>JAVIAB010000101.1:2719299-3178540 GCA_032433765.1 Megaustenia siamemsis | reverse complement strand
TTCTCCAAGTTGACCTTTTGATGATGGTCTATAAGTTGACCTTTTGATGATGTTCTCCAAGTTGACCTTTTGATGATTTCTATAAGTTGACCTTTTGATGATGTTCTCCAAGTTGACCTTTTGATGATGTTCTATATGTTTGACCTTATTAGTTAACGTTTCATTTTAAACAAAATCCTATATAAACACCTCCACACATTAAACATTGTGACAAACTAATGATCCTCTTCGCAGCTCGTACCAACAACGAAGCAAAGGAAAAGAAAGCTGAACCAAGCACAGACCACGAAGAGTTCCAGATAGCGGCAGACCTAACCCTGTACGCCAATCCGCTGAGATGTTTGTCAAAGAGATCAGCCCCTAGCCAGAAAACGAATGAAACGAAACCAAAAGTTGACGAAGAGCCCAATGAAATTATTGCTGCTGATTTAATAAAGTATGGGAGCCCGTTGGACGACAAAACTGAATATCGAGATTAAAGATTATCCTGATGCATGTGTTCTTTGTTGATTTATGTAAAGATTATCCTGATGCATGTGTTCTTTGTTGATTTATGTAAATATTATCCTGATGCATGTGTTCTTTGTTGACTTATGTAAAGATATCCTGATGCATGTGTTCTTTGTTGACTTATGTAAAGATTATCCTGATGCATGTGTTCTATGTTGACTTATGGTGATCGAATCTGTCATTTTATGATTTTTTACTTGTTATTAATGAAATCAATATGATGTCTGCTGCGTAGGTCATCATGTCTCTCCACAAATTTATATTGTTCCATTGGTCACGAAATATCTCACCTGTTCCCTACTCACTACACGATAGTTTCCTATGTCATTTAGGACTTTCTCTTTGTTCTTATTTTAGCTTATGGCCCACAGCCTGTAGTGTTTTCTGACAGACGCAAGATCAGGATTCCAGGCACTACAATTCATAAAATTGCCACAACCGCAGACTTTATTGACTGAACTCTGCAAGCACCACAGGTTTGCCCTGCAGTGGATCCCATCTGTGGAGTACCAGGAAATGAGAGAACAGATCAGTTGGCAAAGGAAGGTTCAACAGGCACACAACTAGATGCACCGGTTACATACCATTATAAGAAACAGATAATCAAATCAATCAGAGGACCACAAGCCCTAAATCAAGATTCATACCATAATATGAATAGATATGAACAAGTTATCATTATACGCCTCAGAACAGGACACAATCGACTCCACAGTCACATGTATACAAAATTCAAGATCGGCACATCTACTACTTGTACATGTGGACAGGCGCCCCAGACTGCTGAACACATACTTCAAGACTGCACTGAATATAGTAGACTGAGGAAAATCCATTGGCCCATAGATACAACACTACAGAAAAAATTATATGGGCCACTACAAGAATTACAAAAGACAGTAAAATTTATACAGAGACGACATTGCAGGCACAGACAATAATTCAGGAGAAAGACAGACAATCAGACAGACACACTCAGACATTCAGACATACACACTCATCTTTTAGCTGCCCTTTGTATTCTCAATCTTGCTCTATAAAATCACATTTATATTGTCACCAACGATTGTCTTGACTGTTTTCCGATTATCCATGATTCTTCTCCATAAGTCAAGACTGGTTCTACATAACATTAAGGAACTATGTTCTAAGACTTCCATGTTAAAGATCAGTTAAAAGGTCAACATTTTCAAATACGTGAAATGCGACATTTGTCTTGTATGTTCTACATCTGATACGTGAAATGCGACATTTGTCTTGTATGTTCTACATCTGATACGTGAAATGCGACATTTGTCTTGTATGTTCTACATCTGACCTTTGTTAAACACCTACCAATACGAGGTTAACATCGTCCTTAAATATTTGAATTCGCTGACCTGTTTCTGCCATTTACTTTAATTGTGCATTGAAATGTTGCTGTTGAGTCCAAGGCTATTATTGATACTTGCTATCATTTTAATGTCAAACATTTTCTGTAACAGACTTTCACTCTTAGCAGCTGAGACTGTCATCGGCGCACCTCAGACTGAGTGTAGTATGACCACCGGACGACATTATGAGCATATCCGTTATGTTATGTTATATTGTGTTATGTTATATTGTGTTGTGTTGTGTTATGTTATGTTATGTTATGTTATGTTATGTTATGTATGTTATGTTAAATTAGGATCGTCTTTACAGCACTCCGAACACACCCATATGTGTTCCGATCTTCCCCTCAAAATGTCCATCAGCACACAGCGACTAACTGTGCCAGTCCGTTGTTGGTTGACAATCCTCTCATTCGTCCAGAACATCGCTCTGTTCTGGAAACACCGTCTACACTCCCAGTTCACACAGTCTAGCTAGCCATGTATTTGTACTTCTGTCAAAGTCCTTTGTTCTACCCATCTCTCATAGATTGTTAATGATATCTCTCTACACTCCCAGTTCACAGTCTAGATAGTCATGTATTTGTACGTCCTTTTGTATCTTAGTAAAGTCAGTATAGCCACACTACCCTACCATAATCTCATTATGTCTGTATAACTTCACTTGACATAAAGTCAGTGTAGCCACACTACCCTACCATAATCTCATTATGTCTGTATAACTTCACTTGACATAAAGTCAGTGTAGCCACACTACCCTACCATAATCTCATTATGTCTGTATAACTTCACTTGACATAAAGTCAGTGTAGCCACACTACCCTACCATAATCTCATCATGTCTGTATAACTTCACTTGACATAAAGTCAGTGTAGCCACACTACCCTACCATAATCTCATCATGTCTGTATAACTTCACTTGACATAAAGTCAGTGTAGCCACACTAACCTACCATAATCTCATCATGTCTGTATAACTTCACTTGACATAAAGTCAGTGTAGCCACACTAACCTACCATAATCTCATCATGTCTGTATAACTTCACTTGACATAAAGTCAGTGTAGCCACACTACCTACCATAATCTCATTATGTCTGTATAACTTCACTTGACATAAAGTCAGTGTAGCCACACTACCTTACCATAATCTCATTATGTCTGTATAACTTCACTTGACATAAAGTCAGTATAGCCACACTACCTACCATAATCTCATTATGTCTGTATAACTTCACTAGACATAAAGTCAGTGTAGCCACACTACCCTACCATAATCTCATTATGTCTGTATAACTTCACTAGACATAAAGTCAGTGTAGCCACACTACCCTACCATAATCTCATTATGTCTGTATAACTTCACTTGACATAAAGTCAGTGTAGCCACACTACCCTACCATAATCTCATTATGTCTGTATAACTTCACTAGACATAAAGTCAGTGTAGCCACACTACCCTACCATAATCTCATTATGTCTGTATAACTTCACTTGACATAAAGTCAGTGTAGCCACACTAACCTACCATAATCTCATTATGTCTGTATAACTTCACTTGACATAAAGTCAGTGTAGCCACACTACCCTACCATAATCTCATTATGTCTGTATAACTTCACTTGACATAAAGTCAGTGTAGCCACACTACCCTACCATAATCTCATTATGTCTGTATAACTTCACTTGACATAAAGTCAGTGTAGCCACACTACCCTACCATAATCTCATTATGTCTGTATAACTTCACTTGACATATTAAATAAATGTGATGACGATACGCAACTCGGTTTAACATCTTGTTTTATTTGTTGACACATTCCTGCTTCCCCAATTATTGTGGCTGCCTTTTGTTGTCAACTTGGCTGTTTATTAAGTTATCATACAGACCCATGACGTTCAAGTCACCTTAGTTGGAGCCGACCAACGACTCAAAGCTGACTGCTTACGGTGTGATCAGTGAACTAGAATTGACCAAGACCATAATAAACCTCGCTGTACTGTCATTGAAAACAGTCTTGCCAAGCGTATCTGAGAGGAAAGGCAAAACCTTTACCCAGAAATGTCTTGCGGAAGTCGGATGTATTGGTCTGAAAGCATGAAATGTTGCAACTTGGTGTAAACTACAACACAACGCATCTGTGGCAATTTAAGGGCGAAAGGTGAAATGAAAGAGTCGTCAAACTGACGCACAAGAAGAAGTGTCTGAGTCAGCATGGTCTCTACCTTGACCTTTCAACTTGGGATAGGCCCGCGCCCGCTGTAGAGCTATCTAAGAGCTACATCCCCTCCTGCCGCAGACACTGTCTGTCAATCTTCTGTAGCATACTTTGTGAGTCAGTCACCAAGACTGCTTGATCCACGTTCTGTGTAACCAACCATGTTGTCGCTGCTGCTTCTACCTCCATTCTCATGCTGGACACCGTCATGCCACACTTGACAGATTCCCTGGCCACTTCTCTGCCATGTTGGTATACCACAAAACCCCAACCACTGCGCTGTCCGCGGGATACAGAACCATCCGTGTAGATGATCGGACCCTGACGATACTTTTTTTTCGATAGATTCCCTTATTACGACATCGGTAACTACATAGGCCAGTTGCGACCACTCCTTGCAGAAAAAAAGAAAAAGAGAGCCCCAGTCACGCCAAGTGGCGTATAGGGAATATGGTGTTAGTGACCATAATTTTTACAGACCTTCAGCACATGATTTTGGAGCAATGTGGTCGGTATACGCCCGTGCCGCTTTACTTTCCCAGGAAAAAATCCGTCGGTTGGGGTCGTACGCTACCTCTTGTCCTTTGTAGTCCTGTTCTCTAACCACTGAGCTATCGTGGCGCCCTCCTTCAGAGCTGAATGATTATTTTTAGTTTGCCCATTTTCAAAGCTGTTACTTCTAGCCAATCCTTGTCAGTCCTAATGTCAGTTCTAATGTCAGCCCTAATGTTAGTCCTAATGTCAGTCCTAATGTCAGTTCTAATATCAGTCCTAATGCCAGCCCTAATGTCAGTCCTAATGTCAGTTTCTAATGGCAGTCCTAATGTCAGTTCTAATATCAGTCCTAATGTCAGCCCTAATGTCAGCCCTAATGTCAGTCCTAATGTCAGTCCTAATGTCAGCCCTAATGTCAGCCCTAATGTCAGTCCTAATATCAGTCCTAATGCCAGCCCTAATGTCAGCCCTAATGTCAGTCCTAATGTCAGTCCTAATGTCAGCCCTAATGTTAGTCCTAATGTTAGTCCTAATGGCAGTCCTAATGTCAGTTCTAATGTCAGCCCTAATGTCAGTCCTAATGTCAGTTCTAATATCAGCCCTAATGTCAGTCCTAATGTCAGTTCTAATGTCAGCCCTAATGTCAGTCCTAATGTCAGTTCTAATGGCAGTCCTAATGTCAGTTCTAATATCAGTCCTAATGTCAGCCCTAATGTTAGTCCTAATGTTAGTCCTAATGTCAGTTCTAATATCAGTCCTAATGTCAGCCCTAATGTTAGTCCTAATGTTAGTCCTAATGTCAGCCCTAATGTTAGTCCTAATGTTAGTCCTAATGTCAGTTCTAATGGCAGTCCTAATGTCAGTTCTAATATCAGTCCTAATGTCAGCCCTAATGTTAGTCCTAATGTTAGTCCTAATGTCAGCCCTAATGTTAGTCCTAATGTTAGTCCTAATGTCAGTTCTAATGGCAGTCCTAATGTCAGTTCTAATATCAGTCCTAATGTCAGCCCTAATGTCAGCCCTAATGTTAGTCCTAATGTTAGTCCTAATGGCAGCCCTAATGTCAGTCCTAATGTTAGTCCTAATGGCAGTCCTAATGTCAGTCCTAATGTTAGTCCTAATGGCAGTCCTAATGTCAGTCCTAATGTTAGTCCTAATGGCAGTCCTAATGTTAGTCCTAATGTCAGTTCTAATGGCAGTCATAATGTCAGTTCTAATATCAGTCCTAATGTCAGCCCTAATGTCAGCCCTAATGTTAGTCCTAATGTTAGTCCTAATGCAGTCCTAATGTCAGTCCTAATGTTAGTCCTAATGTCAGTCCTAATGTCAGTCCTAATGTCAGTTCTAATATCAGCCCTAATGTCAGTCCTAATGTCAGTTCTAATGTCAGCCCTAATGTCAGTCCTAATGTCAGTTCTAATATCAGCCCTAATGTCAGCCCTAATGTTAGTCCTAATGTCAGTTCTAATGTCAGCCCTAATGTCAGTCCTAATGCCAGCCCTAATGTCAGTCCTAATGTCAGTTCTAATGGCAGTCCTAATGTCAGTTCTAATATCAGTCCTAATGTCAGCCCTAATGTCAGCCCTAATGTTAGTCCTAATGTTAGTCCTAATGGCAGTCCTAATGTCAGTTCTAATGTCACCCTAATGTCAGTCCTAATGTCAGTTCTAATATCAGCCCTAATGTCACTCCTAATGTCAGTTCTAATGTCAGCCCTAATGTCAGTCCTAATGTCAGTTCTAATATCAGTCCTAATGTCAGCCCTAATGTCAGCCCTAGTGTTAGTCCTAATGTTAGTCCTAATGTCAGCCCTAATGTCAGCCCTAATGTTAGTCCTAATGTTAGTCCTAATGGCAGTCCTAATGTCAGTTCTAATGTTAGCCCTAATGTCAGTCCTAATGTCAGTCCTAATGTCAGTCCTAATGTCAGCCCTAATGTCAGCCCTAATGCCAGCCCTAATGTTAGTCCTAATGTCAGTCCTAATGTCAGCCCTAATGTCAGTCCTAATGTTAGGCCTAATGTCAGTTCTAATATCAGCCCTAATGTCAGTCCTAATGTTAGTCCTAATGTTAGTCCTAATGTCAGTCCTAATGTCAGTCCTAATGTCAGTCCTAATGTCAGCCCTAATGCCAGCCCTAATGTTAGTCCTAATGTCAGTTCTAATATCAGTCCTAATGTCAGCCCTAATGTCAGCCCTAATGTCAGTTCTAATATCAGTCCTAATGTCAGCCCTAATGTCAGCCCTAATGTTAGTCCTAATGTTAGTCCTAATGGCAGTCCTAATGTCAGTCCTAATGTTAGTCCAAATGGCAGTCCTAATGTCAGTCCTAATGTTAGTCCTAATGGCAGTCCTAATGTCAGTCCTAATGTCAGTTCTAATATCAGCCCTAATGTCAGTCCTAATGTCAGTTCTAATGTCAGCCCTAATGTCAGTCCTAATGTCAGTTCTAATTGCAGTCCTAATGTCAGTTCTAATATCAGTCCTAATGTCAGCCCTAATGTTTAGTCCTAATGTTAGTCCTAATGGCAGTCCTAATGTCAGTCCTAATGTTAGTCCTAATGGCAGTCCTAATGTCAGTCCTAATGTTAGTCCTAATGGCAGTCCTAATGTCAGTCCTAATGTTAGTCCTAATGGCAGTCCTAATGTTAGTCCTAATGTCAGTTCTAATGGCAGTCCTAATGTCAGTTCTAATATCAGTCCTAATGTCAGCCCTAATGTCAGCCCTAATGTCAGTCCTAATGTTAGTCCTAATGTCAGTCCTAATGTTAGTCCTAATGGCAGTCCTAATGTCAGTCCTACTGTCAGTTCTAATATCAGCCCTAATGTCAGTCCTAATGTTAGCCTAATGTCAGTTCTAATATCAGCCCTAATGTCAGTCCTAATGTTAGTCCTAATGTTAGTCCTAATGTCAGTCTAATGTCAGTCCTAATGTCAGTCCTAATGTCAGCCCTAATGCCAGCCCTAATGTTAGTCCTAATGTCAGTTCTAATATCAGTCCTAATGTCAGCCCTAATGTCAGCCCTAATGTCAGTTCTAATATCAGTCCTAATGTCAGCCCTAATGTCAGCCCTAATGTTAGTCCTAATGTTAGTCCTAATGGCAGTCCTAATGTCAGCCCTAATGCAGCCCTATTGTTAGTCCTAATGTCAGTCCTAATGTTAGTCCTAATGGCAGTCCTAATGTCAGTCCTAATGTCAGTTCTAATATCAGCCCTAATGTCAGTCCTAATGTCAGTTCTAATGTCAGCCCTAATGTCAGTCCTAATGTCAGTTCTAATTGCAGTCCTAATGTCAGTTCTAATATCAGTCCTAATGTCAGCCCTAATGTTAGTCCTAATGTTAGTCCTAATGGCAGTCCTAATGTCAGTCCTAATGTTAGTCCTAATGGCAGTCCTAATGTCAGTCCTAATGTTAGTCCTAATGGCAGTCCTAATGTCAGTCCTAATGTTAGTCCTAATGGCAGTCCTAATGTTAGTCCTAATGTCAGTTCTAATGGCAGTCCTAATGTCAGTTCTAATATCAGTCCTAATGTCAGCCCTAATGTCAGCCCTAATGTCAGTCCTAATGTTAGTCCTAATGTCAGTCCTAATGTTAGTCCTAATGGCAGTCCTAATGTCAGTCCTACTGTCAGTTCTAATATCAGCCCTAATGTCAGTCCTAATGTCAGTTCTAATGTCAGCCCTAATGTCAGTCCTAATGTCAGTTCTAATATCAGCCCTAATGTCAGCCCTAATGTTAGTCCTAATGTCAGTTCTAATGTCAGCCCTAATGTCAGTCCTAATGCCAGCCCTAATGTCAGTCCTAATGTCAGTTCTAATGGCAGTCCTAATGTCAGTTCTAATATCAGTCCTAATGTCAGCCCTAATGTCAGCCCTAATGTTAGTCCTAATGTCAGCCCTAATGTCAGCCCTAATGTTAGTCCTAATGTTAGTCCTAATGGCAGTCCTAATGTCAGTTCTAATGTCAGCCCTAATGTCAGTCCTAATGTCAGTCCTAATGTCAGCCCTAATGTCAGCCCTAATGCCAGCCCTAATGTTAGTCCTAATGTCAGTCCTAATGTCAGCCCTAATGTCAGTCATAATGTTAGGCCTAATGTCAGTTCTAATATCAGCCCTAATGTCAGTCCTAATGTTAGTCCTAATGTTAGTCCTAATGTCAGTCCTAATGTCAGTCCTAATGTCAGCCCTAATGCCAGCCCTAATGTTAGTCCTAATGTCAGTCCTAATGTCAGCCCTAATGTCAGTCCTAATGTTAGGCCTAATGTCAGTTCTAATATCAGCCCTAATGTCAGTCCTAATGTTAGTCCTAATGTTAGTCCTAATGTCAGTCCTAATGTCAGTCCTAATATCAGTCCTAATGTTAGTCCTAATGTCAGTCCTAATGTCAGTTCTAATATCAGTCCTAATGTCAGTCCTAATGTCAGCCCTAATGTCAGTCCTAATGTTAGTCCTAATGTTAGTCCTAATGTCAGCCCTAATGTCAGCCCTAATGCCAGCCCTATTGTTAGTCCTAATGTCAGTCCTAATGTCAGTCCTAATGTTAGTCCTAATGTTAGTCCTAATGTCAGTTCTAATGCCAGCCCTAATGTCAGCCCTAATGTCAGTCCAAATGGCAGTCCTAATGTCAGTCCTAATGTTAGTCCTAATGGCAGTCCTAATGTCAGTCCTAATGTCAGTTCTAATATCAGCCCTAATGTCAGTCCTAATGTCAGTTCTAATGTCAGCCCTAATGTCAGTCCTAATGTCAGTTCTAATTGCAGTCCTAATGTCAGTTCTAATATCAGTCCTAATGTCAGCCCTAATGTTAGTCCTAATGTTAGTCCTAATGGCAGTCCTAATGTCAGTCCTAATGTTAGTCCTAATGGCAGTCCTAATGTCAGTCCTAATGTTAGTCCTAATGGCAGTCCTAATGTCAGTCCTAATGTTAGTCCTAATGGCAGTCCTAATGTTAGTCCTAATGTCAGTTCTAATGGCAGTCCTAATGTCAGTTCTAATATCAGTCCTAATGTCAGCCCTAATGTCAGCCCTAATGTCAGTCCTAATGTTAGTCCTAATGTCAGTCCTAATGTTAGTCCTAATGGCAGTCCTAATGTCAGTCCTACTGTCAGTTCTAATATCAGCCCTAATGTCAGTCCTAATGTCAGTTTCTAATGTCAGCCCTAATGTCAGTCCTAATGTCAGTTCTAATATCAGCCTAATGTCAGCCCTAATGTTAGTCCTAATGTCAGTTCTAATGTCAGCCCTAATGTCAGTCCTAATGCCAGCCCTAATGTCAGTCCTAATGTCAGTTCTAATGGCAGTCCTAATGTCAGTTCTAATATCAGTCCTAATGTCAGCCCTAATGTCAGCCCTAATGTTAGTCCTAATGTCAGCCCTAATGTCAGCCCTAATGTTAGTCCTAATGTTAGTCCTAATGGCAGTCCTAATGTCAGTTCTAATGTCAGCCCTAATGTCAGTCCTAATGTCAGTCCTAATGTCAGCCCTAATGTCAGCCCTAATGCCAGCCCTAATGTTAGTCCTAATGTCAGTCCTAATGTCAGCCCTAATGTCAGTCATAATGTTAGCCTAATGTCAGTTCTAATATCAGCCCTAATGTCAGTCCTAATGTTAGTCCTAATGTTAGTCCTAATGTCAGTCCTAATGTCAGTCCTAATGTCAGCCCTAATGCCAGCCCTAATGTTAGTCCTAATGTCAGTCCTAATGTCAGCCCTAATGTCAGTCCTAATGTTAGGCCTAATGTCAGTTCTAATATCAGCCCTAATGTCAGTCCTAATGTTAGTCCTAATGTTAGTCCTAATGTCAGTCCTAATGTCAGTCCTAATATCAGTCCTAATGTTAGTCCTAATGTCAGTCCTAATGTCAGTTCTAATATCAGTCCTAATGTCAGTCCTAATGTCAGCCCTAATGTCAGTCCTAATGTTAGTCCTAATGTTAGTCCTAATGTCAGCCCTAATGTCAGCCCTAATGCCAGCCCTATTGTTAGTCCTAATGTCAGTCCTAATGTCAGTCCTAATGTTAGTCCTAATGTTAGTCCTAATGTCAGTTCTAATGCCAGCCCTAATGTCAGCCCTAATGTCAGTCCTAGTGTCAGTCCTAATGCCAGCCCTAATATCAGCCCTAATGTCAGCCCTAATGTCAGTCCTAATGTCAGCCCTAATGCCAGCCCTAATGTCACCCTAATGCCAGCCCTAATGCCAGCCCTAATGTCAGTCCTAATGTCAGTCCTAATGCAAGTCCTAATGTCAGACAGATAACATATTCCCTTATGGACACCTCCGATCATTCAAGATTTCCTACGCCTGATGTGCGCGTCATTGGTCGCACCCAATTCTGAATGCAAGTGATGATTTATGTCCCTTACTACGTTCAAATCATCATTGAGTGCCGTCTCCGCAACGAAGGTTGGCTACCATGGAGCGCCATTTTGCTCTATCTCTTGCTTTGATGGTGCAGGTTGTCATCGGTTGGTTTGTCCATCTTTTGATGTTACTCGTCCATGTTAATCTTGGTCTGCCTCTGCCTCTTTTACCTTGTATTTTCCCCTCCAGGATCACTTTCAGTAGGCTGTTGTGTCTTTTAACATGGCCTAAGAATCGCATTTGTCTTGTTCTAATTGTGTTCAGAAGTTCTCTTTTCATTTTTAGTTGTTTTAAGACTTTGTCGTTTGTTTTCTTTTTCCTTCCATCCAATTCTACCTATTCTTCTATATATCCACATTTCAAAGGCTTCAATTCTCTGTTCTGTTTTCTTGTCTAATGTCCATGTTTCAGCACCATATAGGAATATTGAGAAGATGTAACATTTTGCTATTCTTAGTTTTAGCTCTGGTGTTATTTGTTTTGATGTTAGTATGTCCTTCATGACATTAAATTACTTTTTGCCATTCCTATTCTTTGTTTATTTCAGTTGTACATTTTCCATCACTGGTTATAGTATGTCCAAGGTAGTTATAGTTCTGAACTGTCTCAAGGTCTATTCCTTCAATTTTGATATTCACTTGTGGGTTTTGAGTATTTTCTATAAATTCTTGATTCTTGAGTACGTTCAAATAAGCCCATGATAATCCAGGGTACAGAGACACTGGCTGGTAGTTCCTATTTTGAGTTCGTGAACATGTGGTTTCTCATTCTGTTGTGACCAGTGCGTAGGCGAAGTACGATGACTTGATCCGTCCATGTTAGTTGGAGGTATCCGTCCCTCGGTATACTTAAACGAGTTGATTGAAAGAAAGGGAAAACGTATCAAATGTTATTTCCAATATCAAAATCCTCACGATGGTGACGCCATTGCAGTCTGTGCCTGGAGGCTGACTTCACTATTCTATTATTAAGCGAACATCACGTGACAGAAGCCTTGTTTGGGTTAATGAAAGCTTGTTGTTATTGTTCTATGTGGTTATCTGATCACAGCAAAATATAGAACAAAAGTAGTGGAACAAATGACAAGGTTACAACGTCACGTGGTATATTACGTCACACAAAGATCCCAATTTGCTGGACAAAAGTTCTGTGCGTAAACAAAAGGTCTCATAAAAAACAGAAACGAAACAAACAAAAATGTAAAGTTGACACGTAATAGATTTACTTTTTAATTATCATCACAAGCAGTGATTTGTTTCAGACGTAACGATAATAGAATTCTAATCTGCCATCCAATAAAATTAGAGAATCATAATAGAGCAGGACCTTGAGGCTGGTCTTCTACTTATATTCGACGACTGGATTTGGTATTTATTCACTTCTTTAATACTCTTACACCATTATTGCAAAAACTGGTATTTATTCACTTCTTTAATACTCTTACACCATTATTGCAAAACTGGTATTTATTCACTTCTTTAATACTCTTACACCATTATTGCAAAAACTGGTATTTATTCACTTCTTTAATACTCTTACACCATTATTGCAAAACTGGTATTTATTCACTTCTTTAATACTCTTACACCATTATTGCAAAAACTGGTATTTATTCACTTCTTTAATACTCTTACACCATTATTGCAAAAACTGGTATTTATTCAGTTCTTTAATACTCTTACACACATTATTGCAAAAACTGGTATTTATTCACTTCTTTAATACTCTTACACCATTATTGCAAAAACTGGTATTTATTCACTTCTTTAATACTCTTACACCATTATTGCAAAAACTGGTATTTATTCACTTCTTTAATACTCTTACACCATTATTGCAAAAACTGGTATTTATTCACTTCTTTAATACTCTTACACCATTATTGCAAAAACTGGTATTTATTCACTTCTTTAATACTCTTACACCATTATTGCAAAAACTGGTATTTATTCACTTCTTTAATACTCTTACACCATTATTGCAAAAACTGGTATTTATTCAGTTCTTCTTACACCATTATTGCAAAAACTGGTATTTATTCAGTTCTTCTTACACCATTATTGCAAAAACTGGTATTTATTCAGTTCTTAGATACTCTTACACCATTATTACAAAAACTGGTATTTATTCAGATCTTTAATACTCTTACACCATTATTACAAAAAACTGGTATTTATTCAGTTCTTCTTACACCATTATTACAAAACTGGTATTTATTCAGTTCTTAGATACTCTTACACCATTATTACAAAAACTGGTATTTATTCAGTTCTTCTTACACCATTATTACAAAACCTGTATTTATTCAGTTCTTCTTACACCATTATTACAAAAACTGGTATTTATTCAGCTCTTAGATACTCATACACCATTATATATGTCCAGGACATAGACAAAGGTGACCTTACATATTTTTGACTTCTTTAATGACTCTACCCATTGCCTACGTACAGAGTCCGCCTCAACTTTTCATATCATTCTAATTGAATCACTCAGTATACAGGCATGGGTGTAGTCTTGTGACTGTAACCAGATGAATGCCCTGGTCACTGCCATCACCTCCATGGTCATGCTACTCTAGGGTGACCATTCGTCCCCGATTTCCGGGGACAGTCCCCGGAATGTAGAAGTTGTCCCCGATTTCAGTGAATAAATAAATGTTCATACACGGAATCGGCCCTCTTTTAAAGTAATCACTAGCACTCAGGACGTTACTGAGTTGTGTTTCTTTATCACAGACTGAGCGGCATTAGCAGGAAGATAAAAGAGAAGACTTGGTCGTGTTGTGTCGGAGATAGCTCTTTGAACTCTTGAAGCACGGTGCTACGTCACTTCTATTCCAGCCACTGACTTCTATTGGGATGGGTTTAATTTTTTAAAAAAAGCACACTCTCTCTCCCCCCACACCTGCCTTTCCGGACATCTCCCGCCAAAGTATCTCGCCAAAGTCGCCAACAGTAAAAACTAACATTAATTTATCGTGTGAAAGCTTCAGTGAAAAACTTGCTTCAAATCATGAGATCTTGAGAAAGATACACTGAAAAAAAAAAAAATACCACGCCGAGGCAAAACCTCTTCAGTATAAATAAGGTATTGTAAACATTACTTTAATACTGCAATTGATATCTATATGTTGTTTACATTTTTTTAAATTTTAATATTTTTTTTATTGAGAAACACAACTAGCTATTGTAATGTCATTAAGTGCGTGTATCGCATAAGTACCGTGAATATTAACAAAAAAAAATCAAACAGCAAATGAACACAGTTATTATGAAATTTAAAGTTATCTTTTTTTTTGCATCTACAAAATTTTTGCGCACACACAGTCACACACCCACCCACACATATTATACATATATATATGTATAAATAAATATATATATGTATACACACACACACAAAATATATATATATATATATATATATATTATATATGTCGTTCGTCCCCGATTTTGTGGGACAGTCTCAGAAATAAGCACAAAAATCCTCTGAAATGTAAAAATATAACAAATGTCCCCGGAAACCATGGGAAAAAAAATGGTCACCCTATGCTACTCGTGGTCATAACGTATGCACCACTGTCTTCTTTGACTATTTTGCATACCCAGCTGCCTGCCACCGTAATATTTGAATGGACTTGATGTAATAAAGGGCTAATTGACAGTCACAATACTCCACATTATCGCTGCTGGTCCCGTGACGTGCCGATGGATTGTTTCGCTGCCAGATGAAAGTGCGAATATAAACATTCACGTTTTGTAACAACTCATCATGGCCGCTCGTGTTTTGTGTGGACCTCCAGGGTCCGCGGGAGGTAATTTCCTAGTTTGATCAGATATATTATTTCAGTTTGGAAGAGTGATGTCCCTAAAATATGTCTGCCAAAATACAGTGGTTCTACGCATTCTTGGCGTTGGGGTCATTACGCTGGCATGTAATCATTTCGGAGTATCTGTTGATTGGGCGTTGGGTCCAGGGGTTAGGTTTAGCTTTAGTGTTAAATATTTATAAATATATTATAACGCGTGACAAAACGACGCCACTCGGCCTAATTATGATCTTCTGATCGAAGGGAATTGTGCGGTTGATTACCAATCGCCGTAATTTACTGCCAAATGTTGGAAGATTGTCAAACTTTGGCTATTAATTAAAATGCACATACATGATACACACACATAAATAAAAAAAATATATAGAAATAGCTTTACGAAACACAAATGCAACGTCTGTATTACCTCAAATTACCTGCCAGCGATTAGCAATCTGGTGCGGAGCTTGAGAATAACAACGAGTGTCATGAAAGTCCTCAAAAGGACCATAGTGAAAACTCTAGGCAATCTAAAATAGTTAATTGTGAATGTTTGGTTGTCCTGAAAAGGACAGTTGTGAAGTGGGCAGGTTTGGAGCAATCTTATGTTGTCCTGAAAGGACAGTAGTTTGCAGGGATGTGATGATTTTACACAGGATAACTCTCTGCAATTCCTGTAATTAGCGTCCCTAGGACGTTTCCTTGTCTGATTTCATTTCTGAAGGCGAACTCGTGTAGAAACGATGGGAACAATGTACGCCTAGTGCCGAACTGTCTCTTCAATTTCCTTTTGGCCCGCATCCACATATTTTCAATATTCTGTGTGTGAATTTCGGGATCATCTGGGTCGACAAAATTCTCTTGATGGATGACTGAACAATGGGTATAAATACCATTTGCAATTCGACTGATATTGGCATATGCAGACCAGCCGTCAGAAATAATGTGGCTTCCAGGTAAAATATGGGCAACTATCTCTTTTGTTAAAGTAGCCTCGGAGCGATCTGGTACTTCTACTAGAAAGCATTTTCCTGAAATCCTTTCTATTCCACCGAACACCCAGTGACCCTCATTCCATTGTCCCCTGTGATATTTTCGGTGAAAATATTTGGACTCGTCAATTTCCACAACGATTGGTTGGCCTAGAATGTCCATACCACCAATTTGACTGAAGTGTCTGACCATGTATTTCTCACATTCCTCGCGTAAAAAATTACACCAATCCACTACAGTATTTTTATTGACGCCTGCCTCATGCTGGATCAAGCTCTGTGGAAAATCGCTGCTCCAACAGTAGATCATAATTAAAATTTGTTTTAGTGATAGATTTTTGTTGATGTGATGTGATCATTCCATGTGAACATCACTGACATCCTATTGCCCCTGACATGACTGACATGACCACTGATAGCCATCTACTCCTCTGCTGTAGGCTACTAAACGCGCAGGCATATGACAAATGTTGCATAGACACGTATTTATTATTAGTCTACGCTTAGCTAACCACTGAATACACAATTTATTAGTGGCAATCTCGGGAATCAGAGTTAGTAAATTCCATCTATCCTCTGCAATGATGTCATGAAAAGTCATGATCTGCCAACATTCACAACTTCAGTTGGGGCTCTAGGTCGCCCGGTCATTTTGCAAATACAGTAGTACCAAATTCAAGTAAGTGAACTCAGAACTGCTTAGCTGGTTTTTAAATATTAGACAAACTAGCCTATATATATAGGCGGATAATTAGTAAGAAGAAGCATAAGAAAGGATAGGGGTTCAGCCAATTATTAATTAACATCTCGATTTGGACGCAGACGCTGACCCGAACGCCACGCTGACCCAAACGCCAGTGTGAGTGACACATGCCAGCGTAATGACCCCAACGCCAAGAATGCGTAGAACCACTGTATTTTGGCAGACATATTTTAGGGGACATCACTCTTCCAAACTGAAATAATATATCTGATCAAACTAGGAAATTACCCAATCCTGTTGTAAATGATGTCTCAAATCATGCTGTGATTATTTATTCTGACAAAACGAACAAATGTACAAACATCATGATCCCGCGGGTAATTTCCTAGTTTGATCAGATATATTATTTCAGTTTGGAAGAGTGATGTCCCCTAAAATATGTCTGCCAAAATACAGTGGTTCTACGCATTCTTGGCGTTTGGGTCAGCGTGGCGTTCGGGTCAGCGTCTGCGTCCAATCGAGATGTTAATTAATAATTGGCTGAACCCCTATCCTTTCTTATGCTTCTTCTTACTAATTATCCGCCTATATATATAGGCTAGTTTGTCTAATATTTAAAAACCAGCTAAGCAGTTCTGAGTTCACTTACTTGAATTTGGTACTACTGTATTTGCAAAATGACCAGGCGACCTAGAGCCCCAACTGAAGTTGTGAATGTTGGGCAGATCATGACTTTTCATGATAATATATTTATAAATATTTAACACTAAAGCTAAACCTAACCCCTGGACCCAACGCCCAATCAACAGATACTCCGAAATGATTACATGCCAGAGCCAATAGACCCCCAACGCCAAGAATGCGTAGAACCACTGTATTTTGGCAGACATATTTTAGGGGACATCACTCTTCCAAACTGAAATAATATATCTGATCAAACTAGGAAATTACCCAGGATTGATACTGTATGACTTACATACGTATTGGTCTGTCAACAATTTGTGTTTTAAGAAATAATGGCTGCTCAGTCGTGGATGGAGAAAACTTGTTACTTGTTGTTCAAGTTGTTGGTTGATGATTGATGCTTGATGTTGTTGGTCGAAGCAAGTCTTGAGGTGACTCTTGTTGTTGACTTGAGTGTCTGTGTTCTAACATTGACTTGACATCTCTACTCTACGTGGTCGTACACGGTGCACGCCGATCTATAACTTTAACATTTACATTATTTGACTCTACAGTTAGTGAGTTACTCTACAGCTACACTCTTGAGTAACGAGTAGTCAAGTGAGTGTGATCTCCTCAACACATGATAAACTATACGTCATAACACTACAGTCAGTGTAGTAGTAACTACACTAGTTGAAGTAGCTGAGTACTCTGAGTCTCTTCTCCAAGTCGATTGTTCTTAACTTTAACTAGTTACTAATTACTCCAATCATGTTATAGTAGAGAGAGGCTAAACTGACTCTAGTCTAAACATAACCCGGGTCACAGTCCAACTTGAATCAATGTCCAAACAGATAAAAGAAGGGAACAGAAAGCAACAAATATTATTTATATATAAACTGAATAATATAATTGTAAACTGAGTAAAGACAGAATATGAAACTGGCATAATTATATGAGGCTACACACATCATGATGGAGATCAGCAGGAGACGATCAGTTAATATGTAAAGGCAGATAAGCATGATTCATTGAGTTTTAAAATTAACATTAGTAAAATAAGTATGGACATGATTTTAAAAGAATCTCATTGATTCCTTCATTCATTCATGGAGAGGTTTGAAATGTTGGTCCATCATGCACTATCATAGACAGGTGGCACAACTTGTGACAAAGTATGCATGTGATGGTTTCTCTATTTTGCCAGTTACACACATTTCAGTTGTGACCTAATCTCACAGTCATCCCATGTTGCTGAAACCAAATCACCAGAACTTTCAAAATTACAGTCTTACCAGTCACTTTGTTTAAAATTAAACAAATACTCAAATATTACTAAGATTTCATTTTCAATCAAACTCAAAAGAATAAATGACTCAACCAAGAAATAATTTTCTGTATTGGCCTGGAAGCATTCCTCATGGACAGCAAAGGAGGTAGTTTCCTTGAGAGAATGCATTCTTTGTTTCGGCGGAAATATCGGACACTTTTGTTGCTGGTTGTTGTGGCGGTTTTATTTATCTGTTACAATGTTTTACAGTGTCCAGGCTGGGGCATTTAGCACATTCCAAATGGGAAGATTTGCCAGTACATGAAGGTGGGGGGTTGTATAAGGTTGAAGAGAGAGAGCAGAATGTGGTGGGACAAATTTGGTGAGGAAAATGGAGATCACAACAAGGATGGAAATGGGATTGTTGGAGGATTTGATAGTAGGATTAAGGAAAGTGATATAGAAAATAGAAATCAGTTGGAGCACAAGAAAACAAAGGTGAAAGATGAGAAGAAAAGACCAAATTTCATGCGAATGGAAACATGCTTATGTTCATGAATGAGGAAGATGAAGAGCCATGTCAAGATAAACCGTCTGGTGTGGTAAATTTTATCAATGATAGTCGCTTGATCGCTGCCAGTGTTAACTTGCTTGGAGTTCTGGAATCGGATAAACATCTTTACCACGCGGATGAGAAGAACATGCTAGCATGTCTGACAGAAACTCAGGTGAGTAAATGTTGTTTCTACTTTGAGTTTCATATCCTTCCTCTGTATTCTTCTTTAGAGGATTTTAGATGCTACAGACTAAAAGCAACAAACTTGTGAGTCATAAACACAACAGAGAAACCGCAACTCCAAATGTCCAGAACAACACTTGTGCACAACATTTCATGTGACTACTCGAAGTCTAAGTCTTGGTTACATTCAAAGTTTAATAACACAGCTCTTTAGTTACACTTCACAAACTCATATGCCTGCATATGTCTCTCATTATACAGAAATTCTGGTTATAACCATCTATGAATCTATCAAACTATACATCATTAGTGGACAATTTTGTTTGTGTCTTAGGGCAACTGTTGGGAGTGTGATACTCTTCAGGTTCTGAATGAAATTCAGCACAACTTCTTTGGTTAATACAAAATCAAATACACAATAATATCTGTGCGGCACCTATCACTCGTTCTGCTATGAAATCTGTATAAATCTGTATCCTGATCATGCCAAGAATCCCTAATCTATCTAAAAACACAAAATCTCTTCCTTAAAACTCTTCTCTGAAAAATTGTGCACTCTTCCTTCATTATTCATCATCATCAAGTACCGGGCCTGCTGGCATATGTGATCATGTCTCTCCACGACTTTCGATCTCGACAGTTATTTATCATTTCTGTTGTTGGCCTTCTGACAACCATTCTCTTAAGCTGTCTGGTATTTTTTCTCTTTGCTTCCCTCTATCTCTCTCTTCGTCCTCAATTTTTCCAGTTGTTACAATATATTCCAACGGTTCCCTTCTCATTACATGGCCAAAAATGATGATTGTTTCTTCCTAATATTGGAAATTAGCTCTCTTTTTGCTTTGACCTCTTTCAAAACATTTTTATTACTCTTCTTAGCTGCCCATGGCATTCTCAATGTTCTTCTGTAAAACCACATTTCTACAGACTCCATTGATTTTCTTGTCTGTTGTCCTATTGTCCATGGTTCACATCCATATGTTAAGACTGGCTTTACATAACATTAAAGAACTCTTTTTCTTGTTTCTATTGTCAAAAATGGATTGCATAGTATCTTCCTCATTTTTTGGAAAGCTGCTTTTGCCTGAGCCATTCTGCATCTCACCTCTTTTGTACATCTTCCATCTGAGGTTAACAAAGTTCCTAAATATTTCAATTAATTTACCTGTTTTAATATTGTTCCACTTGTTTTTATTTTGCACTGAGGTGATGTCTTTTTCGTTGTTGTTACCATTACCTCTGTCTTTTTGCTATTAAGGCTGAGTCCTTTATTTTTGCTTTCTTTCACTATAATGTCCAACATTTCTTGTAACTCATTTTCACTCTTTGCGATTAAGACTGTATCATCAGCATACCTTAGATTATTATATTATGACCTCCAATTGTTATTCTAGGCATGCCCCTTATGGATCTTAAAATAATCTCACTATAAATATTAAACAAATCTGGTGACAGCACACAACCTTGTTTTATTTGTTGAAACATTCCCAATTGGCTTCCAGTTCTTATGGCTGCTGTTTGTTGCCAGTACAAGTTCTTTATTCATTATTAACAAGGACATTCTACCAATTACGGTTTGTTTTCTTTCCCTTCTTTTTCTTCTCCAACACCCTAATAAGAGACTTGTTTCTCCATCTCTTGTACCTTCCTTTATGTCATTATTAACTCTAACATTTCTCTGTTCAGCATTTATTTCCCTCTCTTCATTAGCTAAAAAAGGGATCCCACTTTTGTCATTCATCATCTTCTTGTCTTTGTTCTTTTATTTTGTCATGTTCTTTCATACCAAGAGACCACATTTGTCATGTTCTTTCAAACCAAGAGACCACATTTTACAACTTGAGACATTATTAGATTCCACATCTTGTTTCATATCCACCTTCAATTCAATTGTTTGTGTCTGCTTTTACTTGTGTTCTAAGTGTTCCTTGCTCTTGTGTTCTATAAATGTTCCTTGTTCTTGTGTTCTAAGTGTTCCTTGTTCTTGTGTTCTATAAATGTTCCTTGTTCTTGTGTTCTATAAATGTTCCTTGTTCTTGTGTTCTATAAATGTTCCTTGTTCTTGTGTTCTAAATGTTCCTTGTTCTTGTGTTCTAAGTGTTCCTTGTTCTTGTGTTCTAAGTGTTCCTTGTTCTTGTGTTCTAAGTGTTCCTTGTTCTTGTGTTCTAAGTGTTCCTTGTTCTTGTGTTCTAAGTGTTCCTTGTTCTTGTGTTCTAAGTGTTCCTTGTTCTTGTGTTCTAAGTGTTCCTTGTTCTTGTGTTCTAAGTGTTCCTTGTTCTTGTGTTCTATAAATGTTCCTTGTTCTTGTGCTCTATAAATGTTCCTTGTTCTTGTGTTCTATAAATGTTCCTTGTTCTTGTGTTCTAAGTGTTCCTTGTTCTTGTGTTCTATAATGTTCCCTGTTCTTGTGTTCTAAGTGTTCCTTGTTCTTGTGTTCTAATGTTCCTTGTTCTTGTGTTCTAAATGTTCCTTGTTCTTGTGTTCTAAGTGTTCCCTGTTCTTGTGTTCTATAAATGTTCCTTGTTCTTGTGTTCTAAATGTTCCTTGTTCTTGTGTTCTAAGTGTTCCTTGTTCTTGTGTTCTAAATGTTCCTTGTTCTTGTGTTCTAAGTGTTCCTTGTTCTTGTGTTCTAAGCGTTCCTTGTTCTTGTGTTCTAAGTGTTCCTTGTTCTTGTCTTCTAAATGTTCCTTGTTCTTGTGTTCTAAGTGTTCCTTGTTCTTGTGTTCTATAATGTTCCTTGTTTTTGTGTTCTAAATGTTCCTTGTTCTTGTGTTCTAAGTGTTCCTTGTTCTTGTGTTCTATAAATGTTCCTTGTTCTTGTGTTCTAAATGTTCCTTGTTCTTGTGTTCTATATGTTCCTTGTTCTTGTGTTCTAAGTGTTCCTTGTTCTTGTGTTCTAAATGTTCCTTGTTCTTGTGTTCATAAGTGTTCCTTGTTCTTGTGTTCTAAGTGTTCCTTGTTCTTGTGTTCTAAATGTTCCTTGTTCTTGTGTTCTATAAATGTTCCTTGTTCTTGTGTTCTAAGTGTTCCTTGTTCTTGTGTTCTAAATGTTCCTTGTTTTTGTGTTCTAAGTGTTCCTTGTTCTTGTGTTCTAAGTGTTCCTTGTTCTTGTGTTCTAAGTGTTCCTTGTTCTTGTGTTCTAAGTGTTCCTTGTTCTTGTGTTCTAAGTGTTCCTTGTTCTTGTGTTCTAAGTGTTCCTTGTTCTTGTGTTCTAAGTGTTCCTTGTTCTTGTGTTCTATGTGTTCCTTGTTCTTGTGTTCTAAGTGTTCCTTGTTCTTGTGTTCTAAGTGCTCCTTGTTCTTATGTTCTATAAATGTTCCTTGTTCTTGTGTTCTAAGTGTTCCTTGTTCTTGTGTTCTATAAATGTTCCTTGTTCTTGTGTTCTAAGTGTTCCTTGTTCTTGTGTTCTAAGTGTTCCTTGTTCTTGTGTTCTATAAATGTTCCTTGTTCTTGTGTTCTATAAATGTTCCTTGTTCTTGTGTTCTATATGTTCCTTGTTCTTGTGTTCTAAGTGTTCCTTGTTCTTGTGTTCTAAATGTTCCTTGTTCTTGTGTTCTATAAGTGTTCCTTGTTCTTGTGTTCTAAGTGTTCCTTGTTCTTGTGTTCTAAATGTTCCTTGTTCTTGTGTTCTATAAATGTTCCTTGTTCTTGTGTTCTAAGTGTTCCTTGTTCTTGTGTTCTATAAATGTTCCTTGTTCTTGTGTTCTAAGTGTTCCTTGTTCTTGTGTTCTAAGCATTCCTTGTTCTTGTGTTCTAAGTGTTCCTTGTTCTTGTGCTCTATAAATGTTCCTTGTTCTTGTGTTCTATAAATGTTCCTTGTTCTTGTGTTCTATAAATGTTCCTTGTTCTTGTGTTCTAAGTGTTCCTTGTTCTTGTGTTCTATAAATGTTCCCTGTTCTTGTGTTCTAAGTGTTCCTTGTTCTTGTGTTCTAAATGTTCCTTGTTCTTGTGTTCTAAATGTTCCTTGTTCTTGTGTTCTAAGTGTTCCTTGTTCTTGTGTTCTAAGTGTTCCTTGTTCTTGTGTTCTAAGTGTTCCTTGTTCTTGTGTTCTAAGTGTTCCTTGTTCTTGTGTTCTATAATGTTCCTTGTTCTTGTGCTCTATAAATGTTCCTTGTTCTTGTGTTCTATAAATGTTCCTTGTTCTTGTGTTCTAAGTGTTCCTTGTTCTTGTGTTCTATAAATGTTCCCTGTTCTTGTGTTCTAAGTGTTCCTTGTTCTTGTGTTCTAAATGTTCCTTGTTCTTGTGTTCTAAATGTTCCTTGTTCTTGTGTTCTAAGTGTTCCTTGTTCTTGTGTTCTATAAATGTTCCTTGTTCTTGTGTTCTATATGTTCCTTGTTCTTGTGTTCTAAGTGTTCCTTGTTCTTGTGTTCTAAATGTTCCTTGTTCTTGTGTTCTATAGTGTTCCTTGTTCTTGTGTTCTAAGTGTTCCTTGTTCTTGTGTTCTAAGTGTTCCTTGTTCTTGTGTTCTAAGTGTTCCTTGTTCTTGTGTTCTAAGTGTTCCTTGTTCTTGTGTTCTAAGTGTTCCTTGTTCTTGTGTTCTAAGTGTTCCTTGTTCTTGTGTTCTAAGTGTTCCTTGTTCTTGTGTTCTAAGTGTTCCTTGTTCTTGTGTTCTATAAATGTTCCTTGTTCTTGTGCTCTATAAATGTTCCTTGTTCTTGTGCTCTATAATGTTCCTTGTTCTTGTGTTCTATAAATGTTCCTTGTTCTTGTGTTCTAAGTGTTCCTTGTTCTTGTGTTCTATAAATGTTCCTTGTTCTTGTGTTCTAAGTGTTCCTTGTTCTTGTGTTCTAAATGTTCCTTGTTCTTGTGTTCTAAATGTTCCTTGTTCTTGTATTCTAAGTGTTCCTTGTTCTTGTGTTCTATAAATGTTCCTTGTTCTTGTGTTCTAAATGTTCCTTGTTCTTGTGTTCTAAGTGTTCCTTGTTCTTGTGTTCTAAATGTTCCTTGTTCTTGTGTTCTAAGTGTTCCTTGTTCTTGTGTTCTAAGCGTTCCTTGTTCTTGTGTTCTAAGTGTTCCTTGTTCTTGTCTTCTAATGTTCCTTGTTCTTGTGTTCTAAGTGTTCCTTGTTCTTGTGTTCTATAAATGTTCCTTGTTCTTGTGTTCTAAATGTTCCTTGTTCTTGTGTTCTAAGTGTTCCTTGTTCTTGTGTTCTATAAATGTTCCTTGTTCTTGTGTTCTAAATGTTCCTTGTTCTTGTGTTCTATATGTTCCTTGTTCTTGTGTTCTAAGTGTTCCTTGTTCTTGTGTTCTAAATGTTCCTTGTTCTTGTGTTCTATAAGTGTTCCTTGTTCTTGTGTTCTAAGTGTTCCTTGTTCTTGTGTTCTAAATGTTCCTTGTTCTTGTGTTCTATAAATGTTCCTTGTTCTTGTGTTCTAAGTGTTCCTTGTTCTTGTGTTCTAAATGTTCCTTGTTTTTGTGTTCTAAGTGTTCCTTGTTCTTGTGTTCTAAGTGTTCCTTGTTCTTGTGTTCTAAGTGTTCCTTGTTCTTGTGTTCTAAATGTTCCTTGTTCTTGTGTTCTATAAATGTTCCTTGTTCTTGTGTTCTAAATGTTCCTTGTTCTTGTGTTCTATATGTTCCTTGTTCTTGTGTTCTAAGTGTTCCTTGTTCTTGTGTTCTAAATGTTCCTTGTTCTTGTGTTCTATAAGTGTTCCTTGTTCTTGTGTTCTAAGTGTTCCTTGTTCTTGTGTTCTAAATGTTCCTTGTTCTTGTGTTCTATAAATGTTCCTTGTTCTTGTGTTCTAAGTGTTCCTTGTTCTTGTGTTCTAAATGTTCCTTGTTTTTTGTGTTCTAAGTGTTCCTTGTTCTTGTGTTCTAAGTGTTCCTTGTTCTTGTGTTCTAATGTTCCTTGTTCTTGTGTTCTAAGTGTTCCTTGTTCTTGTGTTCTAAGTGTTCCTTGTTCTTGTGTTCTAAATGTTCCTTGTTCTTGTGTTCTAAGTGTTCCTTGTTCTTGTGTTCTAAGTGTTCCTTGTTCTTGTGTTCTAAGTGTTTCCTTGTTCTTGTGTTCTATGTGTTCCTTGTTCTTGTGTTCTAAGTGTTCCTTGTTCTTGTGTTCTAAGTGTTCCTTGTTCTTGTGTTCTATAAATGTTCCTTGTTCTTGTGTTCTAAGTGTTCCTTGTTCTTGTGTTCTATAAATGTTCCTTGTTCTTGTGTTCTAAGTGTTCCTTGTTCTTGTGTTCTAAGTGTTCCTTGTTCTTGTGTTCTATAAATGTTCCTTGTTCTTGTGTTCTATAAATGTTCCTTGTTCTTGTGTTCTAAGTGTTCCTTGTTCTTGTGTTCTATAAATGTTCCTTGTTCTTGTGTTCTAAGTGTTCCTTGTTCTTGTGTTCTAAGCGTTCCTTGTTCTTGTGTTCTAAGTGTTCCTTGTTCTTGTGCTCTATAAATGTTCCTTGTTCTTGTGTTCTATAAATGTTCCTTGTTCTTGTGTTCTAAGTGTTCCTTGTTCTTGTGTTCTATAAATGTTCCTTGTTCTTGTGTTCTAAGTGTTCCTTGTTCTTGTGTTCTATAAATGTTCCATGTTCTTGTGTTCTAAGTGTTCCTTGTTCTTGTGTTCTAAATGTTCCTTGTTCTTGTGTTCTAAATGTTCCTTGTTCTTGTGTTCTAAGTGTTCCTTGTTCTTGTGTTCTAAGTGTTCCTTGTTCTTGTGTTCTAAGTGTTCCTTGTTCTTGTGTTCTAAGTGTTCCTTGTTCTTGTGTTCTATAAATGTTCCTTGTTCTTGTGCTCTATAAATGTTCCTTGTTCTTGTGTTCTATAAATGTTCCTTGTTCTTGTGTTCTAAGTGTTCCTTGTTCTTGTGTTCTATAAATGTTCCCTGTTCTTGTGTTCTAAGTGTTCCTTGTTCTTGTGTTCTAAATGTTCCTTGTTCTTGTGTTCTAAATGTTCCTTGTTCTTGTGTTCTAAATGTTCCTTGTTCTTGTGTTCTATAAATGTTCCTTGTTCTTGTGTTCTAAATGTTCCTTGTTCTTGTGTTCTATATGTTCCTTGTTCTTGTGTTCTAAGTGTTCCTTGTTCTTGTGTTCTAAATGTTCCTTGTTCTTGTGTTCTATAAGTGTTCCTTGTTCTTGTGTTCTAAGTGTTCCTTGTTCTTGTGTTCTAAATGTTCCTTGTTCTTGTGTTCTATAAATGTTCCTTGTTCTTGTGTTCTAAGTGTTCCTTGTTCTTGTGTTCTAAATGTTCCTTGTTTTTGTGTTCTAAGTGTTCCTTGTTCTTGTGTTCTAAGTGTTCCTTGTTCTTGTGTTCTAAATGTTCCTTGTTCTTGTGTTCTAAGTGTTCCTTGTTCTTGTGTTCTAAGTGTTCCTTGTTCTTGTGTTCTAAATGTTCCTTGTTCTTGTGTTCTAAGTGTTCCTTGTTCTTGTGTTCTAAGTGTTCCTTGTTCTTGTGTTCTAAGTGTTCCTTGTTCTTGTGTTCTATGTGTTCCTTGTTCTTGTGTTCTAAGTGTTCCTTGTTCTTGTGTTCTAAGTGTTCCTTGTTCTTGTGTTCTATAAATGTTCCTTGTTCTTGTGTTCTAAGTGTTCCTTGTTCTTGTGTTCTATAAATGTTCCTTGTTCTTGTGTTCTAAGTGTTCCTTGTTCTTGTGTTCTAAGTGTTCCTTGTTCTTGTGTTCTATAAATGTTCCTTGTTCTTGTGTTCTATAAATGTTCCTTGTTCTTGTGTTCTATAAATGTTCCTTGTTCTTGTGTTCTATAAATGTTTTTTTTCTTGTATTCAAAATCTTTGTTCTTGTGTTCTAAATCTTTGTGCTTGTGTTCTAAATGTTCCATGTTCTAAATGTTCCATGTTCTAAATGTTCCTTGTATCTACATCTGAAACTGGCATATATGTGATCTTTTACCCATCCATCATTTATTTGTTTCCAGTATAATTCCAGTTCTTTGTCTTTTCCCTCCTCATAGAACATCTTACCATTCATTGAACATCTTACCATTCATAGAACATCTTACCATTCATTGAACATCTTACCATTCATAGAACATCTTACCATTCATAGAACATCTTACCATTCATTGAACATCTTACCATTCATTGAACATCTTACCATTCATTGAACATCTTACCATTCATTGAACATCGTACCATTCATTGAACATCTTACCATTCATAGAACATCTTACCATTCATAGAACATCTTACCATTCATTGAACATCTTACCATTCATTGAACATCTTACCATTCATTGAACATCTTACCATTCATTGAACATCTTACCATTCATTGAACATTGTACCATTCATTGAACATCTTACCATTCATTGAACATCTTACCATTTTCTTTCCAGTCCTGATTTCCTTGTCCGCCTGGTACCCACTGTCAGTGTAGATCCACCGGAGATGCTACTGGCTCTGATCTTCCAATTATCAACCTCTCCTTTTTGTAGGTCTTTTATTTACTAATCAATCACTTTCCACACCTGCTAATCTTCGTATATCTTTTAGTAATTCATCCCTGTCGTGTATCAAAGATTCCATGTCAGTTTCTAAGTCCATCCGTTCAAGCAACAGTTACTATTCTCAGGCTAATAATCTTTCTAATTCATCCCCATTCACACATCTAATTTTTGAAAGCGCTCATCTCTTGCTCTATTTCATCAGAGAAATGTGGTGTATCAACCACCAGCTGGTCTTTTGTGACTAAAGTGCTTCTATCATCTGTAACTTACACCACCTCTTCCTTCTCAAAGTGCTTCTATCATCTGTAACTTACACCACCTCTTCCTTCTCAAAGTGCTTCTATCATCTGTAACTTACACCACCTCTTCCTTCTCAAAGCACTTCTATCATCTGTAACTTACACCACCTCTTCCTTCTCAAAGTGCTTCTATCATCTGTAACTTACACCACCTCTTCCTTCTCAAAGCACTTCTATCATCTGTAACTTACACCACCTCTTCCTTCTCAAAGCACTTCTATCATCTGTAACTTACGCCACCTCTTCCTTCTCAAAGCACTTCTATCATCTGTAACTTACGCCACCTCTTCCTTCTCAAAGTGCTTCTATCATCTGTAACTTACACCACCTCTTCCTTCTCAAAGCACTTCTATCATCTGTAACTTACGCCACCTCTTCCTTCTCAAAGCACTTCTATCATCTGTAACTTACGCCACCTCTTCCTTCTCAAAGTGCTTCTATCATCTGTCATTTTAAAAATTGTTTTGTAAATTGGAACAATCAACAACCATTTCATCAGCTCTGATCATACACCTCCAACATGAGGCAGGGTAACTATATGCCAAAATGTGATTTTCTTGTCATTTCTGCACATTCAAAAGAAATGTAACCTCACAAGACAGAAACTGCCATCATCTTTGCTTGCACAGGCAAGGTGCCTGACAGCTACAGAGCTGGGAGCTGTCACTGACTCTTAGCTGATGGCTTGTGCCAGGATCGGTGAACCAGAACCATCCAGACCTTACTCCACCTCATGCCAGTGCCTCTAGAAACAGATTCATCTTTCTAGTCTTGCCAAGTAAGTAAGGATCAAAGAGGGAAGCAACCTGGCACTAAAAAATGCCATATTGAGGTCATATGTGCTGGGACGACAAACACAAATAAAGGCCAACGTGATGTATTATTTACGCCCACTCAATGTCCTTTTAAGGACAGATGTTGATCTTGTCTCTCCACAACTTTCGATCTCGGCAGCTATTTATAATTTCTGTTGTTGACCTTCTGCCAAGCCATTTTCTTAAGCTGTCTGGTATTTTTTCTCTTTGCTTCCCTCTATCTCTTCGTCCCTCAGCAGTCATCTGGTGAAGGCCAAAAGGGGAAAGATGTTTGCCTGACTGATATCATCATTATTATATTATTGATGAGAGAATGAAAGATGTTTGCCTGACTGATATCATTATTATATTGTTGATGAGAGAATGAAAGATGTTTGCCTGACTGATATCATCATTATTATATTGTTGATGAGAGAATGAAAGGTGTTTGCCTAACTGATATCATTATTATTATATTGTTGATGAGAGAATGAAAGATGTTTGCCTGACTGATATCAACATTATTATATTGTTGATGAGAGAATGAAAGGTGGTTTGAGTTTTGAGTTCATGCATTGACTTGTATCAATGTTTCTCCAGGTAAGAATTTCTCGTCTTCAAGTGAACGACGACTTCTGTGATTGTCCGGACTCTTCTGATGAGCCGGGAACATCTGCCTGTCCCAACAGCAGGTTTGAAGTTTACTGTGAAATCTTTAGTCCCTTCCGTCTTCTTCTTCCTCTTCTATTTCTTCCTCTTCTTCTTCTTCTCTTCCTCCTCTTCTTCATCTTCTTCAGTGATCAGCTATTTCTATGCATTTAGACATTTAGACCAGCTTGGGTAATGAATAAGACCACTTTGAGGTCTTCACTTTGAGTTCCCCAAAACTTGTCATGTAGGGTTGTTTCTGTGGGCCATATTTATGTTCTTAGGGTGTTGAAAGTGCTACAGTCCTGTAGGATATGTTCTGGAGTTTGTCTGGATGCTCCTGCGTTGAGAGTGCTGCAGTCCTGTAGGATATGTTCTGGAGTTTGTCTGGATGCTTCATAGGCACATGTTGCAACGTCACTGAGTCCTAACTTGTGTAGATGTGCTCTGAGGCCACAATGACCTGTTCTGAGTCTGAATATCTTGGTCTGCTCCTGTCTGCTGAGCTTGTTTAAGCTGTCATGTTCTGGCTCATATTTTACAAATAACTCCCTCCATTCTACTTTCCCGGCTTACTTCAAGATTGTCTTTATATCTTTGAGGGCCTTTGGTTGGTTGGACTGTTGACGGCTCCCATCTGCTTTCAACTTTCACTCATCCTTCACTTCTGGATGGTCACAATAAACTTCACAATCTTTACTTCCCTCAATGCAGATTCAGAAAGGATAAGCAAGATAATAAAATTGTACATTAGGGTCTGACTGTACAGATATGATTGTACCTTAGACATCAGGACCATGGTAACAACTCATCAAAATCTGACACTCCCTCTTCTCCCCCCCCCCCCTCTCCAACCACCCCCTCCACTCCCAGTAGTTCTTCTAGAAACAGAAATATTGGTCTAGCTAAACAGATATAATAGAGGGGAGGTAATACAGGACCAAAAATGCTTTTGCTGAAGTCAGATGAGACGATCGGAGGCCATAGAGATGGTTTCTCAGAAGAATGTTGAAAGTTCCCTGGTCAGCTAAAAAGACCAACAAGGAAGTTCTCAAAGAGGCCAACACAAAAAAGGGAGCTCCTATAAAACATCAGAAAGAAACAATCAACATTTTTAAGGTATATCATGAGAAGAGGAAAGTTGGAATACTTGGTTCTATTCTATTGACCTTTCGAGCCGTAACCGGCCCATAGGCGTAGACCAAGATACACCTTCTCCTATATGAATTTTTGTTCTAGCAGTTTTCTTTTAAAGATATTTTATCAAATCTCGCCATCTGTCTCTGTTCTGTGCAAGCAGTTCTATCTCATTGAGGGAGCCGATTCCTGCTGCTCTTGCCTCTCTCATCAATGTTCTTCTCAGTGTCTCCCTGGGTCTTCCTCTTTTCTTTTACCTGTTGTTTCCCATATGAGGGCTTGCTTTGCTATTCGATTATTATCTCTTCTCATCACATGTCCAACGTATGGAATACTTGGTTACAACTGGCAAAATAAAAGGAAAGAGAGATCACGAACGACAGAGAGTGAAAATGCTAGATAGCTTGGTGTCATGGCATGGAAAACAGTCAACAACAGAATTGATGTGATACACTGTGGATAGAAGATTGTAGAAGGACATGATCAGCTGCGCCAACCGGTATGGCACATGATGATGAAGACAGATGTACTGGACAGAAAAGTGAAATACCACAGCTTGCTATAAACCAGGACACATCTACGTCCATGACAGAAAAGTGAAATACCACAGCTTGCTATAAACCAGGACACATCTACGTCCATGACAGAAAAGTGAAATACCACAGCTTGCTATAAACCAGGACACATCTACGTCCATGACAGAAAAGTGAAATACCACAACTTGCTATAAACCAGGACACATCTACGTCCATGACAGAAAAGTGAAATACCACAGCTTGCTATAAACCAGGACACATCTACGTCCATGACAGAAAAGTGAAATACCACAGCTTGCTATAAACCAGGACACGTCCATGTCACATCCTCTAAGGGCAGATAATTAACAAAGGTTGTCATTAAGCTTTTTCTTTCTCTTCACTTCCTCTTATATCCCTCGGGTGCCGAGAAAGATACAAAGTTATAGTTCTTGCCCTTCTGACAGCCTCAACCATTATCAATTGATGTTGTAGTGTTTCTCAGATGTTCTCAGTCCATCTTACTCTGGGTCTACCATGGGCACTTCTTCCATCTCCTCTTTTATGTTTTGTTTGGTCTAGAATCTCTAGACATTCTTTCCTCATGAGCAAACCATTTGTTGTCCCTGTATGTAGTTTAGGATTGATTCACTGCTCAATCTCTCTCTTACTTCATCATTTCTAATTCTTTCTTTTCTGGTCACTCCAGGCGCTTTTCTCAAACATCCCATCTCTGTGATGACTAACTTTTCTCAAACATCTCATCTCTGTGGTGACTAACTTTTCTCAAACATCTCATCTCTGTGGTGACTAACTTTTCTCAAACATCTCATCTCTGTGATGACTAACTTTTCTCAAACATCTCATCTCTGTGGTGACTAACTTTTCTCAAACATCTCATCTCTGTGATGACTAACTTTTCTCAAACATCTCATCTCTGTGGTGACTAACTTTTCTCAAACATCTCATCTCTGTGATGACTAACTTTTCTCAAATATCCCATCTCTGTGATGACTAACTTTTTTCAAACATCTCATCTCTGTGGTGACTAACTTTTCTCAAACATCTCATCTCTGTGGTGACTAACTTTTCTCAAACATCTCATCTCTGTGGGGACTAACTTTTCTCAAACATCTCATCTCTGTAGTGACTAACTTTTCTCAAACATCTCATCTCTGTGGTGACTAACTTTTCTCAAACATCTCATCTCTGTGGTGACTAACTTTTCTCAAACATCTCATCTCTGTGGTGACTAACTTTTCTCAAACATCTCATCTCTGTGGTGACTAACTTTTCTCAAACATCTCATCTCTGTGGTGACTAACTTTTCTCAAACATCCCATCTCTGTGGTGACTAACTTTTCTCAAACATCTCATCTCTGTGGTGACTAACTTTTCTCAAACATCTCATCTCTGTGGTGACTAACTTTTCTCAAACATCTCATCTCTGTGGTGACTAACTTTTCTCAAACATCCCATCTCTGTGGTGACTAACTTTTCTCAAACATCTCATCTCTGTGGTGACTAACTTTTCTCAAACATCTCATCTCTGTGGTGACTAACTTTTCTCAAACATCTCATCTCTGTGGTGACTAACTTTTCTCAAACATCTCATCTCTGTGGTGACTAACTTTTCTCAAACATCTCATCTCTGTGGTGACTAACTTTTCTCAAACATCTCATCTCTGTGGTGACTAACTTTTCTCAAACATCTCATCTCTGTGGTGACTAACTTTTCTCAAACATCCCATCTCTGTGGTGACTAACTTTTCTCAAACATCTCATCTCTGTGGTGACTAACTTTTCTCAAACATGTCATCTCTGTGGTGACTAACTTTTCTCAAACATCTCATCTCTGTGGTGACTAACTTTTCTCAAACATCTCATCTCTGTGGTGACTAACTTTTCTCAAACATCTCATCTCTGTGGTGACTAACTTTTCTCAAACATCTCATCTCTGTGGTGACTAACTTTTCTCAAACATCTCATCTCTGTGGTGACTAACTTTTCTCAAACATCTCATCTCTGTGGGGACTAACTTTTCTCAAACATCTCATCTCTGTGGTGACTAACTTTTCTCAAACATCTCATCTCTGTGGTGACTAACTTTTCTCAAACATCTCATCTCTGTGGTGACTAACTTTTCTCAAACATCTCATCTCTGTGGTGACTAACTTTTCTCAAACATCTCATCTCTGTGGTGACTAACTTTCTTTTATGTTTATTGAAAGCTAGCCAGCAAACAAATACTAACATAGAAACACTCTGTAGACATGTGCTTTCATGATAGATTGTATCTTGTTCAATTTGAGATATTACCATCTCCTTTGTAGGAGAGCAAATAAAGTAAAGATCCCCGTCACGCCAGTGGCGTATAGGGAATATGGTTTTAGTGATCATAATTTTACAGAACTTCGGCACATAATTTTTGGGGTAAATCCGTGCCGCTTTACTTTCCTAGAAAAATCAGGTACCCATTTATGGTAAAAAGGTAAACACAGCAGTACAAGAAATGGTTGCTTCATGAAGATTGTATTTTATATCATTGCCTTTTATGTGATTTTTTCATTTATATGATTGCTTTTATGTGATTTTTCCATTTATATGATTGCTCTTATGTGATTTTTCCTTTTATATCATTGCCTTTTATGTGATTTTTTCATTTATATGATTGCCTTTTATGTGATTTTTTCCATTTATATGATTGCCTTTTATGTGATTTTTTCCATTTATATCATTGCCTTTTATGTGATTTTTTCCATTTATATGATTGCCTTTTATGTGATTTTTTCCATTTATATCATTGCCTTTTATGTGATTTTTTCCATTTATATCATTGCCTTTTATATGATTTTTTCCATTTATATGATTGCCTTTTATGTGATTTTTTCATTTATATGATTGCTTTTATGTGATTTTTCCATTTATATGATTGCTTTTATGTGATTTTTCCATTTATATGATTGCCTTTTATGTGATTTTTCCATTTGAATGATTGCCTTTTATGTGATTTTCCATTTATGTGATTACCTTTTATGTGATTGCCCTCTGTTTTTTGCCATCACTTTTCAGGTTTTACTGCACAAAGCAAATCCCAGGATTGCGTCCCCAGTACATCACACCAAGTAAAGTGAATGATGGGATTTGTGATTGTTGCGATGGAAGTGATGAGTGGTTTGGAGCTGAGGTCCCAGACTTCATGAGGATCTCAGGTCTGAGTAGCAAAGCTGTTTGGTTTCTTCTGAAATCTGTCGTTTCAGTTCCTCCCTTCTCTTTCTTTCTTTCTTTATCATACATATATCCGTCTATCTGTGTTCCTTGGGGCCTCGGTAACCTAGTTGGGAAAACCACCCGACTGGACTACTGACATTCGGACAACCCATGTTCAATTCCCGGGAGCAGTGTAAATTGTACTCGGGGTTGGTAAAAAAAAATAACCCCACGGTCGACCCAGCCCTTGGCAGAAATGGGTACCAGGGTATTACCCTGGGGAGGTGAGGAATGTCGTCTCGCATATGAGTTTCGATGCTTGAAGCGACACTATACAAAAATCTCCGAACATTTCTGGATAGGCGGCCGAGCATATATGGGTGGAAACTCGCATGCTAAGACGCTGGTTCAAGTCTCATACTTTACCTTTACCTGTGTCCCTGTCCATCTATTCCTCTCAGTTTATTACACTGTCTGTCCATCTATTCATCTGTCCCTCTCAGTTTATTACACTGTCTGTCCATCACAAATTGAATCTGTCTGTTATCTTATCTACCCGGTCATGTACCACTGAACAACCACATCAATAGAATACAACGACAATCATGTACCAATGTACAACCACATCAATAGAATACAACAAAACCAAACTCCAGCATGTCCACTCTGTAAACACCCACATGAAACAGTAGAACATCACCTTTTTGACTGTACAAAGCTCACTGACATCAGAGTAACTCTACTTCCTCAAAGACCTGATAAATGGAACACCTTGTATGGAACTACAAGGGAACTCGGGGATACCTGCAGATATCATTACCTGGCATTGGGCCAAAGGACGTCAGCTCATAACAGTGTTCATTTATTATTGTTTGTCTTCAGGATATCAGCTGGATCCACACCTTGTCTGCCCATCCATCCACAGCTCTGTTCATGGAATCACTATCACTGCTGTCGGGAATTCCCCAAATCCACTCCACTCATGTTACAGCTCTCGCCAAAGCACATTGGCAAGTTCTCTTAACATGGTCGACTGCCTGGTGCAGCCCTTAGTTCAGCAAACAGGAGACAGTCCATTTCCTTCCTTTAATCGTTGAAAGCTTTAAGACTTCTTTCTTGTGCTTGTATCATCATCCCTGTGAGTGACCATGGCCAAACCATCAGCTCTTTTATTGCCATGAGTCCCCATGTGACTAAAACAGTACAGCCATACTTGTTTGTTTTCTAAGACATAGAACTTCTGTATGTTATGTATGTTACTGTGGAAGATGTCAGTTAGAAATGGGGAGTGCATGGTTAGGGCTGGTTAGTGGAGGACATGGATAGAGCTGGTTAGTGGAGGACATGGATAGAGCTGGTTAGTGGAGGACATGGATAGAGCTGGTTAGTGGAGGACAGGGATAGAGCTGGTTAGTGGAGGACAGAGAGGACATGGATAGAGCTGGTTAGTGGAGGACATGGATAGAGCTGGTTAGTGGAGGACAGAGAGGACATGGATAGAGCTGGTTAGTCCAGGACAGGGAGGACATGGATAGAGCTGGTTAGTGGAGGACAGAGAGGACATGGATAGAGCTGGTTAGTCCAGGACAGGGAGGACATGGATAGAGCTGGTTAGTGGAGGACATGGATAGAGCTGGTTAGTCCAGGACAGGGAGGACATGGATAGAGCTGGTTAGTGGAGGACATGGATAGAGCTGGTTAGTGGAGGACAGAGAGGACATGGATAGAGCTGGTTAGTCCAGGACAGGGAGGACATGGATAGAGCTGGTTAGTGGAGGACATGGATAGAGCTGGTTAGTCCAGGACAGGGAGGACATGGATAGAGCTGGTTAGTGGAGGACATGGATAGAGCTGGTTAGTCCAGGACAGGGAGGACATGGATAGAGCTGGTTAGTGGAGGACATGGATAGAGCTGGTTAGTCCAGGACAGGGAGGACATGGATAGAGCTGGTTAGTCCAGGACAGGGAGGACATGGATAGAGCTGGTTAGTGGAGGACAGAGAGGACATGGATAGAGCTGGTTAATCCAGGACAGGGAGGACATGGATAGAGCTGGTTAGTCCAGGACAGGGAGGACATGGATAGAGCTGGTTAGTGGAGGACAGAGAGGACATGGATAGAGCTGGTTAGTCCAGGACAGGGAGGACATGGATAGAGCTGGTTAGTGGAGGACATGGATAGAGCTGGTTAGTGGAGGACATGGATAGAGCTGGTTAGTCCAGGACAGGGAGGACATGGATAGAGCTGGTTAGTGGAGGACATGGATAGAGCTGGTTAGTCCAGGACAGGGAGGACATGGATAGAGCTGGTTAGTCCAGGACAGGGAGGACATGGATAGAGCTGGTTAGTGGAGGACATGGATAGAGCTGGTTAGTCCAGGACAGGGAGGACATGGATAGAGCTGGTTAGTGGAGGACATGGATAGAGCTGGTTAGTCCAGGACAGGGAGGACATGGATAGAGCTGGTTAGTGGAGGACATGGATAGAGCTGGTTAGTCCAGGACAGGGAGAACATGGATAGAGCTGGTTAGTGGAGGACATGGATAGAGCTGGTTAGTCCAGGACAGGGAGGAAATGGATAGAACTGGTTAGTGGAGGACATGGATAGAGCTGGTTAGTCCAGGACAGAGAGGACATGGATAGAGCTGGTTAGTGCAGGACAGGAAGGACATGGATAGAGCTGGTTAGTGCAGGACAGAGAGGACATGGATAGAGCTGGTTAGTGCAGGACAGAGAGGACATGGATAGAGCTGGTTAGTGCAGGACAGGAAGGACATGGATAGAGCTGGTTAGTGCAGGACAGAGAGGACATGGATAGAGCTGGTTAGTGCAGGACAGAGAGGACATGGATAGAGCTGGTTAGTGCAGGACAGGAAGGACATGGATAGAGCTGGTTAGTGCAGGACAGAGAGGACATGGATAGAGCTGGTTAGTGCAGGACAGAGAGGACATGGATAGAGCTGGTTAGTGCAGGACAGGGAGGGCATGGATAGAGTTGGTTAGTGCAGGACAGAGAGGACATGGATAGAGCTGGTTAGTGCAGGACAGAGAGGGCATGGATAGAGTTGGTTAGTGCAGGACAGAGAGGACATGGATAGAGCTGGTTAGTGCAGGACAGAGAGGACATGGATAGAGCTGGTTAGTGCAGGACAGGAAGGACATGGATAGAGCTGGTTAGTGCAGGACAGAGAGGACATGGATAGAGTTGGTTACAGAGAGGACATGGATAGAGCTGGTTAGTGCAGGACAGAGAGGACATGGATAGAGCTGGTTAGTGCAGGACAGAGAGGACATGGATAGAGCTGGTTAGTGCAGGACAGAGAGGACATGGATAGAGTTGGTTAGTGCAGGACAGAGAGGACATGGATAGAGCTGGTTAGTGCAGGACAGAGAGGACATGGATAGAGCTGGTTAGTGGAGGACATGGATAGAGCTGGTTAGTGCAGGACAGAGAGGACATGGATAGAGCTGGTTAGTGCAGGACAGAGAGGACATGGATAGAGTTGGTTAGTGCAGGACAGAGAGGACATGGATAGAGTTGGTTAGTGCAGGACAGAGAGGACATGGATAGAGCTGGTTAGTGCAGGACAGAGAGGACATGGATAGAGTTGGTTAGTGCAGGACAGAGAGGACATGGATAGAGCTGGTTAGTGGAGGACATGGATAGAGCTGGTTAGTCCAGGACAGAGAGGACATGGATAGAGCTGGTTAGTGGAGGACATGGATAGAGTTGGTTAGTGCAGGACAGAGAGGACATGGATAGAGCTGGTTAGTGGAGGACAGAGAGGACATGGATAGAGCTGGTTAGTGGAGGACATGGATAGAGCTGGTTAGTCCAGGACAGAGAGGACATGGATAGAGTTGGTTAGTGCAGGACAGAGAGGACATGGATAGAGCTGGTTAGTGGAGGACATGGATAGAGCTGGTTAGTCCAGGACAGAGAGGACATGGATAGAGTTGGTTAGTGCAGGACAGGGAGGACATAGATAGAGCTGGTTAGTGCAGGTCAGAGAGGACATAGATAGAGCTGGTTAGTCCAGGACAGAGAGGACATGGATAGATTTGGTTATTGCAGGACAAAGAGGACATAGATAGAGCTGGTTAGTGCAGGACAGGGAGGACATGGAATAGGTTTGTTGAAGGAAATGCCACAAGTAAGTTGAAATGCTGATAATGTTGATGAAGCAATGTTAATGACTGTTGTCCTTGGACCAAATTTGTCTCCCCACAGATGGTATGCCCCTGGGAGCAGTGCTGCATGCACCATGTTCTGACAAGTGCAATGATATCCTAACTCTGCGCTCACATGAGGAATCTGTGAGGTCGAAGGGAAGGGAAAAGCAAAAAGAATACTTGGAGTTAGCTTCCCTTGAGCTGACTGAGACGGAACGAAAGGTTAGCTGTTCTTGCTATTTAGTTATTTGCAATTAGTAGACACACTCATTGGGTCATGATAAGACACACTCATGGGGTCATGATAAGACACACTCATGGGGTCATGATAAGACACACTCATGGGGTCATGATAAGACACACTCATGGGGTCATGATAAGACACACTCATGGGGTCATGATAAGACACACTCATGGGGTCATGATAAGACACACTCATGGGGTCATGATAAGACACACTCATGGGGTCATGATAGCTCAGTGGTTAGTCAACTGGACCACTAAGGACAAGAGGTCAGGTTTGATCCTGATCGATGGCTTCCAGGTTAATCCAGCCTTAAATGGGTACCAGTTTTTTTTTTCTGGGAAAGTAAGGTGGCACGGGCATAATACTGACCACATTCCTCTACATCTTTTCTGCATCATTGGACATCAAAAAGGGCTTGTAGTGTTTTTCCACATTATCCCAAAAATAATGTGCCGAAGGTCTGTAAAAAATATGGGCACAAACACCATATTTCCTATATGTCATGTGGCGTGGCAGGGCTCTCTACTTAGATACATTTTGTGACTGAGCTGATACGTGCGTATTGGCATCCTTGCTGCAATAGAGCAAGCGATAGGTAGAAGAAAGTGAATATGGAAACCTTATGGTTATGGAAGGCCCCGGTATCACTGCAAACAAATTAAAATCCATAATTGCTCAACCGATCATGCCAGAGGAATCATCCAAATTACTATCTCATCTCCCAAAGAAAGGTAGCTCCAGCCCCCATCATAGCAGTTTCAGCACGCGCCAAAAGACAAGGCGAAACCACACAGAAAGTGAACACAGCCGTCTGTTCCCTGTTATACGATATCATCATCATATATCGTATGCAATCGGAATATTGAAACATGATCAAAACGGATGAAACGCACAGCTCACACAGTGTGCACAGAGCACTTAACTCAGTAGCTCCAGCAGCAAGCCGGACTTGGAATATGAGGAAACTGCAACAAGGAACACTTCAGCCACAGCTTTTAACAGTTCCTGCCGCCTATCAGCCATATTGACTGGTATTTCAGGTTTTTAAAGGAAACTTTTAAAGAAAGATCAATACATGTGAGATGCGATGCTTGAGAAAAGTAACAAACAACACAAGAAGAGATAGAATACCAAATGAAACCATAAGAAAAATAGTAGGAACAAAACCCTATCAAGAATATATAGAACAACAACAACTTAAATGGTTGGGCCACCTGGTCAGAATGAATCCTCACCAATCACCATCAAGGGTGTTCTTCTTGAGAATGCATGGAAAAAGACCAAGAGGAAGACCTAGAAGAAGATGGATAGATGCAGTGACAGAGACATGGAAGAACAAGTTATTATCTCTTCTCATCACATGTCCAACATACGACCATCGTCTTTTCTTGATTACTGAAGATATTAGTGGTTGATTGGAGATTTCTCTAATCTCTTTGTTTTGAATTCGTTCCACCCTATACCAAGTATTTTTCTGAGACATTTATTTTCAACTTTGTTATATTATACCAAATTAATTTCTTGTGAAATTAGAGGGGGGGGGGTGTGAATGAAATATTCAACATCAATAGAAACAAATCCAACACTCAAGGGTCACCAAAAGTTGTAATTAGGGAGGTACACTGGAGAGGGGGGGACGTGTTTGACCACATGAAACTATCATTTAGAAGAATTTGTGTTTCGATGCTGTAATTTGTATGTAGGTATCATAATCTTGGCTTAAATTCACCGTCTTGTTCATGACCCATGCTGATCTAACTGCACAGACAAGTAACTGATCGTTGGAGACTACAATGTTATTGTTTCCCCTTATTTCTGCAGAGTTATGGTCCAAATGGAGTCTTCTACCGTTTGAGTAAGGAGTGTTACAGTTTCAAAGATAGTACCTATAACTACAACATCTGTCCATTTGAGAAGGTCAGTCAAGAGGCTTACCCACACACTCCAACCGTTCTAGGGCGAGTGTCAAAGGTCACTTTTGAAAAAGGACAGCATGTGTTGACGATGAGTGGTGGAGACAACAGCTTTTGTCCGTTTGATCGAAATCGAAAATCTAAGGTATGTCCAAAATCTATGTTTATTGTTATAATGTTTATTAATAACATTTGTTATTGTTATAATGTTTATTAATATCATTTGTTATTGTTTCATATTGGGTGTATTATCAGTGGGAGAGTTTGTCAGAATGTACCATCAAGACAAGAGGAGGCCAGTGCTATAGATGGGAGAGTAACATCAAGAGATGGACAAATAACAGTGTGTCAGAATGTAGCACCAAGACAAGAGGAGGCCAGTGCTATAGATGGGAGAGTAACATCAAGAGATGGACAAATAACAGTGTGTCAGAATGTAGCACCAAAACAAGAGGAGGCCAGTGCTATAGATGGGAGAGTAACATCAAGAGATGGACAAATAACAGTGTGTCAGAATGTAGCATCAAGACAAGAGGAGGCCAGTGCTATAGATGGGAGAGTAACATCAAGAGATGGACAAATAACAGTGTGTCAGAATGTAGCACCAAGACAAGAGGAGGCCAGTGCTATAGATGGGAGAGTAACATCAAGAGATGGACAAATAACAGTGTGTCAGAATGTAGCACCAAGACAAGAGGAGGCCAGTGCTATAGATGGGAGAGTAACATCAAGAGATGGACAAATAACAGTCTGTCAGAATGTAGCACCAAGACAAAAGGAGGCCAGTGCTATAGATGGGAGAGTAACATCAAGAGATGGACAAATAACAGTCTGTCAGAATGTAGCACCAAGACAAAAGGAGGCCAGTGCTATAGATTCATATGTCCTTAGTTTGAGTTTGTGTTATACATTTAGGAACCCACAAACATTTAGGTTGTCAAAAGCCATTCTAGTTTTTTTGTGTTGTTGACATTCCTGATGCCTCACACAGGGGATATAACTAATGATGATTTGTTTCCCCCAATCTCCACAGATCTACTTCCTGTGTGGGTTGCAGGACCGTGTGTTGAGGGTAGCTGAGTCGGAGCTTTGTGAATATACTTTTACGATGAGTTCTCCTGCTGCGTGCTGATTCGTTGCTCCAAGTCACCATATTGTCTGCCGTGTATTTGGCAGCAATTTCTGCCAGTATAGTCTTTGGGGTCCAGACTTGATCCTTGAAAGCACCCAGACTGCTTCCAGACCTGATGGATCCACTGGAGAACTTTGTTGATGAAACACACACCAGAGAAGGTGGTGAAGGTACTGTCTGGAGATGGTAGATAGATGGGACAAAGTCTGAGATGGGAGAGTAACACGCAGAGATGGACAATAACAGTCTGAGATGGGAGAGTAACATCCAGAGATGGACAAATAACAGTCTGAGATGGGAGAGTAACACCCAGAGATGGACAAATAACAGTCTGAGATGGGAGAGTAACACCCAGAGATGGACAAATAACAGTCTGAGATGGGAGAGTAACACCCAGAGATGGACAAATAACAGTCTGAGATGGGAGAGTAACAGTCTGAGATGGGAGAGTAACACCCAGAGATGGACAAATAACAGTCTGAGATGGGAGAGTAACACCCAGAGATGGACAAATAACAGTCTGAGATGGGAGAGTAACATCCAGAGATGGACAAATAACAGTCTGAGATGGGAGAGTAACATCCAGAGATGGACAAATAACAGTCTGAGATGGGAGAGTAACACCCAGAGATGGACAAATAACAGTCTGAGACGGGAGAGTAACACCCAGAGATGGACAATAACAGTCTGAGATGGGAGAGTAACATCCAGAGATGGACAAATAACAGTCTGAGATGGGAGAGTAACATCCAGAGATGGACAATAACAGTCTGAGATGGGAGAGTAACATCCAGAGATGGACAAATAACAGTCTGAGACGGGAGAGTAACACCCAGAGATGGACAAATAACAGTCTGAGACGGGAGAGTAACATCCAGAGATGGACAAATAACAGTCTGAGATGAGAGAGTAACACCCAGAGATGGACAATAACAGTCTGAGACGGGAGAGTAACACCCAGAGATGGACAAATAACAGTCTGAGATGGGAGAGTAACATCCAGAGATGGACAAATAACAGTCTGAGATGGGAGAGTAACATCCAGAGATGGACAAATAACAGTCTGAGATGGGAGAGTAACATCCAGAGATGGACAAATAACAGTCTGAGATGGGAGAGTAACACCCAGAGATGGACAAATAACAGTCTGAGATGGGAGAGTAACATCCAGAGATGGACAAATAACAGTCTGAGACGGGAGAGTAACACCCAGAGATGGACAAATAACAGCCTGTCAAATGATAACGAGACAAGAGAACAGCAAATGCAAAAAAATCAATCAATCAATAAATCAATGTATAGCGTGCCATCAGAGCTGGACAATTACTACCACATATGAGCGAGAATGAAACTGTTGCTGTGCTGACTTCTGAGACGAAATGATTACCACCATATACGAGTGAGGACGAAACTGTTGACTTCTGAGACGAGATGGCATGTGATTGTTGTTGTTGTACTATAATTTGTTATAGCTTTGGTGATGGGACTTGTATTTTGCATATCTTGGTCAAAATTATCATCTGATGCTAGGAAGTATAACACTGACCAAGACCTAACGCTGACCGAGACCTCTGACTGGAGGTTTAGATAGACCTGATTGGGGATTGGATAGATCTGATTGTTCAGTGGGGAGATCTGATTAAGGAGCAGATTCTGTGAAACACATGTAGTCCTTATTAATGGGAGTGCAAATTAAATCCTTCAGGTTGAAAACTTGTCACTGCATACTCGGCTACCACATGGGTAATCAGCTAAACTTTAGGCATATGCTGATGTGGGAGAAACAAGCAGTAAGGCATGACTTTCAAGACTGACCTTTTTTGTACGATGGACAAAATAATGAGACTTCCCCAACCTGAGTGACATGGTCATGTGACAGCTTGAGGCTGTTGATTCTATGGGAGAAATTGGTGTGAGTGAAATCTGAGAGAGAGAGATCAACTTTATGGGAGAAATTGATATGAGTAAAGCCTGAGAGAGAGAGAGACCATCAACTTTATGGGAGAAATTGGTGTGAGTGAAATCTGAGAGAGAGAGATCAACTTTATGGGAGAAATTGATATGAGTAAAGTCTGAGAGAGAGAGAGACCATCAACTTTATGGGAGAAATTGGTGTGAGTGAAATCTGAGAGAGAGAGATCAACTTTATGGGAGAAATTGATATGAGTAAAGTCTGAGAGAGAGAGAGACCATCAACTTTATGGGAGAAATTGGTGTGAGTGAAATCTGAGAGAGAGAGATCAACTTTATGGGAGAAATTGATATGAGTAAAGCCTGAGAGAGAGAGAGACCATCAACTTTATGGGAGAAATTGATATGAGTAAAGCCTGAGAGAGAGAGAGACCATCAACTTTATGGGAGAAATTGGTGTGAGTGAAATCTGAGAGAGAGAGAGACCATCAACTTTATGGGAGAAATTGATATGAGTAAAGCCTGAGAGAGAGAGAGACCATCAACTTTATGGGAGAAATTGATATGAGTAAAGCCTGAGAGAGAGAGATCATCAACTTTATGGGAGAAATTGGTGTGAGTGAAATCTGAGAGAGAGAGATCAACTTTATGGGAGAAATTGATATGAGTAAAGCCTGAGAGAGAGAGAGACCATCAACTTTATGGGAGAAATTGATATGAGTAAAGCCTGAGAGAGAGAGAGACCATCAACTTTATGGGAGAAATTGATATGAGTAAAGCCTGAGAGAGAGAGAGACCATCAACTTTATGGGAGAAATTGATATGAGTAAAGCCTGAGAGAGAGAGATCATCAACTTTATGGGAGAAATTGATATGAGTAAAGTCTGAGAGAGAGATCATCAACTTTATGGGAGAAATTGATATGAGTAAAGTCTGAGAGAGAGAGAGACCATCAACTTTATGGGAGAAATTGATATGAGTAAAGTCTGAGAGAGAGAGATCAACTTTATGGGAGAAATTGATATGAGTAAAGTCTGAGAGAGAGAGACCATCAACTTTATGGGAGAAATTGATATGAGTAAAGCCTGAGAGAGAGAGACCATCAACTTTATGGGAGAAATTGATATGAGTAAAGCCTGAGAGAGAGAGACCATCAACTTTATGGGAGAAATTGATATGAGTAAAGTCTGAGAGAGAGAGACCATCAACTTTATGGGAGAAATTGATATGAGTAAAGTCTGAGAGAGAGAGAGAGACCATCAACTTTATGGGAGAAATTGATATGAGTAAAGTCTGAGAGAGAGAGATCAACTTTATGGGAGAAATTGATATGAGTAAAGTCTGAGAGAGAGAGAGACCATCAACTTTATGGGAGAAATTGATATGAGTAAAGTCTGAGAGAGAGAGAGACCATCAACTTTATGGGAGAAATTGATATGAGTAAAGCCTGAGAGAGAGAGAGACCATCAACTTTATGGGAGAAATTGATATGAGTAAAGTCTGAGAGAGAGAGATCATCAACTTTATGGGAGAAATTGATATGAGTAAAGTCTGAGAGAGACCAACTTTATGGGAGAAATTGATATGAGTAAAGTCTCTGAGGAGAGAGAGATCATCAACTTTATGGGAGAAATTGATATGAGTAAAGTCTGAGAGAGACCATCAACTTTATGGGAGAAATTGATATGAGTAAAGTCTGAGAGAGACCATCAACTTTATGGGAGAAATTGATATGAGTAAAGTCTGAGAGAGAGAGAGACCATCAACTTTATGGGAGAAATTGATATGAGTAAAGCCTGAGAGAGAGAGAGACCATCAACTTTATGGGAGAAATTGATATGAGTAAAGCCTGAGAGAGAGAGAGACCATCAACTTTATGGGAGAAATTGATATGAGTAAAGCCTGAGAGAGAGAGAGACCATCAACTTTATGGGAGAAATTGATATGAGTAAAGTCTGAGAGAGAGAGATCATCAACTTTATGGGAGAAATTGATATGAGTAAAGTCTGAGAGAGACCAACTTTATGGGAGAAATTGATATGAGTAAAGTCTCTGAGGAGAGAGAGATCATCAACTTTATGGGAGAAATTGATATGAGTAAAGTCTGAGAGAGACCATCAACTTTATGGGAGAAATTGATATGAGTAAAGTCTGAGAGAGACCATCAACTTTATGGGAGAAATTGATATGAGTAAAGTCTCTTAGGAGAGAGAGACCATCAACTTTATGGGAGAAATTGATATGAGTAAAGTCTCTTAGGAGAGAGAGATCATCAACTTTATGGGAGAAATTGATATGAGTAAAGTCTGAGAGAGACCAACTTTATGGGAGAAATTGATATGAGTAAAGTCTCTGAGGAGAGAGAGATCATCAACTTTATGGGAGAAATTGATATGAGTAAAGTCTGAGAGAGACCATCAACTTTATGGGAGAAATTGATATGAGTAAAGTCTGAGAGAGACCATCAACTTTATGGGAGAAATTGATATGAGTAAAGTCTCTTAGGAGAGAGAGACCATCAACTTTATGGGAGAAATTGATATGAGTAAAGTCTGAGAGAGACCATCAACTTTATGGGAGAAATTGATATGAGTAAAGTCTCTTAGGAGAGAGAGACCATCAACTTTATGGGAGAAATTGATATGAGTAAAGTCTCTGAGGAGAGAGAGATCATCAACTTTATGGGAGAAATTTTGATATTTGATTGAAGTCTGAGAGATTGTTAGCTTTGTGGGAGAGTATATTTTATCCCAGATTTTGATGTCGTTGTGTGTGACACATGTCACTGTACAATATATTTTGTTATTTATTTCCCATTGGTTGTGACAAAATACCTATAGCAAATGGGTCACCTCATTTTTGTTAGTGATGACCTATTTTAAATAGTAATCCAAGGTGACATACAAAACTGATGGCTGGAGAAGGTATGGCCATCACCAGGGTAAAATCCTAGTTTAAGCACATCAATTATTTTTTTAAAAAGAGTAATGTCCCATTGCACTTTTTTCGGTTCTCTAATGTGTCGTTATTGTTGAGAAATGAGAAACAGCACAAGAGTAACATTATAACCCTAACATAATTTTAGTATTTGAAAACCACTGTAGTTTTGTTGTGACACCAACTTAGGGGAGATCACTCTTTTTTATGAAATAATTTATGTGCTTAAACTAGGAATTTACCAGTAACATTCCAGGACAAACTCTGTGAACATGTCAGGTCTCCCCTTACATGTAGAGTACAACATTTTTGTTCAGGCAGTGTGGCAGGCATCACGCACCATTCATGAAGCGACTACGTACAACTAATGACTACTACTCATCTGAAAAAATTATACGGGCGTAATACTTGACTGATGTTAGAGAAATACTGTGCAAGCTCCACCAGAGATGTAATACCTGACTGATGTTAGAGAAATACTGTGCAAGCTCCTCCAGAGATGTAATACCTGACTGATGTTAGAGAAATACTGTGCAAGCTCCACCAGAGATGTAATACCTGACTGATGTTAGAGAAATACTGTGCAAGCTCCACCAGAGATGTAATACCTGACTGATGTTAGAGAAATACTGTGCAAGCTCCACCAGAGATGTAATACCTGACTGATGTTAGAGAAATACTGTGCAAGCTCCTCCAGAGATGTAATACCTGACTGATGTTAGAGAAATACTGTGCAAGCTCCACCAGAGATGTAATACCTGACTGATGTTAGAGAAATACTATGCAAGCTCCACCAGAGATGTAATACCTGACTGATGTTAGAGAAATACTGTGCAAGCTCCTCCAGAGATGTAATACCTGACTGATGTTAGAGAAATACTGTGCAAGCTCCTCCAGAGATAGAGATCTGTGATTTAGTAGATTCCGTCTCACTGCAATATTTTTGGGAACAATGAGATAGAGGTTGACGAAGGAAGGTGGCAAATGACAGCAGCCAGATACAAGTACAACTTATGAGGAATCAAAGAGGTTTGTCAGGAACAAATGGATGAACAAATGGAATATAGAACATCAGGGCTACCAGAACAATGATGTTTGTCAGGAACAAATGGATGAACAAATGGAATATAGAACATCAGGGCTACCAGAACAATGATGTTTGTCAGGAATAAATGGATGAACAAATGGAATACAGAACATCAGGGCTACCAGAACAATGATGTTTGTCAGAACAAATGGATGAACAAATGGAATACAGAACATCAGGGCTACCAGAACAATGATGTTTGTCAGGAACAAATAGATGAACAAATGGAATACAGAACATCAGGGCTACCAGAACAATGATGTTTGTCAGGAACAAATAGATGAACAAATGGAATACAGAACATCAGGGCTACTAGAACAATGATGTTTGTCAGGAACAAATAGATGAACAAATGGAATACAGAACATCAGGGCTACTAGAACAATGATGTTTGTCAGGAACAAATAGATGAACAAACGGAATACAGAACATCAGGGCTACCAGAACAATGATGTTTGTCAGGAACAAATAGATGAACAAATGGAATACAGAACACCAGGGCTACCAGAACAATGATGTTTTTCAGCAACAAATAGATGAACAAATGGAATACAGAACATCAGGGCTACCAGAACAATGATGTTTGTCAGGAACAAATAGATGAACAAATGGAATACAGAACACCAGGGCTACCAGAACAATGATGTTTGTCAGCAACAAATAGATGAACAAATGGAATACAGAACACCATGGCTACCAGAACAATGATGTTTGTCAGGAACAAATAGATGAACAAATGGAATACAGAACATCAGGGCTACCAGAACAATGATGTTTGTCAGGAACAAATAGATGAACAAATGGAATGCAGAACACCAGGGCTACCAGAACAATGATGTTTGTCAGCAACAAATAGATGAACAAATGGAATACAGAACACCAGGGCTACCAGAACAATGATGTTTGTCAGGAACAAATAGATGAACAAATGGAATACAGAACATCAGGGCTACCAGAACAATGATGTTTGTCAGGAACAAATAGATGAACAAATGGAATACAGAACACCAGGGCTACCAGAACAATGATGTTTGTCAGCAACAAATGGAATACAGAACACCAGAACAATGTTTCTTCAATCGATTTTGTTATTTATCTTCGTCGACCTCTTTCCTGAACGAGTGACAAACATCTTCGCATTTTTATGCCTTAACCCTCTACCAGAACAATGATGGCTACTACCAGCTCAACAGACAAGAACAAGGAACTATTTGTAGACATGCGTGTAAATAAAACTTTACAACAACAAAAACTATCATCATGTGGTTTATTGATCCAATAGGCTGAAGAAATCCCACTTTCCTGGGAAATTTGATAGGAAAACATTTTACTGGAAACATGAAAATTTTAAACCATAAAAAAGTGGGAAGATCTCTGAAGACCTGCCTGCATGGCAGGGGACACCTGTGTCAATATGTGAAAAAATGGAGGGGGGAGAGCAGATATTCACACAAAATTAAATCCACTAGGACTTCAATGGGCATATCTTGGTGTACACAAATAACATAAGAGCCTTCGTTAAACGTATCCTAGCATATCTTGGTGTACACAAATAACATAAGAGCCTTCGTTAAACGTATCCTAGCATATCTTGGTGTACACAAATAACATATAGCCTTCGTTAAACGTATCCTAGCATATCTTGGTGTACACAAATAACATATAGCCTTCGTTAAACGTATCCTAGCATATCTTGGTGTACACAAATAACATAAGAGCCTTCGTTAAACGTATCCTAGCATATCTTCTTCTACCTTTTTAGCTCCCAGTGGAGCATAGGTCTTCAACAAACACTTTCCAAGTCGTTCTGTTTTTTGCAATTCTTTTAAGATCATTCCATGTCTTCCCCATCATCTTCATCTCTGCTTCAATCTGTCTTCTCCAAGAATTCCTTGGTCTTCCTCTTTGTCTTTTCCCCTGGGGATTCCAAAAAAGGGCCTGTTGTGTAATACTCTCAGTTGGTTTCCGTAGTGTGTGTCCTATCCATCGCCATCGTCTTCGCTGTATTTCTTTATCCACTGGTATTTGACCAGTACATTTCCATAATTCCACGTTAGTGACTTTGTCCTGCCATTTCCATCCCTTTATTCTGCGCAAGCATCCATTAATGAAAGTCTGTACCTTCGTGATTGTCAATTTTGTTATTCTCCATGTTTCACAGCCATATAATAGAACCGACTTAACATTGGAGTTGAAAATTTGTATTTTTGTATTTAGCCTAATTTCTTTGGATTTCCATATGTTTCCCAGTGCAATGAAAGCTCCTCTTGCTTTTGATATCCTTATTTTGGTATCGTTTTCTGTTCCTCCCTCTTTATCTATATTACTGCCCAGATATATATAAGATTGTACGTCTAGTAGAGGTATTTCTCCTAGTTTTATTTGGTTATTGCCAACTGCATTAATTCTCATAATGTTGGTCTTATCTCTATTAATCTTTAGTCCTAGCTGTTGTGATCTCTCATCTAATATACTCTTTTTATCTTGCATCTGTTGGTGGCTGTGTGATAGGAGAGCTATGTCATCAGCAAAGTCTAAATCATCAAGTTGTTTGGTCAGTGACCACTGGATCCCATTTCTGTTGTTTTGAGTTATTTTCATAATCCAATCTATGGCCAGTAGAAAGAGAAATGGAGACAGAAGGCATCCTTGCCTTACTCCTGTTCTTATTTCAAATGCTTCTGTAAGCTGTCCTTCATGCACCACACTACATTTTGTTCCTTCATACATTGTTTTTATCAGGTTAATAAACTTTATGGGGATTCCATGGGAGAAATTGATATGAGTAAAGTCTCTTAGGAGAGAGAGACCATCAACTTTATGGGAGAAATTGATATGAGTAAAGTCTCTGAGGAGAGAGAGATCATCAACTTTATGGGAGAAATTTTGATATTTGATTGAAGTCTGAGAGATTGTTAGCTTTGTGGGAGAGTATATTTTATCCCAGATTTTGATGTCGTTGTGTGTGACACATGTCACTGTACAATATATTTTGTTATTTATTTCCCATTGGTTGTGACAAAATACCTATAGCAAATGGGTCACCTCATTTTTGTTAGTGATGACCTATTTTAAATAGTAATCCAAGGTGACATACAAAACTGATGGCTGGAGAAGGTATGGCCATCACCAGGGTAAAATCCTAGTTTAAGCACATCAATTATTTTTTTAAAAAGAGTAATGTCCCATTGCACTTTTTTCGGTTCTCTAATGTGTCGTTATTGTTGAGAAATGAGAAACAGCACAAGAGTAACATTATAACCCTAACATAATTTTAGTATTTGAAAACCACTGTAGTTTTGTTGTGACACCAACTTAGGGGAGATCACTCTTTTTTATGAAATAATTTATGTGCTTAAACTAGGAATTTACCAGTAACATTCCAGGACAAACTCTGTGAACATGTCAGGTCTCCCCTTACATGTAGAGTACAACATTTTTGTTCAGGCAGTGTGGCAGGCATCACGCACCATTCATGAAGCGACTACGTACAACTAATGACTACTACTCATCTGAAAAAATTATACGGGCGTAATACTTGACTGATGTTAGAGAAATACTGTGCAAGCTCCACCAGAGATGTAATACCTGACTGATGTTAGAGAAATACTGTGCAAGCTCCTCCAGAGATGTAATACCTGACTGATGTTAGAGAAATACTGTGCAAGCTCCACCAGAGATGTAATACCTGACTGATGTTAGAGAAATACTGTGCAAGCTCCACCAGAGATGTAATACCTGACTGATGTTAGAGAAATACTGTGCAAGCTCCACCAGAGATGTAATACCTGACTGATGTTAGAGAAATACTGTGCAAGCTCCTCCAGAGATGTAATACCTGACTGATGTTAGAGAAATACTGTGCAAGCTCCACCAGAGATGTAATACCTGACTGATGTTAGAGAAATACTATGCAAGCTCCACCAGAGATGTAATACCTGACTGATGTTAGAGAAATACTGTGCAAGCTCCTCCAGAGATGTAATACCTGACTGATGTTAGAGAAATACTGTGCAAGCTCCTCCAGAGATAGAGATCTGTGATTTAGTAGATTCCGTCTCACTGCAATATTTTTGGGAACAATGAGATAGAGGTTGACGAAGGAAGGTGGCAAATGACAGCAGCCAGATACAAGTACAACTTATGAGGAATCAAAGAGGTTTGTCAGGAACAAATGGATGAACAAATGGAATATAGAACATCAGGGCTACCAGAACAATGATGTTTGTCAGGAACAAATGGATGAACAAATGGAATATAGAACATCAGGGCTACCAGAACAATGATGTTTGTCAGGAATAAATGGATGAACAAATGGAATACAGAACATCAGGGCTACCAGAACAATGATGTTTGTCAGAACAAATGGATGAACAAATGGAATACAGAACATCAGGGCTACCAGAACAATGATGTTTGTCAGGAACAAATAGATGAACAAATGGAATACAGAACATCAGGGCTACCAGAACAATGATGTTTGTCAGGAACAAATAGATGAACAAATGGAATACAGAACATCAGGGCTACTAGAACAATGATGTTTGTCAGGAACAAATAGATGAACAAATGGAATACAGAACATCAGGGCTACTAGAACAATGATGTTTGTCAGGAACAAATAGATGAACAAACGGAATACAGAACATCAGGGCTACCAGAACAATGATGTTTGTCAGGAACAAATAGATGAACAAATGGAATACAGAACACCAGGGCTACCAGAACAATGATGTTTTTCAGCAACAAATAGATGAACAAATGGAATACAGAACATCAGGGCTACCAGAACAATGATGTTTGTCAGGAACAAATAGATGAACAAATGGAATACAGAACACCAGGGCTACCAGAACAATGATGTTTGTCAGCAACAAATAGATGAACAAATGGAATACAGAACACCATGGCTACCAGAACAATGATGTTTGTCAGGAACAAATAGATGAACAAATGGAATACAGAACATCAGGGCTACCAGAACAATGATGTTTGTCAGGAACAAATAGATGAACAAATGGAATGCAGAACACCAGGGCTACCAGAACAATGATGTTTGTCAGCAACAAATAGATGAACAAATGGAATACAGAACACCAGGGCTACCAGAACAATGATGTTTGTCAGGAACAAATAGATGAACAAATGGAATACAGAACATCAGGGCTACCAGAACAATGATGTTTGTCAGGAACAAATAGATGAACAAATGGAATACAGAACACCAGGGCTACCAGAACAATGATGTTTGTCAGCAACAAATGGAATACAGAACACCAGAACAATGTTTCTTCAATCGATTTTGTTATTTATCTTCGTCGACCTCTTTCCTGAACGAGTGACAAACATCTTCGCATTTTTATGCCTTAACCCTCTACCAGAACAATGATGGCTACTACCAGCTCAACAGACAAGAACAAGGAACTATTTGTAGACATGCGTGTAAATAAAACTTTACAACAACAAAAACTATCATCATGTGGTTTATTGATCCAATAGGCTGAAGAAATCCCACTTTCCTGGGAAATTTGATAGGAAAACATTTTACTGGAAACATGAAAATTTTAAACCATAAAAAAGTGGGAAGATCTCTGAAGACCTGCCTGCATGGCAGGGGACACCTGTGTCAATATGTGAAAAAATGGAGGGGGGAGAGCAGATATTCACACAAAATTAAATCCACTAGGACTTCAATGGGCATATCTTGGTGTACACAAATAACATAAGAGCCTTCGTTAAACGTATCCTAGCATATCTTGGTGTACACAAATAACATAAGAGCCTTCGTTAAACGTATCCTAGCATATCTTGGTGTACACAAATAACATATAGCCTTCGTTAAACGTATCCTAGCATATCTTGGTGTACACAAATAACATATAGCCTTCGTTAAACGTATCCTAGCATATCTTGGTGTACACAAATAACATAAGAGCCTTCGTTAAACGTATCCTAGCATATCTTGGTGTACACAAATAACATATAGCCTTCGTTAAACGTATCCTAGCATATCTTGGTGTACACAAATAACATAAGAGCCTTCGTTAAACGTATCCTAGCATATCTTGGTGTACACAAATAACATATAGCCTTCGTTAAACGTATCCTAGCATATCTTGGTGTACACAAATAACATATAGCCTTCGTTAAACGTATCCTAGCATATCTTGGTGTACACAAATAACATAAGAGCCTTCGTTAAACGTATCCTAGCATATCTTGGTGTACACAAATAACATAAGAGCCTTCGTTAAACGTATCCTAGCATATCTTGGTGTACACAAATAACATATAGCCTTCGTTAAACGTATCCTAGACTCTTACAGTGGGGGAGGGGAGACTTGTATGTTTGTAAGTTGTAAAAATGAAGGCGTACGTTTTTATGTGAATGACATAAACTTTAATGAAATAAAAGACATTTGTAAAACAACAAAAACACTGTGATTACTGTTTTATAAGTAGCACACTGGAAGCAAAATGTTATGTAAAACACAACAAAAACACTGTGATTACTGTTTTATAAGTAGCACACTGGAAGCAAAATGTTATGTAAAACACAACAAAAACACTGTGATTACTGTTTTATAAGTAGCACACTGGAAGCAAAATGTTATGTAAAACACAACAAAAACACTGTGATTACTGTTTTATAAGTAGCACACTGGAAGCAAAATGTTATGAAAACTGTCTACGTAATTCTGTTTATAGCACTTCATTCTGTTTAAACATTACATAGACCACATATATTCTTGTAAATACAAAAAGATATTCTCATTACTACATTCTTGTAAATACAAAAGAATATACTATTCTCATAAATACAAAAAGATATTCTCATTACTACATTCTTGTAAATACAAAAGAATATTCTCATTACAAAAATTCTTGTAAATGCAAAAGAATATTCTCATTACTACATTCTTGTAAATACAAAAGAATATTCTCATTACTACATTCTTGTAAATGCGAAAGAATATTCTCATTACTACATTCTTGTAAATGCAAAAGAATATTCTCATTACTACATTCTTGTAAATGCAAAAGAATATTCTCATTACTACATTCTTGTCAATGCAAAAGAATATTCTCATTACTACATTCTTGTAAATACAAAAGAATATTCTCATTACTACATTCTTGTAAATGCAAAAGAATATTCTCATTACTACATTCTTGTCAATGCAAAAGAATATTCTCATTACTACATTCTTGTAAATACAAAAGAATATTCTCATTACTACATTCTTGTAAATGCAAAAGAATATTCTCATTACTACATTCTTGTAAATGCAAAAGAAAAATCTCTTTACTGAAATATAAAATACAAATGGAACTTATGCAGATCAACTACTACATGGTAATTCTAACATATATGGGTCAACAGAAGTAAAAACATATGTTAAAACTTGCCGTAAGCAGATCAAGTCAGGCGATCGCTAAAACACATAAGAACGAATGACTCAGACGATTGCTAAAACACATAAGAACGAGTGACTCAGACGATTGCTAAAACACATAAAAACGAGTGACTTAAACGATCGCTAAAACACATAAGAACGAGTGGCTCAGATGATTGCTAAAACACATAAGAACGAGTGACTCAGACGATTGCTAAAACACATAAGAACGAGTGACTCAGACGATTGCTAAAACACATAAGAAGTGGCTCAAACGATCGCTAAAACACATAAGAACGAGTGGCTTAAACGATCGCTAAAACACATAAGAACGAGTGACTCAGACGATTGCTAAAACACATAAGAACGAGTGACTCAGACGATTGCTAAAACACATAAGAACGAGTGACTCAGACGATTGCTAAAACACATTAGAACGAGTGACTCAGACGATTTCTAAAACACATAAGAACGAGTGACTCAGACGATTGCTAAAACACATTAGAACGAGTGACTCAGACGATTGCTAAAACACATAAGAACGAGTGACTCAGACGATTGCTAAAGCACATAAGAACAAGTGACTCAAATGATTGCTAAAACACATAAGAACGAGTGACTCAGACGATTACTAAAACACATAAGAACGAGTGACTCAGACAATTACTAAAACACATAAGAACGAGTGACTCAGACAATTGCTAAAACACATAAGAACGAGTGACTCAGACAATTACTAAAACACATAAGGAGTGACTCAAACATAATAGAAAAGTTTAATTCTGGACCACAAGCAAATGGAAAAGTTGAATTAAAGGCATGAGTTGATCTATATGAATATATATCTGTCTATCTACTGTTCTTTTGAGCTGAAGGTAGAAGTTCTGGACTCTATGTGTCTGATGATCTTTGCTATGAAGTGTCAGACATTGTATACCCCTGTTCTGGGTGAGCCCCTCAACTTTGACAAATATTTATAAATAGAAATCATCTGGTCAGCAACAATGAAGTCAAATCCATCATCAAAGGCCAGTATCATGAAAAATTGAAACAAGAAGACCCAAAGTATAACTAGAGGGACGGATACCACCAACTATCAAGGAGGGATCAAGTCATCATACTTCGCCTATGCACTGGCCACAATAGAATGAGAAATCACATGTTCACCAAACTCAAAATAGGTACTACCAGCCAATGCCACTGTACACTGGATAACAAAACATGTTCTACAGGATTGCCCCCAGTACACAGACCTGAGGAGGACAATGTGGCCCACACCCACCTCCCTAGAAGAGAAACTATACGGGGCAACCGAATCACTTAAACAGACAGCTGCCTTCATAAGAGAGAGTCCAGAGTCCTAGTTTGAATGAGCCATGATTGCAGAAAAAGAAGAAGAAGATACACAGAAATGGAGAAACTAATTTGAAAACGCCTTATTCTATATTCTACGAGAAAAAAAAATTATTAAAAAAATGAACAATGGCAATGCCAGATACTGCCTAAGACAAGTTCTTGTCGAAGAACTTGAACATTCTGGAGAATGCCAGCTCACAGAGCTTCTCATCGTAATGTGGCCCGCTCTTGTTGGTGAAAGCATGGCCTGCGTCATAGATGTAGAACTCCAGCTGCTTAACTGAGCCCTCAAGTTTATCCTTTAGGGGTTTCCACTCCGCAGGGACGCAAATCCATATGTCTGTCGCAGGAGGGGAAACAATTTAGAACATGTCAGATTTAAATAGGTCACAAAATCTGAGTGTTTGCGATGGATCTGATCAGTGAGTTTAAAAATAACTGATAAGCTGTTTGTATGGCGTGTGAGTTAGAAAACATAAATGTTCAAATCTGATGTGTAAATAACAACAAAAAAAACTGATACATTATTTCAATCTAATGTGTGAATTTATAATTTAAAAAAACTGATAAAATATTTCAATCTAATGCGTGAATTTATAATTTAAAAAAACTGATAAAATATTTCAATCTAATGTGTGAATTTATAATTTAAAAAAACTGATAAAATATTTCAATTTGATGTGTGAATTTATAATTTAAAAAAACTGATAAAATATTTCAATCTAATGCGTGAATTTATAATTTAAAAAAACTGATAAAATATTTCAATCTAATGCGTGAATTTATAATTTTAAAAAACTGATAAAATATTTCAATCTAATGTGTGAATTTATAATTTTTAAAAACTGATAAAATATTTCAATCTAATGCGTGAATTTATAATTTAAAAAAACTGATAAAATATTTCAATCTAATGTGTGAATTTATAATTTAAAAAACTGATAAAATATTTCAATCTAATGTGTGAATTTATAATTTTAAAAAACTGATAAAATAATTCAATTTGATGTGTGAATTTATAATTTAAAAAAACTGATAAAATATTTCAATCTAATGTGTGAATTTATCATTTAAAAAACTGATAAAATATTTCAATTTGATGTGTGAATTTATAATTTAAAAAAACTGATAAAATATTTCAATCTAATGTGTGAATTAAAAAACAGATAAAATGTTGAAGTATTAAATGGTATATTAATACTGGCTGAAGTCTGCCAACCAGAGTCTCCACAGTCTGGTCCATCTAACTGAGTTGATTATAGTGCACTGATCCCCTTTATAACACATCAGACAATTCTAAAGTGCTGAGAGATCCCTTCCCCAGAAATCCCCTTAGCATGTAGCACCCCCGCCCGCGCGCCCCACAAACACTAGCAAAAGCATTAGAGATGGTTTAAGCTCAAATGCATGAACGCTGTAGCAATAGCGAAGACCCTGTAAATGTCAGGGTTAACTTGTTGGTCTGTACCAACTAACTTCAAGCTCTCAGTAATTGTGCTCCATCTCGACTGGATTTCTTTGTTTTTCTATTGACTTGTTGGTCTGTACCAACTTCCTTCAAGCTCTCAGTAATTGTGCTCAATCTCGACTGGATTTCTTTGTTTTTCTATTAACTTGTTGGTCTGTACCAACTTCCTTCAAGCTCTCAGTAATTGTGCTCAATCTCGACTGGATTTCTTTGTTTTTCTATTAACTTGTTGGTCTGTACCAACTTACTTCAAGCTCTCAGTAATTGTGCTCAATCTCAACTGGATTTCTTTGTTTTTCTATTAACTTGTTGGTCTGTACCAGCTTACTTCAAGCTCTCAGTAATTGTGCTCAATCTCGACTGGATTTCTTTGTTTTTCTATTAACTTGTTGGTCTGTACCAACTTACTTCAAGCTCTCAGTAATTGTGCTCAATCTCAACTGGATTTCTTTGTTTTTCTATTAACTTGTTGGTCTGTACCAGCTTACTTCAAACTCTCAGTAATTGTGCTCAATCTTGACTGGATTTCTTTGTTTTTCTATTAACTTGTTGGTCTGTACCAGCTTACTTCAAACTCTCAGTAATTGTGCTCAATCTTGACTGGATTTCTTTGTTTTTCTATTAACTTGTTGGTCTGTACCAGCTTACTTCAAACTCTCAGTAATTGTGCTCAATCTTGACTGGATTTCTTTGTTTTTCTATTAACTTGTTGGTCTGTACCAGCTTACTTCAAGCTCTCAGTAATTGTGCTCAATCTCGACTGGATTTCTTTGTTTTTCTATTAACTTGTTGGTCTGTACCAGCTTACTTCAAGCTCTCAGTAATTGTGCTCAATCTCAACTGGATTTCTTTGTTTTTCTATTAACTTGTTGGTCTTTCTTCTGGTGGATGCGCCATGTAGTTCTGATTAGTTCCTGTTTTGTGATTTTTGCAATATAAGGATGTGGTTGTTTTCTATTTATAGAAATGTGCTTTCGATCAGCAATCACCTATTGATAGTCTAAATTCTCCCCCACTCACATATTTTTAGAATCCTTTACACGGTTTGACCCTTTGACCAGCAGAGTAATTACAGTGCACAACCGCGAATCTCTCTTTCTCATTCCGGCCACGGTCCACGACACAGGGAAAGAATTTTTCTTTTCTTAAACCAGTTTCAATGATTTTGTTTTGGATGTTTCGTTACTAGTTTCACTTAGTAAAGTGTTCCTTGTTGCAGTTTCCTCATATTCCAAGTCCAGCTTGTTGCCTGAACTACTGAGTTAGTGATCTGTGTTTTTCATCCGGATTGTGTTTCAATATTCTGATTGCTTACGATGAATGATGATATCATATGACAAAGGACAGTTCAGCTGCGTTCACCTTCGGTGCCGCTTAACCTTATGTCTTTTGGCATGTGCTATAGCTGCTATGATGGGGACTGCAACTGCCTTTCTTTGTTTGAATCCTTCAATGAGATGAGTTTTAATTCGGATAATTCCACTGGCATGGGCGCTTGAGCAATTATGGATTTTAATTCGTTTGCAGTGATACCGGGGTCTTCAACTAACCATAACTAGAATGTTCCATGTGCACCCCTAGAATCCCTAGAAGTAGTGGATTTTTTTTTTTGCACTGAAAAGCTCTGAGGTTCACCCATCCACTATAAATGGGTACCAGACTTTTGTTGGAAGTAAAGACGGCCTAGCATGATACCGACCACGTGGCCCAAAAATGTGCCGTGGTCATAAAAAAACAACATGGTCACAAACACCAAATTTTCCCATATACCTAGCAAGGCAGAGAAAAGAACCTTTACTTTACTTTTTTACATCAAGAAGACGATATGCCTACAAGACAAACTGTTCATTCTCTTCTTTTGTTGGTTACCGACCAAGGAAAATAGACCACATTGGCTAAGAGTCTGCCAGAGATGGTTACGTAGGAAACTTACCTCATCCTTCTCTGCAAAATGACACTGCAGCGGAATTTTGATTTTAGTCACGTCACACAAATCTGCTGACGGAATGCCATAAAACGGAGCCGACGCACTGATCTCTGGAACTAACACTGCTGCGGCCATGCTCAAAGCTCCACCCATGCAGAAACCAGTCACGCCCACTTTCTTACAGCCTTGACTTTGCAAATATCTGTGAAAAAAATAGGTAGATCTCAGCTGTTTTAATAAAAAAAAGTGGAAGCATTGGCATCTATATAACCTCCCCAAGTGGAAAGATGGAAACATTGGCATCTATATAACCTCCCCAAGTGGAAAGATGGAAACATTGGCATCTATATAACCTCCCCAAGTGGAAAGATGGAAACATTGACATCTATATAACCTCCCCAAGTGGAAAGATGGAAACATTGGCATCTATATAACCTCCCCAAGTGGAAAGATGGAAACATTGGCATCTGTATAACCTCCCCAAGTGGAAAGATGGAAACATTGGCATCTATATAACCTCCCCAAGTGGAAAGATGGAAACATTGGCATCTGTATAACCTCCCTAAGTGGAAAGATGGAAACATTGGCATCTATATAACCTCCACAAGTGGAAAGATGGAAACATTGGCATCTATATAACCTCCCCAAGTGAAAAGATGGAAGCATTGGCATCTATATAACCTCCCCAAGTGGAAAGATGGAAACATTGGCATCTATATAACCTCCCCAAGTGGAAAGACGGAAGCATTCGCTCTTCCAGCTGGAGAAAAGTGCACAAGTTTTTGAGCAGAGACAATGACACTCCATACAGCCACACAAACTCATCACAGAAGTGTCCCAAGTCCACACAGCTATGCAGACTCAACACACAAAAGGTCCCAAGTCCACACAGCCACACAAACTCATCACACAAAAGGTCCCAAGTCCACACAGCCACACAAACTCTCAACACACAAGAGGTCACAAGTCCACACAGCCATACAAACTCTCAACACACAAGAGGTCACAAGTCCACACAGCCATACAAACTCTCAACACACAAAAGGTCCCAAGTCCACACAGCCATACAAACTCTCAACACACAAGAGGTCACAAGTCCACACAGCCATACAAACTCTCAACACACAAAAGGTCCCAAGTCCACACAGCCATACAAACTCTCAACACACAAGAGGTCCCAAGTCCACACAGCCATACAAACTCTCAACACACAAGAGGTCACAAGTCCACACAGCCACACAAACTCTCAACACACAAGAGGTCACAAGTCCACACAGCCATACAAACTCTCAACACACAAGAGGTCACAAGTCCACACAGCCACACAAATCTCTCAACACACATGAGGTCACAAGTCCACACAGCCATACAAACTCTCAACACACAAGAGGTCACAAGTCCACACAGCCACACAAACTCTCAACACACAAGAGGTCACAAGTCCACACAGCCACACAAATCTCTCAACACACAAGAGGTCACAAGTCCACACAGCCATACAAACTCTCAACACACAATAGGTCACAAGTCCACACAGCCACACAAATCTCTCAACACACAAGAGGTCCCAAGTCCACACAGCCACACAAACTCTCAACACACAAGAGGTCACAAGTCCACACAAATCTCTCAACACACAAGAGGTCACAAGTCCACACAGCCATACAAACTCTCAACACACAAGAGGTCACAAGTCCACACAGCCACACAAACTCTCAACACACATGAGGTCCCAAGTCCACACAGCCACACAAACTCTCAACACACAAGAGGTCACAAGTCCACATAGCCACACAAACTATCAACACACAAGAGGTCCCAAGTCTCACAGATGTAAAGTCAGTCATACAAGCAATGCCCAGCCTGAAACAGGACAGACTCATCCAAGAAATAAAGAACTACATTTGTTCGCTGTCTGAAAGGACAGAACTAGTCCTGCAGTGGACACCAGCACATTGTGGCATCCCTGAAACTATAAACTAGATGAGCTCACAAAAGCTGGTGGAAGTCTTCATCAGTCCAACCAATCCCAAAGTCTCAAAGAAATACAAACAATCCTGAAACAAGGAAAACAGAATAGAGGGAGTTATATGGGAAATATGAGGCAGAACATCACAGCCTAAACAAACTTAGCTGACATGAGCAGACCAAGATATTCAGACTCAGAACAGGTCATTGTGGCCTCAGAGCACATCTACACAAGATAATACTTAGTGATGTTAAAACATGTGACTGTGGAGTTTCCAGACAGACTACAGAACATATCCTACAGGGCTGTAGCACTCTCAACACAGGAGCATCCAGACAGACTACAGAACATATCCTGCAGGACTGTAGCACTCTCAACACAGGAGCATCCAGACAAACTACAGAACATATCCTACAGGACTGCAGCACTCTCAACACAGGAGCATCCAGACAAACTACAGAACATATCCTACAGGACTGCAGCACTCTCAACACAGGAGCATCCAGACAAACTCCAGAACATATCCTACAGGACTGCAGCACTCTAAGAACACAAAAATGGCCCACAGAAACAACCCTACATGACAAGTTATGGGGAACCGTTGAAGACCGCAAACACACCATCTTGTGTGTGACCCAAACTGGTCTGTATGTCTAACTGCACAACAAGAGCTCTTTGCTGAAGGAGAATCTAAAAGTGACACTTTAGCTTTAACCTTGTTAAAATGTTGCCAAATTTTTGGGTGTAGATGTTTGGTAGTTTCACGCAGTTCTTAACTTTCATATTTTATTTTCAAAGTGATTCAATGTGTGACCTCCCCCATAAAATGTAGAATTGTTAGGCATAGTTGTGTAAACAACATTTTGTATAATAATGGTCACAACTAAAAGATCAACGATTAGGAAATTTGAGAGTTTCTGGGGTGTGATGTTAAATTTAAACACAAAAGTTTTTTTAGTTTTAAAATATAACTTATTCACTTTGTTGTTTACATATACCAGCTTTATATCCCTAGCATAGTTCTGAGGGACTGAATTTTTGTGTGAATATCAAGTTTTCCTATTTTTCACACTAATCGCAATGTGTTCCGATGTCCCCTGCCACACAAGCAGATATTCTCTGACTTTAGAAGCACTCTCTTATTTTTATTGTCAACAGTTTAACATTTTTAGGTAGATTTTTTTTCTCTATAATGTTGTCCTCTAAAATGAAAGAGAGATCGCAGACAACAAAGAGAGAAAATACTGGATAGCTTGGTATCATGGCATGGAAAACAGTCAACAACAGAACTAATGCGATGCACTGTGGATAGAAGATTGTGGAAGGACATAATCACCTATGCCAACCGATATGGCACATGATGATGTTGTCCAGGAAGTGACCATTTTTGACCTAGTCTTTTTTGTTTCTAACTTCCAAGAGTTCTCAACAAGGTTCTTGGTTTTTCTACAGAATGTACATGGGGCCTCCTGTTTTTCACCGTTATCCGATAGGTCTAGACATTCTATCTCGCTACTCAGCGACCAAGGACGAGTAAAACCACAAGGAAACAATGGACTCAATTTTTTTTGTTTTTAATTTCCCACCATTGAAACAACAGACCAGAATCAGGCTAAAGGGAGAACACTACCATTTGTTGTTTGTAGCGCTCACAAGCTTTATTTCTTCTAGCAAAGTACCAAGGGATTGAATTTTGCGTGAACTTCACTTTTTCCTATTTTCCACACCGGCAGCAGTGTGACTCAGGTGTCCCCACCACACAGGCAGATTACACCAACAATTCCAGAGTCAGATGAACCACAAAGGTGTAGCATAAATAAATATCAGAGGACCCTGTTTAACGAGTATATCTCTCAACATCTTATAGAGAAAATGTTAATATTATGGCCAAGTCAAAAGGCACAGCAGGCTGGAAAGAAGAATTGAAGGCATGGTTCCTGGGTGATGAGACAGGGACTGACCAAGAAGAAGGTGGTTTCAAGACATCAAGAAGATCATGAACATGACAACAGAAGAGATGGGAGATCTGGCTAGAGACAGATTCCTTCAGACGGGCTGTTCTGAGTGCAAGGCTCTGTGGGAGTTCTGGTTAGTGACAGACATTCTTTCAGATGGGCTGTGATGAGATCAAGGCTCTGTGGGAGTTCTGGCTAGAGACAGACATTCTTTCAGATGGGCTGTGATGAGATCAAGGCTCTGTGGGAGTTCTGGCTAGAGACAGACATTCTTTCAGATGGGCTGTGATGAGATCAAGGCTCTGTGGGAGTTCTGGCTAGAGACAGACATTCTTTCAGATGGGCTGTGATGAGATCAAGGCTCTGTGGGAGTTCTGGCTAGAGACAGACATTCTTTCAGATGGGCTGTGGTGAATGCAAGGTTCTGTGGGAGTTTTGGCTAGTGACAGATATTCTTTCAGATGGGCTGTGGTGAATGCAATGTTCTGCAAAGGACATACAACATGATGACCTCTATTCAGAAATGTTGACTGCAAGATACATCAAGTTTCAGGTCATAGAGAATGACAGAAACTAAACAAATAGGTCACCAAGAAAGGTACCAACAGACTACTAAGTTGAAAATATAAGATTACATAAGTCCTGTAAGATGGAGAAAGAAACAAAATTTTTAAAAAATTGGAATGAAATTTTAAAAGAACTTTGAAAAATCTTATATAATAGTGAAAGATTGAGAACATTAAAGGAGAGTGATCGAATATATCAATATCGGCTCTGAAAGTTCAAGGCAAAACTTACTTAGCACAAGCCTGAATGTCTTCCACTGCACCCCCCCAGTCAAGGTCGCCCATGTAATGGCCGGCTGTCTCGTGATCTGTTGCCACTTTACCTCTGTACAAATCTGGTACCAGCGTCACCACTTTTGGTCGAGCTGCAAAATTTTCACCGCAACTCCGGATTTGCTCGTTTACCCCCCACCATTCCTAGAAAAAAAAAAATAATTCCACAGGTTGTAACAATTAGAAAAGCTGATATTAGGCTAACTGTAACAAAGGAGAAAAGCTGATGTTACAATAAATGTTACAGTAAAAAACAGCTAATACATGAACTGCTAAAGTAGGGAAATGATGAATTTACACTGTTACAACCAAGAAAAGCAGATATTGTATGTACTGCTACAAATGAGAGAAGCTGATATTGCACATGCTGCTACAACAGAAAAGCTGATATTGCACATACTGCTACCAAATGAGAAATGCTGATATTGCACACACTACTACAAATGCGAAAAGCTAATATTGCACATACTACTACAAATGAGAAATGCTGATATTGCACATAGTGCTACAACTGAGAAAAGCTGATATTACAGCACCAGTTACAAAAAAGCTGTATTAAATCATTAGTTACAGAAAAGCTGATATCACACAAATGGTAAGTTACAGAAAATCTGATATTACACAAACAGCAGCAGTATAGGAAAGCTGATACTACACAAACAGTGCCAACTATAGGAAAGTTGATATTACACAAACAGTGCCAACTATAGGAAAGCTGATACTACACAAACAGTGCCAACTATAGGAAAGCTGATACTACACAAACAGTGCCAACTATAGGAAAGTTGATACTACACAAACAGTGTCAACTATAGGAAAGTTGATACTACACAAACAGTGCCAACTATAGGAAAGTTTACATTACACAAACAGTGCCAACTATAGGAAAGCTGATACTACACAAACAGTGCCAACTATAGGAAAGTTTATATTACACAAACAGTGCCAACTATAGGAAAGCTGATACTACACAAACAGTGCCAACTATAGGAAAGCTGATACTACACAAACAGTGCCAACTATAGGAAAGTTGATACTACACAAACAGTACCAACTATAGGAAAGTTGATACTACACAAACAGTGCCAACTATAGGAAAGCTGATACTACACAAACAGTGCCAACTATAGTAAAGTTTATATTACACAAACAGTGCCAACTATAGGAAAGTTTATATTACACAAACAGTGCCAACTATAGGAAAGCTGATACTACACAAACAGTGCCAACTATAGGAAAGCTGATACTACACAAACAGTGCCAACTATAGGAAAGCTGATACTACACAAACAGTGTCAACTATAGGAAAGCTGATACTACACAAACAGTGCCAACTATAGGAAAGCTGATACTACACAAACAGTGCCAACTATAGGAAAGTTGATACTACACAAACAGTGCCAACTATAGGAAAGTTTATATTACACAAACAGTGCCAACTATAGGAAAGTTGATACTACACAAACGGTGCCAACTATAGGAAAGTTTATATTACACAAACAGTGCCAACTATAGGAAAGTTGATATTACACAAACAGTGCCAACTATAGGAAAGTTGATATTACACAAGCAGTGCCAACTACAGAAAAGCTTATATTAAACAAACAGCAGCAGTTACAGGAAAACTGATATTACACAAACAATGCCAGCTAAAGGAAAGTTGATATTACACAAACAGTGCCAACTACAGAAAAGGTTATATTACACAAACAGTAGCAGAAAAGCTGATATTACACAGTTACAGAAAAGCTGATATTACACACAGTTACAGAAAAGCTGATACAAACCTGTGTAGGATTGTTAGTTGGGTAAAATGGCTTCCCTAGGGGAAACAACTCTGACTATAATCAACCGCTGCCTTGCCGCTGGCACCGATAGTGGCAGACTATTCATGAAGATTGGTGCCTACGTAATGTCGACCAGTAGTAGGATGACGGAGATCATGGTTGTAACAAGAGCTTGTTTCTGGCTAGAGCACAAGATTGGTGCCTACGTAATGTCGACCAGTAGCAGGATGACGGAGATCATGGTTGTAACAAGAGCTTGTTTCTGGCTAGAGCACAAGATTGCACTCATGTCTGTGTCATAGGTGACTCGATGAGTTTGATCCACAAAGCTCAGATAGGCTCCATCCACAGGAAAAATACTGGAGCCAATAAAGAGGTCAAAGATATGCAGTGTTATCTATTTCGTCATCCATTGGGCATGCTTGCGTTGAAGGCAACAAAAAAGAGGTTAGATTACTTAGTTCTGTGATCATATCAGAAAAATAGCCATAGACAGGACACATATAATTAACAACCTCAGAGATATGGGTAGACTGAAGAACTTTGAGAGAAGTGGAATTATGTTATTATCTAGACTACGTGAACTGGGGGGTGAAAACTGCAGAACAGAGCTCTGGGTAAATAAAAGGAATCATCGAATAACATCGAACTTGGACAAAATAGTGGCTGTGTGCTGATGAACATTTTGAGGGGAAGATTTTGGAGCACCTATAGATGTGCCCAGAGTGCAGTGATGATGATCTTAAAATAACTTAACATAACTTAACATAACTTAACTGCTGCTTTGCAAGAAAATTAATGAAAATCCATTGTCAAGGAAGGAAGTCCAACTCAAATATGTACTGTTAACAGAACCACTGTTTGGATTAAATCTGAGATATGTGGATGACACAGTCTTAATAGCAACGATGGAGAATGAACTACAAGAAATGATAGATATAATAATAAAAGAAAGCAACATGAAGGGTCTCAGTCTGAATAGTAAGAAAACAGAAGTAATGGTTATATCGAAGAAACAATCATCACCATCATGCAGCATAAAAATAAACAGGACAAATCTGAAACAAATGGAGAGCATCAAATACTTCAGCACAATAATAACATCGGATGGAAGATGCACCACAAAAATAAAAAGCAGAATAGCCCAGGCCAAAATAGCATTTCAAGTCTATGTCAATGGAAATGAGAAAGAGAGTTCATCAGTGCCATATAGAGCCGACTCTGACCTATGGAAGCGAATCATGGACAGTAGGCAAACAAATAAAAAGATGTTTAGAGGCCATAGTGATGGGATTTCTCAGAAGAATGTTGAAAGTTCCCTGGACAGCTAAAAAGACCAATGAGGAAGTTCTCAAAGAGGCCAACACAAAAAGGGAGCTCCTAAGAAACAGAAAGAAATAATCAACAATTTTCAGGCACATCATGAGAAGAGGAAAGTTGGAATACTTGGTTACATGTGGCAAAGTACAGGGAAAGAGAGGTCGTGGACAACAAAGGGAGAAAATACTGGATAGCTTGGTGTCATGGCATGGATAACAGTCAACAACAGAACTGACATGATGCACTGTAGATAGAAGATTGTGGAAGGAAATGGTCACCTATGGCAACTGGTATGGCACATGATGATGATGATAAATGAGAAGTGGATGGGTGGATCGTATCGTTACTACATGGAAAAACAGAGGTACAGTAAGGAAAGAAAACAGAGGTACAGTAAGGAAAGAAAACAGAGGAAAGAAGTACAGGACAGACTAAAATGTCCTTGCGATACTGAACAAAAGATTAACTCAAAAGGTGGCTCTCAGCAACAAGCTTCACAAATATCGTGTCAAGGTGGGAGATGTCATGTGGGAACGTTATGCAGCAGGTCAAAGAAGGTTTGTAAATCAACACAATATGGTGTTGTTAGTTACTGCATGTTCAGCGAAATACCTAGCAGGAGATATAAATACTCATAGAGTTCTCTGAGGATGACTTGCGACTAAACTAAATTAAACAAAACTAAATTATACAAAATTAAATTAAACAAAATTAAATTATACAAAATTAAATTAAACAAAACTAAATTAAACAAAATTAAATTAAACAAAACGAAATTAAACAAAACTAAATTAAACACAATTAAATGAAACAAAACTAAATTAAACAAAATTAAGCAAAATTAAATGAAACAAAACTAAATTATACAAAACTAGATTAAACAAAACTAAATTAAACAAAATTAAATTAAACAAAACTAAATTAAACAAAACTAAATTAAACAAAATTAAATTAAACAAAACTAATTTATGTATGGTGTTGCCTTTCTGCTTCAATCCCAACTCACTTGGCCAAAACGCTCACTCTGTTACCAGAAGGACCGTAACAACAGTGGAGTGGACTATTGATCATAACTGATTATATAATTGTTAAATTGTGGGTATTAGGTAGATAAGTCCATCTTTTCTGAATGTTCTATAGTTTGTGTAAGATGTTAATATGGAATAGTCTGTGACTGTGTAACAGAGTATTCCCTGATTCAGGAAATGTAACAAGTTATATCAACAAGTGGGTATTAAAGTTGAAGGAATAGACCTGGAGACAGTTCAGAACTACAACTACCTTGGGCATACTATAACCAGTGATGGGAAATGTACAACTAAAATAAACAAAAGAATAGGAATGGCAAAAAGTAATTTTAATGTCATGAAAAATATACTAACATCAAAACAAATATCACCAGGGCTAAAACTAAAAATAGCAAAACATCTTCTCAATATTCCTGTATGGTGGAGAAAGATGGACATTAGACAAGAAAACAGAAGAGAAAATTGAAGCCTTTGAAATGTGGATTTATAGAAGAATAGGTAGAATTATAGAATTGGATGGAAGGAAAAGAAAACAAACGAGGAAATCTTAAAACAACTAAGAATGAAAATAGAACTACTAAACACAATTCAAACAAGACAAATGAGATATTTGGGGCATGTTAAAAGACACGGCAGCCTACTAAAAGTAACCTTGGAAGGGAAAATGCAAAGTAAAAGAGGCAGACCAAGACTAACATGGATGAGTAACATCAAAAGATGGACAAGTCAGCCTATGACAACCTGCACCATCAAATAAGAGACAGAGCGGAATGTTGCTCCATGGTAGCCAACCTTCATTGTGGAGATGGCACCAATGATAGAGATGAACAAGTTATAAAACTTTGGCTAGAGATTCAAAAGGCGTTACAAAGACTTCAGGAAATAATTCATTTGATCTGTCCAACAACGATATTGTGCCCTAGTCTGCCTGCACATGATGGCCTTGAAGTATGATGTTTGACCCTCCAGTAACAATAGGTTTGACCACATTGATATACATAATAGGCAATGTATTTGATGATGTAAGAGCAGTGTAAAATAGCAGTGTAAAATATATTGTCAATTTCATTTCATTTTTCATTTTCCTCTGGATCCGATGACTCACATAAAGCAGAAATCAGTTGTCCATGATTGACAATCTGCTGCTAGTTCTTGTAGATCTTGGGTGTTTCTTAGTCCCATGGTTGAGCCTTCATGAATCCAAATGTGTATTTCAGATGTGTGATGGTACAGTCCTCTTTGATTGTAAGACTCAGATGTGTGATGGTACAGTCCTCTTTGATTGTAAGACTCAGATGTGTGATGGTACAGTCCTCTTTGATTGTAAGACTCAGATGTGTGATGGTACGGCCCTCTTTGATTGTAAGACTCAGATGTGTGATGGTACAGTCCTCCTAGACTGTAAGACTCAGATGTGTGAAGGTACAGTCCTCTTTGATTGTAAGACTCACATGTGTGATGGTACAGTCCTCCTAGATTGTAAGACTCAGATGTGTGATGGTACGGCCCTCTTTGATTGTAAGACTCAGATGTGTGATGGTACAGTCCTCCTTGACTGTAAGACTCAGATGTGTGATGGTACAGTCCTCTTTGATTGTAAGACTCAGATGTGTGATGGTACAGTCCTCCTAGACTGTAAGACTCAGATGTGTGAAGGTACAGTCCTCTTTGATTGTAAGACTCAGATGTGTGATGGTACAGTCCTCTTTGATTGTAAGACTCAGATGTGTGATGGTACAGTCCTCTTTGATTGTAAGACTCAGATGTGTGATGGTACAGTCCTCCTTGACTGTAAGACTCAGATGTGTGATGGTACGGTCCTCTTTGATTGTAAGACTCAGATGTGTGATGGTACAGTCCTCTTTGATTGTAAGACTCAGATGTGTGATGGTACAGTCCTCCTTGACTGTAAGACTCAGATGTGTGATGGTACGGTCCTCTTTGATTGTAAAACTCAGATGTGTGATGGTACAGTCCTCTTTGATTGTAAAACTCAGATGTGTGATGGTACGGCCCTCTTTGATTGTAAAACTCAGATGTGTGATGGTACAGTCCTCCTTGACTGTAAGACTCAGATGTGTGATGGTACGGTCCTCTTTGATTGTAAAACTCAGATGTGTGATGGTACAGTCCTCTTTGATTGTAAAACTCAGATGTGTGATGGTACGGCCCTCTTTGATTGTAAGACTCAGATGTGTGATGGTACGGTCCTCTTTGATTGTAAAACTCAGATGTGTGATGGTACAGTCCTCTTTGATTGTAAAACTCAGATGTGTGATGGTACAGTCCTCCGATTGTAAGACTCAGATGTGTGATGGTACAGTCCTCTGATTGTAAAACTCAGATGTGTGATAGTACAGTCCTCTGATTGTAAAACTCAGATGTGTGATGGTACAGTCCTCTGATTGTAAGACTCAGATGTGTGATGGTACGGTCCTCTTTGATTGTAAAACTCAGATGTGTGATGGTACAGTCCTCTTTGATTGTAAAACTCAGATGTGTGATGGTACAGTCCTCCGATTGTAAGACTCAGATGTGTGATGGTACAGTCCTCTGATTGTAAAACTCAGATGTGTGATAGTACAGTCCTCTGATTGTAAAACTCAGATGTGTGATGGGACAGTCCTCTGATTGTAAAACTCAGATGTGTGATGGGACAGTCCTCTGATTGTAAGACACCTGCTTCACCCTTTCTTCATCATACCTGGGGGACGTTGAGGCAAAGCTGACAGACTTCGTTGAACTTCTCCACTGATTTCTACTTACAGCCACTCGTTTTGACTCTGTTAGAGTGGATTCTGTTAGAGTGGATTCTGTTAGCGTGGACTCTATTAGCGTGGACTGTGACTGATCCAACACAGAATCTAAGAATCACAGCTGTTAGCTTATATCTCAAAGTAGTATTTTAGTTCTAACCATAAAAGCATTGCTGCATGCATGAATGGGGATATTCACAGGAAACTACATTTCACTCATTCTGGAGATGAACATTTTATTGGAGTGTTTCAAATTTGGGACACTAGACAAAAACATTAATATTCTAGAACAATTTCTTGATATTTTCATCAAAATAAAAAAAATTATAAGAGAAGAAACATTTCAAAGTTTGACAAATATAACCCTTTCTGATTATAACCATAATGATTTAACCACAAATGTTCCACAAATTTCAGTTATAGTGTTTCATAAGGTCATTGTTCAAATCCTAAAGCAGAATTATACTCAAGTCATGTTTCAGAGCTAAGGAAATTGACCAAGACTAAAATACTGCCCAGACAGCTGCGGAAAATGTTTGTAATATGCGTCTAACAGACTAAGATAACTTAGGAGAACCCAATTATTCTCCCCCCACACAGAGAGGAGAGCAGTAACTAATGTAGTTTGAGAACACTGCCAATGTCTCTGCAGTTGAGATCCTCAGTCTTGCACCCCTGAGTGGATAACTATATCCAGCACGGAGGCGAAGGCACGCCTCACAGCACCAGAGCTGGAAGTTGTCAGCGACCCACAGCTCATGGCTTACGCCAGGACCGGTGAACCAAAACCATTCAGACCCTGCTCCACCTCTCTGTGGTGCCTCTAGTAACAGACTAACCTGTCTAGTCTGGCCAAGTGAGTAGGGATCGAAAAGGGAAGACAACCTGGTACTCAAAAATTACATGCTGAAGTCGGATGTGTTGGGCCGAAAGGCACAAATATCACAGTTATACTGCAAACCACAACACAACACAGACACGCCCACTTAACGTCCTTTTAAGGACAGATGATGAACAGGTGTACTCCTTTAGTCATCGGGCGAACTCAAACAAGCAGATCCAGCACAACTTGTCGGCTGCTCCCACTAATCCATCCACAACCTGATATCATGGCAAGGGTTAGGGGCTAAACAAGTATTTTACTTTGCCCAAGGATGTCTCCAAGTCTAACGGATTTTGATGGGGGATATCCCTAACCCACTTCCCATATCTGCTTTTGATGGGGGATATCCCTAACCCACTTCCCATATCTGCTTTTTGATGGGGGATATCCCTAACCCACTTCCCATATCTGCTTGCACGGCTCCCCTAAAAGTTATAACCCATATCTGGTGTCCTATTGAACTCACCTGCAGAACGATGATAGCCTGGTGGGCAGTCTTAAGATCCCCGTACAAATACGCTGGACAGTCCCCAAGCTTGTTGGCGCTAGGGCAGTTTACACGGTTTGAAGACATAGTGATTGGCTGTGAAATGAGTTTTGCAAACAGAAAATTGACTGCACTTTTTATGATTTAGAAGAGTTTATTGTAGACGTAATTAGTCTGTATAGTGACGGCAGTAATGACTTTCAGAAGCTTTCATCAAAAATGGAAATTAAAATTACTCTGGTGAACGAAGGATAGAATCAAAAGTACAAAAACCAAAGCTCAGAATTATCAAATCAAATGTATTATCCACTCCTACTTATGGACGTGAGAGCTGGAAAACAACTCAAGAAATAGAGAATAGGATGCATTCTACAAACGCCTCAGGAAAATACTTTGTACATCATGGAATTAATTCAAGACTAGAGCAGAAATAAGAGAAATGAAAAGCATCCAAGATATCTATAATCAAGAGAAGAAGGTCATTTATGTTGGCCATGTGATGTGCAACATCTTATATAAAAAATAAATTTGGTTAATACTCAGATAATTGAATTGATAGGACATTACAGAGACTGACAATGAACAGTAACCAAGCTTTGTCTGTAGGCAATATTGATGGTAGAATCTAGTTTGACAGTCAGGATGGTAGAATATAGTTTGACAGTCAGGATGGTAGAATATAGTTTGATAGTCAGGATGGTAGAATATTAGAATATAGTTTGACAGTCAGGATGGTAGAATCTAGTTTGACAGTCAGGATGGTAGAATATTAGAATATAGTTTGACAGTCAAGATGGTAGAATCTTATGGCATAAGAATTTTGTGAAGATGGTAAATCTTTATAACAACATAAGAATCCTGTAAAAGTGCTAACATAAGAATCCTGTAAAAGTGCTAAAATGTAATCATGTAAGAATAATCTTGTAAAATTGTGTAAGGGCACAAGAATTATAAATTTTTTTTTAATTAAAAAGATTGATTTATGATTTTGAAGAAGAATTGACATCACCGCATTCTGTGCAAACCCATAGGTACTGAGCTTCCTTTAGCAGACAATGATAGGCATGCTGAATGCTCTTATGTTACATACATTGTTTTACGATCAAAACCTCTCACGTATTTTGATCTATACGTTCCGTATTCAACATTACAATCTTGGAGACTGAAGTTGATAGACTCACCAGCTGCAGTCACATATTTTGATCTATACGTTCCGTATTCAACATTACAATCTTGGAGACTGAAGTTGATAGACTCACCAGCTGCAGTCACATATTTTGATCTATACGTTCCGTATTCAACATTACAATCTTGGAGACTGAAGTTGATAGACTCACCAGCTGCAGTCACATATTCCAACAAAATTGCAATAAAACTGTCTTCTTTCCTTCCTCATCTACCTATCAGCATTGAAGGAAGATATAGTTTGCTGTCTTTTGCTTTTCTGTTGGCTTCTCCTGCTGTTATGTTTTCTAGTATTTCTAATATTCCATTAATCCACCTTTTTTTGTTGTCAGTGCTTGAGTGTGGTTTCTTGTAATGTTTATTAAAGGCTCATTGTGTTATTTCTTTTTATCTTTTTGTCTTATCACGTAGCCAAACCATTTTATCTTTTGTCTCTTTATGTATTCTATGGAGAGAATTATTCCTAGCTTTTTTCTCAATTCTTCATTTCTGATCTTATCTCTCAGGCTGTTTCCTGTCATTCGTCTGACACATTTAATTTCTTTAGAGGTAATTTTTTCTTGTTCTTGAGTCTATCATCCAGGTAACGTTGGTATAAAGTTTGGGTTACAGAGTACTCGTTTGCCTCTAGAGTTATTTCCTTGTTGGGCAATAGTGATGATAGCGGTCCAATGATAGACAAGCTTTTTTGCATCTTGAGTCTATTTCTGCTGTTTGTGAATTATCGTTTGTCATTAGACTTCCTAGGGTGTCCGGTTAGCGCAATCGATAGGTGGTTGGCTTACCACGGCAACAGCCGGGGTTCGTACCCTGGCGAGGACACCTGGGTTTTACTAATTCCCTAAAAATTAGTGGGAGCCGCGATAGCTCAGTGGTTAGTGAACTGGACTACTACGGACAAGGGGTAGGGTTCGATCCCAACCGACGGCTCCGGGTTCACCCAGCCTTAAATGGGTACCGGATTTTTTCTGGGAAAGTAAAAGCAGCACGGGCGTAATACCGACCACATTACCCCAAAAATCATGTGCTGAAGGTCTGTAAAATATAGGGTCACTAACACCATATTTCCCTATACGCCACTTGGCGTGACGGGGGGTACTTTACTTTACTATTAGACTTCCTAGGTATTTAAATTCCTCTACTTGTTTTAGTTGTCTGCCTTCTATTGTTATGTTCATGTTCTGTTTCTCTTTTGTGATATTCATGAACTCTGTTTTGTTGATTTTCATGTTGTATTGAGTACTTGTGCTGTTAAGTATATTTAAGTGTTCTTGTAGGGTTTTTTTTTCCCCAGGTATTAGTGCTTGAACATCTGCAAATAGAAGCTTGCTAATCTCCCCTGTCTAATAAAAGACTTTCAGAATCCTGCAGACCTCTCAGCTGCAGTCGCTTACTCCATATCTTTCAGCAACAATTCTGCTGTTCATCCTGATAATGAACCCTCATCCTGATAATGAACCCTCATCCTGATAATGAACCCTCACCCTGATAATGAACCCTCACCCTGATAATGAACCCTCATCCTGATAATGAACCCTCACCCTGATAATGAACTCTCACCCTGATAATGAACCCTCACCCTGATAATGAACCCTCACCCTGATAATGAAACTTCACCCTGATAATGAACCCTCACCCTGATAATGAACCCTCACCCTGATAATAAACCCTCACCCTGATAATGAACCCTCACCCTGATAATGAACCCTCATCCTGATAATGAACCCTCATCCTGATAATGAACCCTCACCCTGATATTACGGCTAGCACCAAAGACCCATCTGTGAATCGGATATCGTCATTCGCTGGTGCATTTCCAGACAGCAACTGTTTTATTTATAGATCTGCTGCACTGATATCTACAATTCTCTGCTGCACTGATATCTACAATTCTCTGCTAAACTGATATCTACAATTCTCTGCTAAACTGATATCTACAATTCTCTGCTAAACTGATATCTACAATTCTCTGCTAAACTGATATCTACAATTCTCTGCTAAACTGATATCTACAATCATCTGCTAAACTGATATCTACAATCCTCTGCTAAACTGATATCTACAATTATCTGCTAAACTGATATCTACAATTCTCTGTTGCACTGATATCTACAATTATCTGCTAAACTGATATCTACAATTATCTGCTAAACTGATATCTACAATTCTCTGTTGCACTGATATCTACAATTCTCTGCTGCACTGATATCTACAATTCTCTGCTAAACTGATATCTACAATTCTCTGCTAAACTGATATCTACAATTCTCTGCTAAACTGATATCTACAATTCTCTGCTAAACTGATATCTACAATTCTCTGCTAAACTGATATCTACAATCATCTGCTAAACTGATATCTACAATCCTCTGCTAAACTGATATCTACAATTATCTGCTAAACTGATATCTACAATTCTCTGTTGCACTGATATCTACAATTATCTGCTAAACTGATATCTACAATTATCTGCTAAACTGATATCTACAATTCTCTGCTAAACTGATATCTACAATCATCTGCTAAACTGATATCTACAATTATCTGCTAAACTGATATCTACAATTATCTGCTGCACTGATATCTACAATTATCTGCTAAACTGATATCTACAATTATCTGCTAAACTGATGTCTACAATTATCTGCTAAACTGATATCTACAATTCTCTGTTGCACTGATATCTACAATTATCTGCTAAACTGATATCTACAATTATCTGCTAAACTGATATCTACAATCCTCTGCTAAACTGATATCTACAATTCTCTGCTAAACTGATATCTACAATTCTCTGTTGCACTGATATCTACAATTATCTGCTAAACTGATATCTACAATTATCTGCTAAACTGATATCTACAATTATCTGCTAAACTGATATCTACAATTCTCTGCTAAACTGATATCTACAATCATCTGCTAAACTGATATCTACAATTATCTGCTAAACTGATATCTACAATTATCTGCTAAACTGATATCTACAATTATCTGCTAAACTGATATCTACAATTATCTGCTAAACTGATATCTACAATTATCTGCTAAACTGATATCTACAATTATCTGCTAAACTGATATCTACAATTCTCTGTTGCACTGATATCTACAATTATCTGCTAAACTGATATCTACAATTATCTGCTAAACTGATATCTACAATTATCTGCTAAACTGATATCTACAATTATCTGCTAAACTGATATCTACAATCCTCTGCTGCACTGATATCTACAATTATCTGCTAAACTGATATCTACAATTATCTGCTAAACTGATATCTACAATTCTCTGTTGCACTGATATCTACAATTATCTGCTAAACTGATATCTACAATTATCTGCTAAACTGATATCTACAATTCTCTGTTGCACTGATATCTACAATTATCTGCTAAACTGATATCTACAATTATCTGCTAAACTGATATATACAATTCTCTGCTAAACTGATATCTACAATTCTCTGCTAAACTGATATCTACAATCATCTGCTAAACTGATATCTACAATTATCTGCTAAACTGATATCTACAATTATCTGCTAAACTGATATCTACAATTATCTGCTAAACTGATATCTACAATTATCTGCTAAACTGATATCTACAATTATCTGCTAAACTGATATCTACAATTCTCTGTTGCACTGATATCTACAATTATCTTCTAAACTGATATCTACAATTATCTGCTAAACTGATATCTACAATTCTCTGCTGAATTAAAAATAGACTTCACTCACTCTTTGTGTATGTTTCTAATGCCTCTACCCCTTAACTTATATAACTATCAAGTATAAATTTGGAAACACACTCAAAAGCTTCAAGCCAGAAGCAGACAGATTCATGGAAAAAGAGAATATATGAGAGGAAAAAAAAAAAATTTCCTAGGGGGCCTGCTAAAATCTATAGTCAACTATGACCGACATAAGCTGCTGTCTTTACTTGTGAACTAAAGTATAACTTTGGAAACACACTCGAAAGCTTCAAGCCAGAAGCAGACAGATTCATGGAAAAAGAGAATATATGAGAGGAAAAAACAAATAAAAATTTCCTAGGGGGCCTGCTAAAATCTATAGTCAACTATGACTGACATAAGCTGCTGTCTTTACTTGTGAACTAAAGTATAACTTTGGAAACACACTCGAAAGCTTCAAGCTAGAAGCAGACAGATTCATGGAAAAAGAGAATATATGAGAGGAAAAAAAAAAAATTTCCTAGGGGGCCTGCTAAAATCTATAGTCAACTATGACCGACATAAGCTGCTGTCTTTACTTGTGAACTAAAGTATAACTTTAAATAGAGTATAAGAATTCCAAAAAATTGAGGAAGATACTATGCAATCCATTTTTGACAATAGAAACAAGAAAAAGAGTTCTTAAATGTTATGTAGAGCCAGTCTGAACATATGGATGTGAATCATGGACAATAGGACAACAGACAAGAAAATCACTGGAGTCTGTAGAAATGTGGTTTTACAGAAGAATGTTGAGAGTACCATGGACAGCTAAGAAGAGTAATGAAGATGTTCTGAGAGAGGTCAAAGCAAAAAGAGAGCTAATTTCTAATATTAGGAAGAAACAATCATCATTTTTTGGCCTTGTAATGAGAAGAGAACAACTGGAATATATTGTAACAACTGGAAAAATTGAGGGACGAAGAGATAGAGGGAAGCAAATAGAGAAAAGATACCAGAGAGCTTAAGAGAATGGCTTGGCAGAAGGTCAACAACAGAAATGATAAATAACTGTCGAGATCGAAAGTTGTGGAGAGACATGATCACCTACGCCAGCAGGCCCGGTACTTGATGATGATAAGAAATAAGTCTCCGTCATGTATTTTGTATGTATAACAAGACCTATTGAACAATCAAATACAAATAAACAAAATGTCATCATGTTGTAACTGTCAAGCAGTCAAACAAGATATTTGTGTTTCATGTCACGGTTGGATGACGACTCGGGTTACTGGTTACTTCAAAACCTGTTTGTTGAACTTATAATTCTGACTAACTGTACTCTGTACTTGTTCAAACTTAAACTTGTGATCTCTGCATGCTACTTGACACCCTCACTTTGCCGTCACAAAAACAAACGTAGGTCAGACACAATCCGGCGCTGCCATAAAAGATGTGAACACACTGTCTGTAGCCTGGACCGACCTGAAGAGAACCTGAGAACGTCCCAAACTCGTCACGGTCAAAGTTTTAGAGAACAATCAGAACTATGATCAACAAACATAGAACATCAACAAACAACCGGCTTGATACACTACCTGCAAGGATACTAGAAGCTTCGGCGAAACCTACACTTTCCGGGAATGGCGGGTTTCTGGTCTACTTGTTCCTCGAAACAACAACAAGAGAAGAAGAAATGATTGAACGAACACAACGACAACGTGGTCCAGCCATTGATGGGGGCCCAGCTTCCTGCCAGCCCCTGGTGGGCCTGTGCTCCACTTACCGGACAATGTCAGGCTTGTTGCGGGGCCTGGGGCTGGCGAGGCAACTCGACAACAGAAAAGTGATAAGAAAACATGATTGTTCATTTTTCAATAAGAGAAATGAAGCATGCAAGAGATCAGCGGCCCAGCAAGTTGCAGCTCGGCTACCCGGGCCGTTGCTATGACAACGGTTGTTGACTGGAATGGCGGCGTTGATGCGTGTCTCTGTCACGTTCTTTTTTGTCCTAATAGCAATCGTTTCCGAATTTATTCCTTTTTGGGGCTTTTTTTTTAAAGCTTCTGCAATTATTATGTTGAACGCATTCGAAAATAAATGTCTAAGGAAAATACTTGGTATAGAATGGAACGAATTCAAAACAAACGAGGAAATTAGAGAAATCGCCAATCAACCACTAATATCTTCAGTAATAAAGAAAAGACGATGGTCATATGTTGGACATGTGATGAGAAGAGATAATAACCGAATAGCAAAGCAGGCCCTCATATGGGAAACAACAGGTAAAAGAAAAAGAGGAAGACCCAGGGAGACACTGAGAAGAACATTGATGAGAGAGGCAAGAGCAGCAGGAATCGGCTCCCTCAATGAGATAGAACTGCTTGCACAGAACAGAGACAGATGGCGAGATTTGATAAAATATCTTTAAAAGAAAACTGCTAGAACAAAAAATCCATATAGGAGAAGGTGTATCTTGGTCTACGCCCTATGGGCCGGCTACGGCTTGAAAGGTCAATAGAAGAAGAATTATTATGTTAGTGAAGTTGTGGCTCTGTGTGTAGTGAGTTGTACATTAAAATAAGTGATATATCACTGGAGAAAACGACACCATGTTTTGATTTGTTTGTTTTCTATTCTATATTGATGTTGTTTTCTGTATGAGAATATAAGCTCGGAACTATGAGACAAGTTTAATTAAAAGGTAGGCACCAAGATGGACGCTTGTTTGAGTTCGAGCCATGATGTAAACAATGTTAGCTTTGCTTGTCTCCAACGGTTTGTCTCATTCTATTAGAGAACATCACGCTATCTGTTATCACAGCGAGTTGGCGGATTTTTAGAAATGTAATCACGAGTTTGATAATAAATGTTTTCTCTCTATCTCTCTCTATCTCTCTCTCTCTCTCTCTCTCTCTCTCTCTCTCTCTCTCTCTCTGCGATAAGGACTCAATAAGAGTAGGATTCCAGACGCTCACATGAAGTCAGCTGTCAGGTTAAGTGTGTTGATCGCCCCCACAGACAGAATATCACAATTAGAGTCTGTCAGATCCACTCTGATTGAACACCCGTTAAAACGTTGCACTGTGTTCTGCGCCAGTGGCCCAGTGCATCCTATTTCAGCCAGCATTTTATTCAGGTTTGCTTTCCTCAGCCTTTGATTGTCCCCAATCTTCCTGCAAGGCAGCAGATTGTCTTTTCTGTAGGGGGATTCTGCCCTTAGATGGTCGGCCCTCCCAGGTTTACGAGCACCATCTGCCCGAGTCACTAGAGGTGACTAACACAGACATGCACACACAAAGATATGAGATGTGACTAACACAGACATGCACACACAAAGATATGAGATGTGACTAACACAGACATGCACACAGCGATACGAGGCATGACTAACACTGACACACATCAAGATATGAGATATGACTAACTCAGACATACACGCAAAGATATGACACATGCCTAACATAGACATACACACAAAAATATGACTGACATAGATATGCACACACAAAGATATGACACATGCCTAACATAGACATACACACAAAAATATGACTGACATAGATATGCACACACAAAGATATGACACATGCCTAACATAGACATACACACAAAGATATGACACATGACTAACATAGACATACACGCAAAGATATGACTGACATAGATATGCACACACAAAGATATGACACATGCCTAACATAGACATACACACAAAGATATGAGATATGACTAACATAGACATGCACACACAACGATATGAGATGTGACTAGCATAGCCATGCACACACAGGGATATGAGATGTGACAAACACAGACATGCACACACAAAGATATGAGATATGACTAACATAAACATGCACACAAAGATATGAGATATCACTAACCCAGACATGCACACACAAAGATATGACACATGACTAACACAGATACACACTAAGATATAAGATTGACGTCATGGGACGCACCAAGATGGCATCTTATTTACATTCGATCCATGGCCTAAACAATGTTGACTATGAACATTACGATTTCTGCTATCACAGCGAGTTGGCAGATTTTTAGAAATGCAATCAAGGTTTGAAAATAAATGTTTGTACACAGTTCGTTAACCTTCGCAGTAGATAAAGTCTTTATTCTGATGGCTTTTTCATGACCTTGGAAACTAAGGACCTAACTTGTGCAAACGGTTGTTTGAGGAAAATTGTACGTTGCAATGTCACTGCCATAATGACTCAGTTTGTGACAAGAAATAAACTTCAGACTGGTTCTAACAGACTCCAATTATGACTGAAATTACTGCTGATCGGAAGGGCTTTAAAAAACAGCTGAATTTAATACATTGGAATGCGGAGGGCATATACCACAAGAAACAAGCTCTAACAATTAGACTAGTAGAGGAGGAGATAGATGTTGCTTGCATCCAGGAATCTCATCTTAATCCTCAGCACAGATTCATGATCAGAGGCTATCAAACATTTAGACAAGACAGGGAATGTCACAAGGGTGGAATTCTTATTCTTATTAAAAATTCCATCCCAGCAAAGATGATAGATGTATTCACAAATGGAGAGGCAGAGATCATTGGTGCAGATCTATACACTAACTCCGCTTGTATAAGGATAATAATATATACTGTCCAAATGACAAATTACTGAAGCTGGAGTCAATGGAATTAACACCATCAAAGTGTCTGGTAGTAGGAGACTTTAACAGCCACTCTGAAAGATGGGGATATAGGGAGTCCAATGTTCGAGGTGAAGAAGTAGAAGAATGGGAAATAGACAACAACCTATTCCTCATAAACTCTAGGGAGGACCCCCCAACCTTCTACTCAAGAAGATGGAAAACAACTTCCACCCCCGACCTAGCGTTTGCAACTGGAGACATGTCTATCAAAATAACCAGAAAAGTGCTGAACCAACTTGGAGATAGTGACCATAGACCAGTCAAACTTTCAGTGGATCTTGCTCACAAACAGGAGTTGCAAATACCTCTTCCACGCTGGAATTATAAGAGAGCAGATTGGGCAAAGTTTGCAAGGCTCACTGATGCATATACTGCACCTATCAACACCCACGAAAAGAAGGTAACAAATATGATAGAGCGGTTAACATATGGCATCATGAGAGCTGCTAAAGAATCCATTCCTAGAGGAGCAAGAAGAAACTACAGGCCATACTGGAGCAAGGAAATACAAAGACTAGAAGAGGAACTGGACTCTGCCAGAGAACTAGCTGAAACATCACACACCACAGAGAGCAATATTGCCTACAAAGCAGCCTCGGCCAAATACAGACGAGAGGTCATGACTTCAGCCAGACAGAGCTGGATAGACAAAACAGAGAGCCTTAATCTAGACAAAAATGGTCATAAACTATGGAAACTTGCGAAAGCTCTGAGTGGCGAAAACACTTGCCGACCACCAATATCATTAGCACACAATCAGAACATCCTCACAGGCAAAAGGGCAGCAAATCTACTGATAGAGACTTACAAAAACATTAGTAGAATAAACATTCCAATAGACAAACAGAAAGCTGCAAGGCAGGAAAACCAAGATGCAAAACACATGCCTTTTGCACCAGAAGAGCATCAGACGACCATCTTTACCCCAACTGAATTAGATGTTGCACTCAAAGGATTGAAGCTCAAAAGTTCACCTGGTAAAGATGGAATCTCCAACGAAATGCTCCTAAATCTGGGGCAGAAAGCCAAGAGCCAGCTTCTAAGGATACTAAATGCTAGCTGGAAGAGCGGTCATGTGCCGGCAATCTGGAAAGAAGCTATTATGGTGCCCATTCTCAAGTGTGGAAAAGACCCACTAGACCCAAGTAGCTATAGACCAATTAGCCTACTGAGCTGCCTGAGTAAACTCATGGAAAGGCTGGTTAACAGAAGACTTGTGTGGCATTTGGAGACAAAACAACAAATCGTACCACAACAAAATGGCTTCCGTAAGCACCGATCAACTGAAGACCTGGTCACCTACATTGCACAGGAAATAGAGGATGCTCTACAAGAAAAGAAACACACGCTGGCAGTGTGGGTCGACATGGAGAAGGCTTTTGATAGGGTTTGGCGTGAGGGTTTAAAGAACAAACTTTTTAGACTTGGCATCCAGGGTCGTTTATTCAATTGGGTCTCTCAATACCTTCAGGATAGAACGGCCAGAGTACAAGTTCAAGGTCAACTAAGTAAGAAGGTCTCTATCGAGCAAGGTGTCCCACAAGGCGGAGTCTTGTCCCCAACACTCTTTTTAATTTTCATAAATGACATCGTAATGGACATTCCACCCAGAATACACTCAGCAATATACGCAGATGATCTGGCGTTATGGGCTCGCGAGGAAAGTATGTCAGTGGCTGGTTCCAGGATGCAAGATGCCCTAGGTGAACTTGAAAAGTGGACGAACACCTGGTTCTTACCAATCAACGAAAGGAAAACTTCATACACAATTTTCAGCCTATCAAGGAAAACACTCTCTGCAAATTTGAAGTTAAAGGATCATACACTACCTATTGATCACAGCCCAACATATCTTGGTGTCACTATGAATCGCAGAATGACTTGGAAAAATCAGATAGACAGAGCAAGGATGAAAGCCAGGAAACGAACAAATATTATGAAGAAATTGGCAGGAACGGACTGGGGGGCAGACAGCAATATTATGAAAAGACTATATGTAGGAAGAGTCAGACCAGTTCTAGAATATGGAGTCACAGCCTGGGCTATGGCTTCCAAATCACACCTTTGCAAAATTAACAGAATATAGAACCAAGCTGCCCGTATCATTACTGGTGCTATGAAATCTACACCTATCAAGACTCTAGAAACAGTAACAGGCTTACAACCCTTAGATGACAGACGGGTCACTAAAGTTTTGCAACAAGCGGAGAAATATAGAAGGCTCCTTAGCCACCCCATGCACCAAAGAATATCTGGTTCTGGAATTGTACGACTTAAGAGGAGCAACTTCGCTGCAATTGCCAATGAACTAACTACTGGAGACCCAGTTCTTTCCCAAACAATATCGAAACCCTTGGGCCCATCTGATATGTCTCCTCACGGAAAACATAAAATACCAGAACTTCAGGAAAACATAACAGGAATCATGAAAAAAGGCACCCAATCAGACACAGAAAGAAAACACGTAGCAGAAAAAACATATACACGATACTTACCCACAGGACTCTTGGTCCCACATATATACAGATGGCTCTGCTACAAATGCCACCAGAAATGGAGGGGGAGGTGTGTTCTTGACGCTGACCAATCAGGACGAGATCACCAAGTCAATAGCTACTGGAAAATTCTCTAACAACTTTAAAGCAGAGGCTGAGGCCATCAGAGAAGCTGCAACACTGGCTACTCAACACAAAAATAACATGCACAATAAATTGGTGATTCTGACTGATGCTCTGTCGGTACTATCAGCTCTAATAAACCACAAGAACAATGAACTAGTTGACTTGAGAACAACCCTGGACCAACTATGCAATAACTTCCAGAGAGTAGTCATTCAGTGGATACCATCACACTGTAATATACACGGGAACGAACGAGCAGACAAATTAGCTAAAGCGGGAGGGAGATTACCACAAGAGAACAATCCGCTCAGTTATGATGAAGCCAAATCCATCCTCAAGGGTCAGTTCCATGAAAAATGGAAACGTGAACACCCAAAGCATAACGAGAGTGACGGATACCACCAACTATCAAGGAGGGATCAAGTCATCATACTTCGCCTACGCACAGGCCACAATAGAATGAGAAATCACATGTTCACCAAATTCAAAATAGGAACTACCAGCCTATGCCACTGTACACTGGACAATATGACTACAAAACATGTTCTACAGGATTGCCCCCAGTACACGGACCTAAGAAGAGCAATGTGGTCCACGCCCACCTCCCTGGAGGAGAAATTATATGGGGCGATCGATTCGCTTAAACAGACAGCTGACTTCATGAGAGAGACTGGAATCCTACTCTGATCGAGTCTTGATCGCAGAGAGAGAAGAGAGAGAGAGAGAGAGAGAGAGAGAGAGAGAGTTTATGACAAAACTACAGGGATATGCCCAAACAATGACATTTATCAACACGAATATTTTGGACCCCAGTGTCAGTACTTGGTTCTCGTGTACAAATACGCCTAAAAATTCTGAACCTACTTTCCTGTTTAATTACAACGACACCACTTGTAACTCGGACGCAAATTCTACATCAGTTGAGGCAACTCTCAATCAATCTTTGCTGTTCTCATGGTTTAGGATTTATGCAAATGACTTAATAGTTCCGGACAGTTTCACGACATTACTAAATGGTTCTGCCTCATGTAGCAATGATTCAAGGTTTGTAGTTAGTCAGCACGAGATTGATGTCTTTTGCTCTGGGGCTGATCTGATCAACAAGTTATGATTGCAGGGTCGATAGTTGCAAATATCTGCTCCATCCACATAGGCGGGGGTTGGAGTGTGGCTCTCAAACAGAACACAAACCAGGCCGACGCTTTTAATTCTTGTTATACAGGAGACGAATGTGGACCAGAGGCTGCAGTAAATGACAAAAGAATGACCAATCTCTATGACAATGACTGCACACACACAAAACTGAGAAGTGGAAACAGTCCTGTTTACTGGTATCTGAACTTTGCCACGCCCCAGTATATTCACACCATTCGATTCTATCATCAAGCTAGCACTATGATTCGGGTAAAGAATGCCACTCTAAAGGCTTCCTCTGACAGTGGCGGTGTAGTGTTCCAGTCTAATGATATATCATATCCAAATGTTTCTATGAACACTATTGTAGTCACCACACAAGCGACAATGGCACACATTAAGACTGAGTTCTCGCCGATCATTTCGCAGGCCGGCAGTAAACCGACGGTGTGTGAGGCGCAAACATTTGCAGACACCTATTGTCTGGACGGGTATTCTTGGTCGTTTTGTGCAGTGTATAGTGGGTGTAGCAAAAGCTGCGACTTCATCATTGGTACGTGTCACGGCAAATGCTCACATGGGGTCTATGGACACGATTGCTCCAGGTCTTGTCTCAGTGTCTGTCCTTTATGTGGGAAAAATCTGGAAAATGACTACAATGTAAACATCCTGGCTATACCTGTAATGACACTTGTCCCGATGGTAATTTTGGGCTACAGTGCGAACAGACGTGTTCTGATGGCTGTGACATCATATGTGACCCGGAAAGTGCATACTGCACGTGCAAGGAAACGTACTACGGGTCAGACAGCACTCTCAAATGTCCAGACAACTGTTTCAACGACACATCTGAACAGTCAGCCGGGAACAGTGCATGCAAGGGAAAGTTCTACGTGTCAGACTGCATTCTCAAATCTCCGGACAACTGTTTGAACGAAACCTGCGGACAGTTAATCGAAGCCTGCGTCTCGTATGTCAATGATTCACACGTTAAGAAGAGTCTGCAGACTAACCCAAGCATATGGATACCTCAATGTGTTTATGTGCTAGACTTGGCTCATTTCTTGGTGTTTTTCCGTGAAGACATGACTCATATCTTAATGTTTTTCTGTGCTAGTCATGGCTCATATCTTGGGGTGTTTCTGTGCTAGCCATGGATCAAATCTTAGCTTAAGTGTATGTTGTGTGTGTGTGTGTGTGTGCTAGCCATGGCTCATATCTAGATGTGTGTCATCTTAGTCATATCTCATATCTTGGTGTGTCCGTGTTAATCATGTCTCTTATCTTTATGTGCGTCTGAGTTTAGTAATATATCATAACTTAGTGTGTATCTGTGTTAGTCATGTGTCATATCTTTGTGTGTGCATGTCTGGGTTAGGGATATCTCATATCTTTGTTTGCATGTTTATGTTAGTCATATCTCATATCTTTGTGCGTACATGTCTGTGTCTGTCACATCTCATATTCTTGTGTGTGCATGGCTACGTAAGTCACATCACATATCTTTGTGTGTGCATGTCTATGTTAGTCATATCTTATATCTTTGTGTGTATGTCTATGTTAGGTATGCGTCATATCTTTGTGTGTGCATGTCTAAGTCAGTCATATCTCATAGCTTTATATGCATGTCTATGTTAGTCATGTGTCATATATCTTGATGTGTGTCAGTGTTAGTCATGGCTCGTATCGCTGTGCACTTGTCTGTGTTATTCACATCTCATATCTCTGTGTGTGCATGTCTGTGTTAGTCACCTCTAGTGACTCGGGCAGATGGTGCTCGTAAACCTGGGAGGGTAGACCATCTAAGGGCAGAATCCCCCTACAGAAAAGACAATCTGCTGCCTTGCAGGAAGATTGGGGACAATCAAAGGCTGAGGAAAGCAAACCTGAAAAAATGCTGGCTGAAATCGGATGCACTGGGCCACTGGCGCAGAACACAGTGCAACGTATTAACGGGTGTTCAGTCAGAGTGGATCTGGCGGACTCTAAATGTGACGTTCTGTCTGTGGGGGCGATCAACACACTTAACCTGACAGCTGACTTCATGTGGGAGTCTGGAATCCTACTCTGACTGAGTCCTGATCGCAGAGAGAGAGAGATATATAAGATATGACTAAACACAGACACACATAAAGATAAGAGACATGATTAACACGGACACACCAAGATATGAGCCATGGCTAGCACAGAAACATTTTTTATCTTCTTCTTCTTTTCTCTTTCACTGATACCTAAAAGGTGTCGTGGTTTATATCATTTGTCGTTCTTGAGCTGCTCGAACTGTCTGAATTAGTGATTTTCCTTTGTTGTTACATGTCTCTGTCACTGCATCTATCCATCTTCTTCTTTTCTCTTTCACTGATACCTAAAAGGTGTCGTGGTTTATATCATTTGTCGTTCTTGAGCTGCTCGAACTGTCTGAATTAGTGATTTTCCTTTGTTGTTACATGTCTCTGTCACTGATACCTAAAAGGTGTCGTGGTTTATATCATTTGTCGTTCTTGAGCTGCTCGAACTGTCTGAATTAGTGATTTTCCTTTGTTGTTACATGTCTCTGTCACTGCATCTATCCATCTTCTTCTTTTCTCTTTTCACTGATACCTAAAAGGTGTCGTGGTTTATATCATTTGTCGTTCTTGAGCTGCTCGAACTGTCTGAATTAGTGATTTTCCTTTGTTGTTACATGTCTCTGTTACTGCATCTATCCATCTTCTTCTGGTCTTCCTCTTGGTCTTTTTCCATGCATTCTCGAGAAGAACGCCCTTGATGGTGATTGGTAAGGATTCATTCTGACCAGGTGGCCAAACCATTTAAGTTGATGTTGTTATATATATATATTCTTGGCAGGGTTTTGTTCCTACTATTTTGCTTATGGTTTCATTTGGTATTCTATCTCTTCTTGTGTTTGTTACTTTTCTCAAGCAACGCATCTCACATGTATTGATCTTTCTTAAATGTGATTTAGTAAGGGTCCATGTTTGACTTTCATAGCACAAAGTTGGTATGAAGATGCTATTTATCATTTGTTGTTTAGCTGGCATAGAAATGTTTGGATGTCTTAGCAATGGTGAAAGCTGGTATGTGACAGCATTTGCTTTTTGTATTCTCATGTCAATTTCTCTGTCTAGTTTTCCATCTTCTGTGAACATTGTGCCTAAATACTTGAATTCTTCTACTTGTTTTATTTCTTTATCTTTGATCTTGATGTTTAATGGATGTCTTAATTTGCTTATTCTTATAGCCTCTGTTTTTGCTGTGTTAATTTTCATATTGTAGTTTGTGCAGCTTTTATCTAGAGATGTTAAATGATGTTGTAGCAGGTTTTCATCCTCATATATTAGGCATTGGTCATCTGCGAAGAGTAGCTCATTGATGTTGGAGTTTTCTACCTTATTATTATTTGATTTGTCCTTATTGTTGGTTGTTTCCTGATTTATTTTGTCCATATATATGATGAAGAGGAGTGGTGAGAGGACACATCCTTGTCTTACTCCTGTTGTAACCTGAAACCATTCTGACAGACCTTCCGATGTTCTGACGGCACTTTGACTGTTTTTATATAATGCCATTCTATTATCTAGTAGTTGTCCTGCTACCCCGTATGTTTCTAAAGTTTGCCAAAGTTTGTTCCTGTCCACACGATCAAACGCTTTTTCCTGATCTATAAACACTATATTTAGGTTTCTGTCATATTCTATTGTTTTTTTACATAGTTGTCTCAATGTAAATATAACATCAGTACAGCTTTTGCCTTTTCTGAATCCGAATTGATTATTACTTAATTGAGGTTCTATTATGTATCTTACTCTCCTCTCTAATATTTTAGCAAACATTTTACCAACTGCAAACATTTGTTATCAAACCCGAGATTACATTTCTAAAAATCCGCCAACTCGCTGTGATAACAGATAGCGTGATGTTCTCTAATAGAATGAGACAAACCGTTGGAGACAAGCAAAGTCAACATTGTTTACATCATGGCTCGAACGCAAACAAGCGTCCATCTTGGTGCGTCCCATGACGTCAACTATCTAATAAATGTTTGTTCACAGTTCGTTAACCATCGCTGTAGATCAAGTCTTTATTCTGCTGGCTTCGTTCGCGGCCTTGGAAACTAATGACCTAACTTGTGCAGACGGTTGGTTTGGGGCAAATTGTACGTTACAATGTCACTGCTATAATGACTCAGTTTGTGACAAAACTACAGGGACATGCCCAAACAATGGCAGTTGTCAGCACGAATATTTCGGACCCCAGTGTCAGTATTTGGATCTCGTGTACAAATACGCCCAAAAATCTGAACCTACTTTCCTGTTTGATTACAACGACACCACGTGTAATCCGGATACAAATTATACATCAGCTGAGGCAACTCTCAATCAATCTTTGCCGTTCTCCTGGTTTAGGATTTATGTGAATGGCTTAACATATCCGGACAGTTTCACGGTAAAACTAAATGGTTCTGCTTCATGTAACAATGAATCAAGGTTTGTAGTTAGTCAGCACGAGATTGATGTCTTTTGCTCTGGGGCTGGTCTGATCAACACGTTACGGATTGAAGGGGCGATAGTTGCAAATATCTGCTCCATCTACATTGGCGGGGGTCGGAATGTTGCTCTCAACAGAACACAAACCAGACCGACACATTTAATGCTTGTTATACAGGAAGACGGATGTGGACCAGAGGCCGCATTTAATGGCAAAACAAAGACCAATCTCTAAGACAATGACTAGACACACACAAAATTGAGAAGTGGAACCAATCCTGTTTACTGGTATCTGAACTTTGCCAAGCCCCAGAAGACTCACACCATTCGAATTTATCATCGAGCTAGCACTATGATTTGGGTAAAGAATGCCACTCTAAAGGTTTTTTCTGACAGTGGCGGCGTAATGTTCTAGTATAATGATATATCATACCCAAATATTTCTGTGAATACAATTGTAGTCACCACACAAGCGACAATGGCACACATTAAGATTGAGTTCTCGCCGACCATTTCGCAGGCCGACAGTGCACTGACGGTGTGTGAGGTGCAAACATTTACAGACACCTATTGTCTGGACGGGCATTCTGGGTCTTTTTGTGAAGTGTGTAGTGGGTGTAGCAAAGGCTGCACCGTCATCATCGGTACGTGTCACTGCAACTGTTCACATGGGATCGATGGACACGACTGCTCCAGGTCTTGTCTCAGTGTCTGTCCTTTATGTGAGAAAAATCTGGAAAATGCCTACAATGTAAACATCCTGGCTATACCTGTAATGACACTTGTCCTGATGGTAATTTTGGGCTACAGTGCAAACAGACGTGTTCTGATGGCTGTGACATCATATGTGACCCGGAAAGTACAGACTGTACGTGCAAGGAAACGTACTACGGGTCAGACTGCACGCTCAAATGTCCGGACAACTGTTTCAACGACAACAGTGAACAGTCAACCGGGAACTGTACATGCAAGGGAACGTTCTACGGGTCAGACTGCACTCTCAAATCTCCGGACAACTGTTTGAACGGAATCTGTGAACAGTTAACCGGCGCCTGTGTATCGTATGTCGATGATTCCCACGTTAAGAAGAGTCTGCCGACTACAATGCTATCTCAAATCGTAGAAGAGTTCAAGAAAAATAACCACTGCTGAAATGAAATGTGTTAGACAAATGACAGGAAGCAGCCTGAGAGATAAGATCACAAATGTGTTAGACAAATGATAGGAAACAGCCTGAGAGATAAGATCACAAATGTGTTAGACAAATGATAGGAAGCAGCTTGCGAGATAAGATCACAAATGTGTTAGACAAATGATAGGAAGCAGCTTGCGAGATAAGATCCCAAATGAACAACTTAGAAAACAACTGGGAATAAGTCACGCCATGTTTCTAGACAGGGAACCGCGATAGCTCAGTGGTTAGTGAACTGGACTGCAAAGCACAAGAGTCGGGTTCGATCCCAACCGACGGCTCCGGGTTCACCCAGCGTTAAATGGGTAACGAATTTTTTTTGGGAAAGTAAAGCGGTACGGGCGTAATACCGACCACATTACCCCAAAAATCATGTGCCGAAGGTCTGTACAATTTATGGTCACTAACACCATATTCCCTATACGCCACTTGGCGTGATGTGGGCTCTTTACTTTATTTTATATTTGTAGACAAACACTATCTGATTTTTCCAAGTCATTCTGCGATTCATTGTGACAATATGTTGGTTTTGGTCAACAGGGAGTGTATGATCCTTAACTTCAAATTTGCAGAGAGTGTGTTTCTTGATAGGCTGAAAATTGTATATGTCGTTTTTTTTCGTTGATTGGTAAGAATCAGGTGTTCGTCCATTTTTCAAGTTCACCTAGGGCATCTTGCATCCTGGGTCCAGCCACCGACATACTTTCCTCGCGAGCCCATAACGCCAGATCATCTGTGTATATTGCTGAGTGTATTCTGGGTGGAATGTCCATTACGATGTCATTTATGAAAACTAAAAAGAGTGCTGGGGACAAGACTCCGCCTTGTGGGACACCTTGTTCGATAGAGACCTTCTTACTTAGTTGATCTTGAACTTGTACTGTGGACGTTCTATCCTGAAGGTATGAAGAAACATGTGAAGCATATTGATTGCTACTGTAAATCGCTGCTAGACAACGCCCGATCCACAACGTTACAATAGCTAGTCGTATTTTGTTGTAGGATTAACTTGGCCATCTATAGCCCCTAACATTCCATAGCCATACTTATACTTTGGTAATGCATTTACTTACAAACAACGTCCACCTTGCAGTTTATTGTTCAGGGGTCATAGTTCGGGGTTAAAGGTCAAGCAACAAACCTTTGAACCGAACAGAAGGTGTAACGTGTTTTAGTTGTTGACCGAGGATTCTAAAACTAGTGGAGCCACAACTACAGAACAACAACATCATCATGATCATCATCGTGTGCCTTCTCCGCAACGAAGGTTGGCTACCATGGATCGCCATTCTACTCTGTTTCTTACTTTGATGGTGCAGGCTGTCATAGATTGACTTGTCCATCTTTTGATGTTACTCGTCCATGTTAGTCTTGGTCTGCCTCTGCCTCTTTTACCTTGTATTTTTCATTCAAATATTACTTTTAGTAGGCTGTTGTGTCTTTTAACATGCCCCAAAAATTTCATTTGTTTTGTCTTAATTGTGTTTAGTAGTTCTCTTTTTATTTTCAGTTGTTTTAAAACTTTATCGTTTGTTATCTTTTCTTTCCATCCAATTCTACCTATTCTTCTATAAATCCACATTTCAAAGGCTTCAATTTTCTGTTCTGTTTTCTTGTCTAATGTCCATGTTTCTGCACCATACAGGAATATTGAGAAGACGTAACATTTTGCCATTCTTAGTTTCAGCCCTGCTGATATTTGTTTTGTTGTTAGTACAGAACAACACGTAATGTAATAGTCGAGCTCGATAGTATGTCATCATCATCATCAGGTGATATGTCCTTTGCAGAACGTTGCATTTACAACAGCCCGTCTGAAAGAATCTCTGTCTCTAGCCAGAGAAACGTTATATTCACCACAGCTCGTTTGAAAGAATATCTGTCTCTAGCCAAATCTACAAAACGTTATATTCACCACAGCTCGTTTGAAAGAATTTTGTCTCTAGCCAAATCTCCTACAAAACGTTATATTCACCACAGCTCGTTTGAAAGAATCTCTGTCTCTAGCCAGATCTCCCACTTCTTCTGTTGTCATGCTCAGGGTCTCCTTCCTGTCTTGAAACCACGTTCTTATCGATCTGTCTTGAAATCACGTTCTTATCGGTCTGTCTTGAAACCACGTTCTTATCGGTCTGTCTTGAAATCACGTTCTAATCGGTCTGTCTTGAAATCACGTTCTTATAGGTCTGTCTTGAAACCACGTTCTTATCGGTCTGTCTTGAAACCACGTTCTTATCGGTCTGTCTTGAAATCACGTTCTTATCGGTCTGTCTTGAAATCACGTTCTTATCGGTCTGTCTTGAAACCACGTTCTTATCGGTCTGTCTTGAAATCACGTTCTTATCGGTCTGTCTTGAAACCACATTCTTATCGGTCTGTCTTGAAATCACGTTCTTATAGGTCTGTCTTGAAACCACGTTCTTATCGGTCTGTCTTGAAATCACGTTCTTTTTCATTATCGAAGGTATCTAAAGGATTTTTCTGTAGCATTTTGTTTCAAATTAATCATTTTTCTCCCTACCTTTCTGCGAATTTGACAACCGTATGTTGCTATCGGAAGGTACATATACTCAGTAAATTTAAATTTACTGCCTTACTCGTGTCGATAGTATATAGTCGATACACTTTGACTGGTTACAGTGAGCTATAGTGGTCTCAGAAAAACAATAAATGGTGTATGAGAAGTAGGGAAGAGGGTTATTAGATGCGAATGGAGATCATCTAATACCCTAACACGATACACTAGGGAACAGGAAAATAATTGCAGTGCTGCGGTAAAGTTAGCAGCAAGGAGCAAGTGGTGAGGTGTGACGTACACTTGTTCAGAGTATGGTGACAGCTTTACAAAAGTGGATCGAAACAATATCATGAATTTTCGATCTACACGTAGCCTTTGGAAAATACGAATACAGAATCGGACACTACACTAATGGAAGCAGACAGTACAGACAAACAGCAGGAAACATCCAGACAAGAGTAATGTTTATATTTTTCGTGCTAAAAGATGACACTAGATAATATTAATGTTCTTCATATCTCTACAACAATTTATCATGATGTGTTTATCGACCACTTAAAGTCCGGAGCGTTGGTTCCAAAATGTTGAGAGCCCGTGAGGTGTACGCTCTCTTGTAGAAGGAGATCGAGTCGGTGGGCCAGCTTCAGACGAGACCAAGATGGCGGGCCGGCCTGTCAACCCCGATCTGGCTAAAGTTAGAGCTCAAGCCACCTTTGATCCGCTGCAGCTCACTTATTTTATTTATGGTGGACCCGAGAGAACTAAGAGGAAGCGATACTTGCGTGAGTATTTGCTTAACTTTTTTTTTTTTTTTTTGGGGGGGATGAAGTAAAGTTGGCAAATGCTGCAGAATATCAACTCTTACATGGGAGTCATCGTGACCTAGGTGGGCCTGCCCCAACACAGAGATCAAGATGCTAAGGGCTGAAACGCTTTCTTGCCGCGAACTCTTCTTGGCAAAGTCCTAGTTTAGCGTCTTTCTGCTCGGAATAACGTCCTCTTACACTTTTATTAGTAAATAGAAATAATAACAAAAATGTTGAATGATATTATTGATATCTACAACAGCGGATATATACCAGACGACATGCTCAAATCAATATTCATAGCTCTACCAAAGAAATCTGGTGTGATTGAATGCGATGATCATCGCACAATAAGCCTTATGAGTCACATGACTAAGATATTACTAAGAATCATCATGCGAAGAGTGCGAAACAAAATCAGTCTAGAAATTAGAGATGAACAGTGTGGTTTTGTTAGAGATAAAGGAACAAGCAATGTCATTTATATCATAAGATCTTTAGTAGAAAGAGCCATAGAGGTGAAAACAGATCTATACCTATGTTTCATAGATTACACCAAAGCATTTGACAAAGTAAAGCACCAAGAAATAATCAACATTTTAGAAAGCATAACCATAGACAGCAAAGATCTAAGAATAATAAAGAACATGTACTGGCAACAAACAGCGGCCATAAGAACTGGAAACCAATTGGGAATGTTTCAACAAATAAAACAGGGTGTTAGACAAGGTTGTGTGCTGTCACCAGATTTGTTTAATATTTATAGTGAGATTATTTTAAGATCCACAAGGGACATGCCTGGAATAACAATTGGAGGTCATAATATAAATAATCTAAGGTATGCTGATGATACAGTCTTAATCGCTAAGAGTGAAAATGAGTTACAAGAAATGTTGGACATTATAGTGAAAGAAAGCAAAAATAAAGGACTCAGCCTCAATAGCAAAAAGATAGAGGTAATGGTAACAACAAAGATAAAGACATCACCTCAGTGCAAAATAAAGACAAGTGGAACAATATTAAAACAGGTAAATGAATTTAAATATTTGGGAACTTTGTTAACCTCAGAGGGAAGATGTACAAAAGAGGTGAGATGTAGAATGGCTCAGGCAAAAGCGGCTTTCCAAAAAATGAGGAAGATACTATGCAATCCATTTTTGACAATGGAAACAAGAAAAAGAGTTCTTAAATGTTACGTAGAGCCAGTCTTAACATATGGATGCGAATCATGGACAATAGGACAACAGGCAAGAAAATCACTGGAGTCTGTAGAAATGTGGTTTTACAGAAGAATGTTGAGAGTACCATGGACAGCTAAGAAGAGTAATGAAGATGCTCTGAGAGAGGTCAAAACAAAAGAGACCTAATTTGCAATATTATGAAGAAACAATCATCATTTTTTGGCCATGTAATGAGAAGAGAACAACTGGAATATATTGTAACAACTGGAAAAATTGAGGGACGAAGAGATAGAGGGAAGCAAAGAGAAATAATAACAGACAGCTTAAGAGAATGGCTTGGCAGAAGGGCCAACAACAGAAATGATAAATAGCTGCCGAGATCAAAAGTTGTGGAGAGACATGATCACCTACGCCAGTAGGCCCGGTACTTGATGATGATGACACTTTTATTTGGTCATTCAGTCTAAATCTAAACTGTCATTAGAAAAGAAATGGGTTAGGTTAGGAAATAGCCAGTAATTTACGAGTTTAGCACCCTGAATTAATTCTGTTCAGAGTAACGCCCACTTGCACTTTTTTTCAGTCCTTATCAAATCTGTCATTAATAGAACTCTTTGGGAACAGCCTAAATTATCCTCTTCAGCGTTCACACGTTAAGTTGGTGTGGATGCATTGTCTATCCCAATCACATAATGGCGAATCACAGAAGATCCTGTGTGTGTTAAAGAATCTTGTAAAATTTGAAAAGTATAGGCCAAAATGCTCGCTGTCTGTACAAAACTATTAATCAACTAAAGATCTAACCATGCTGGAGACAGATATATGTATCACCAAAAGGTTCAAAAGCTTGGTGTCAACTTGGTTCAAAAGCTTGATGTCAACTTGGTTCAAAAGCTTGATGTCAACTTGGTTCAAAAGCTTGATGTCAACTTGGTTCAAAAGCTTGGTGTCAACTTGGTTCAAAAGCTTGATGTCAACTTGGTTCAAAAGCTTGATGTCAACTTGGTTCAAAAGCTTGATGTCAACTTGGTTCAAAAGCTTGATGTCAACTTGGTTCAAAAGCTTGGTGTCAACTTGGTTCAAAAGCTTGGTGTCAACTTGGTTCAAAAGCTTGGTGTCAACTTGGTTCAAAAGCTTGGTGTCAACTTGGTTCAAAAGCTTGGTGTCAACTTGGTTCAAAAGCTTGGTGTCAACTTGGTTCAAAAGCTTGGTGTCAACTTGGTTCAAAAGCTTGATGTCAACTTGGTTCAAAATCTTGGTGTCAACTTGGTTCAAAAGCATGGTGTCAACTTGGTTCAAAAGCTTGATGTCAGCTTGGTTCAAAAGCTTGATGTCAACTTGCAACACAACATTGAATCTCACTACCCAAAGCCTGGGGGAGGATAAAGCCATGAAGAAATAACAGAATCAAAGATGAAAACATCCCTTTACCAGGGCCTGGATTCAAACTTATTGTTCTTAATTATACAGTGACAGGTGTCTTACTTCTAGACATTCTAGCGTCTTTTCTTGTTGTAAAAAATGAGTCATTTAATTATTTTTATGGAGGTGGAATGGGTTGTCTGGTGTAGCTGTGAGTGTGATAGAATGCTTGTGTTGTCTGGTGTAGCTGTGAGTGTGATAGAATGCTTGTGTTGTCTGGTGTAGCTGTGAGTGTGATAGAATGCTTGTGTTGTCTGGTGTAGCTGTGAGTGTGATAGAATGCTTGTGTTGTCTGGTGTAGCTGTGAGTGTGATAGAATGCTTGTGTTGTCTGGTGTAGCTGTGAGTGTGATAGAATGCTTGTGTTGTCTGGTGTAGCTGTGAGTGTGATAGAATGCTTGTGTTGTCTGATATTGTTATTGTAAAAAATGAGTCATTTAATTATTTTTATGGAGGTGGAATGGGTTGTCTGGTGTAGCTGTGAGTGTGATAGAATGCTTGTGTTGTCTGGTGTAGCTGTGAGTGTGATATAATGCTTGTGTTGTCTGGTGTAGCTGTGAGTGTGATAGAATGCTTGTGTTGTCTGGTGTAGCTGTGAGTGTGATAGAATGCTTGTGTTGTCTGGTGTAGCTGTGAGTGTGATAGAATGCTTGTGTTGTCTGATGTAGCTGTGAGTGTGATAGAAAGCTTGTGTTGTCTGGTGTAGCTGTGAGTGTGATAGAAAGCTTGGGTTGTCAGCTGTAGCTGTGAGTGTGATAGAATGCTTGTGTTGTCTGGTGTAGCTGTGAGTGTGATAGAATGCTTGTGTTGTCTGGTGTAGCTGTGAGTGTGATAGAAAGCTTGTGTTGTCAGCTGTAGCTGTGAGTGTGATAGAATGCTTGTGTTGTCAGCTGTAGCTGTGAGTGTGATAGAAAGCTTGTGTTGTCTGATGTAGCTGTGAGTGTGATAGAATGCTTGGGTTGTCTGATGTAGCTGTGAGTGTGATAGAATGCTTGTGTTCTCTGATGTAGCTGTGAGTGTGATAGAATGCTTGTGTTGTCTGATGTAGCTGTGAGTGTGATAGAATGCTTGTGTTGTCTGATGTAGCTGTGAGTGTGATAGAATGCTTGTGTTGTCAGCTGTAACTGTGAGTGTGATAGAATGCTTGGGTTGACAGCCGTAGCTGGGAGTGTGATAGAATGATTGTGTTGTCAGCTGTAGCTGTGAGTGTGATAGAATACTTGGGTTGTCAGCTGTAGCTGTGAGTGTGATAGAATGCTTGTGTTGTCAGCTGTAGCTGTGAGTGTGATAGAATGCTTGGGTTGACAGCCGTAGCTGTGAGTGTGATAGAATGATTGTGTTGTCAGCTGTAGCTGTGAGTGTGATAGAATGATTGTGTTGTCAGCTATAGCTGTGAGTGTGATAGAGTGATTGTGTTGTCAGCTATAGCTGTAAGTGTGATAGAATGCTTGTGTTGTCAACTATATGATAATATTCAACGATATTGTCAATGATATTCAAAGATTATCGAAACATGATCAAAACTGATGAAACGCACAGCTCAACAAAGTAGATGAGATCAGGTACTAATACTTTTGGAGATGTACTTCAGAACGCAAGTCTAAGGTTTGAGCTGGACACATAAATCATCCTTCCATCCGAAAAAGAAATGCTTTGTACTGAAAATAGGTTGTGCAATTTAACGAAGAGACATCATCAAATAGGATATCCACACTGCCAAACCAGACCAGAGTACATAAGCCAGGGATTGGGTCATCTTTGAGTTAAGGCATTGAACTCTGGACAAGAATTCCTGAGGCTCAAATTTTGCTACAGACAGTGGACATTTTTCACTGAGTCCATGGTTTCTTCATGGCTTTACCCTCACCTGGTCTCTGGGTAGCAAGATCTGATATCTTGCCCTGTCAGACAATGGTAAAAATTTGGAGGGCTGCACTTGTGGATGTTAAAGATCCTTTAGCAGTTAAAGTCTAAAAGAGTAGGCCAAAATGGCAATTCTATCTATCTATCTATTGACCTTTCGAGCCGTAGCCGGCCCATAGGGCGTAGACCAAGATACTCCTTCTCTTATCTGAATTTTTGTTTTAGCAGTTTTCAATTCTTTTAAAGATATTTTATCAAATCTCGCCATTTGCCTCTGTTCTGTACAAGCAGCTCTATCTCATTGAGGGAGCCAAATCCTGCTGCTCTTGCCTCTCTCATCAATGTTCTTCCCAGTGTCTCTCTGGGTCTTCCTCTTTTCCTCTTAAAATGGCAATTAGCCCTGGGAAAATTCTTGAACAATTCTGCCCATGCTGAAAACCGAAATGTTGGGCCCAAAAAAATGCAGATATTGTAGTTTTGCCATAAATTGGCGACACAATGCACCTGCGCCCACTTAACTGGTGAATACTTAGAAGATGAAGAGCATTCCCAAGCTTCCAGGCTTCATCAGATAGGGTACACATGTGGCCAAACCTCCCAAGCTTCCAGGCTTCATCAGATAGGGTACACATGTGGCCAAACCTCCCAAGCTTCCAGGCTTCATCAGATAGGGTACACATGTGGCCAAACCTCCCAAGCTTCCAGGCTTCATCAGATAGGGTACACATGTGGCCAAACCTCCCAAGCTTCCAGGCTTCATCAGATAGGGTACACATGTGGCCAAACCTCATGAAGAAATGTCACCTACTATTCTATCTATTTATTGACTATTTGAGCCGTAGTCGGTCCACGGGGCATAGATTCAGATACTCCTTCCCTGTTTTGAAATGTTCTTTCTAGCAGTCTCAATCCTTGCAAAGATCTTTTATCAAATCTCACCATTTGTCTCTGTTCTGTACAAACATCTTGATCTCATTGATGGAGCTCATTCCTGCTGCCTTTGCCTCTCTAATCAATGTTCTTCTCAGTGTTTCTCTGGGTCGGCCTCTTTTCCTCCTACCTGATGTTTCCCACTTGAAGGCTACTATTGTATACTTTCCCTTTCAACAACTTTAATCCTTGTTCCTTTCTTCAACAGAGAACCTGGCTATTAAAGAATTTAAGGAGCAGAACTTTCGGCGTTATGCTGAGCTCGGCCGGGAGGAGCAGTATGAGGAAGCGCTACGCAAGGCAACCTTTGCTGTTCAGAGAATTGCTGAACTTGGACTGAAGGATCCAGTTGACTTGTATGTGTTCAGAGAGTAAGTATGCATTCTGGGATTAGATTTTGAGATCCGTTTGCAGGATCAGCTCTATCTGGGGGGACATAGGAACCTCTGGTTTTTCAATTGATATTATATCTATTATATATTATTTTCTGGAAATGTCAATTACTCAACGGAAAATAATATGAGCACCTCCGAAGGCGGAGTTATCTGCCTGTGTGGCGAGTGACCCCTGTGCACACAGCTGCCAGGGAAAAATAGATTAACACGCAAAAAATTCAGTTCCTAGTCTCTAGGGACTTCGTCAGAGGTAAAAGCTGACGAACGCAATGTAACAGCGAATAGATGAGGGTGTATGAAACGGGTGTGTAGCGGGGCAACAAGAGAAACAGAGTATTGATGAGAGTTGATTGAAACAGACGATATTAGTAGAGAAATAATAAACATCTAGGGAGACAAGCAGAAGTGGTCAGGTGTGAGTGAGTGAACTGTTTTGGGAGAAATGCGAAATAAGCGTGAATGGGTGAGATGTTTTCAGGGGAAGTGGGGAGTGAGAATAGACGTAGATTTTAAAGTCAGTGTGCATTTGAGCCGGGTCCAGTGCGGACGTCTAGAGAAATCTAGTTAGCATACCGTGGACTAGAAAGGAGTTGTAAATAGATGAAAGTTAAGACAGATATAGGGCGACAGCCAATTAGTTTAGTTATCCTATTTCCAGGAGTTGTGTTTGTTAGTTACTAAATGTTGTGTTAGATATGGCAAGATAGAATAGGAGTGATTGTTACTGTTAAGGTTAGGGTTACCTTAGCGGCAATGAAACTGATTGTGAATCAGTGAAATTGACATAGAAGAACATTGTTGGAAACTTGTTAAGTGTCCAGCGCTCGCCGACTTTGAGGGAGTCGTAGAGCAAGATTTATGAAGAATATAGAATCAGTGGGATTGTCACTGTTAAGGTTAGGGTTACCTTAGTGGCAAAGAAACTGATTGTGCATCAATGAAAGTGACACAGTAGAACATTGTTGGAAACTTGTTAAGTGTCCAGCGCTCGCCGACTTTGAGAAAGTCGTGGAGCAAGACTTATGAAGAATCTAGAAGTGTGATTGTAGCTGTTAAGGTTAGCGTTACCTTCTCGGCATAGAAGCTGATTGCGAATCAGTGCAATCGACACGTTGTTGGATAATCTCGCTGACTTCGAGGAAGTCGTGGCGGGAAAGTTTAGGAAGCTTATGACTAAGCTTCTACCATGAAGAGAGACTTTCATCGATCGTGTAGATCGTACACATCGTTGGGAAACTTCAAGTAAGGGTCCTCAGAGACTTGGGAGCTTATGACTAGCTTCTACGACACACAATTGAACTTGTTCGTCAAGTAGATTACACAGAGTTGGGAACTCGACAAGAGAGTTCCACAGAGTTTGGGCTATATTAGCAGTCCATGAGAAGTGCACCTGAGGGTGGCACTAATGTTAATCAAGGGAGGGAATTATCACTGTGAATATATGTACTGTTAATTTGTAAAATGTGTTTACATGATCCGGACATGTGCCTTGTCAAATAAAGATGTTTTGTGTGTAGTCAGGACTTGTGTTGAGTCATTAAAACATCTTCAATGTTACAACCATCTAGCGAGTGAACGAGCTGGGAGAAATCGCGGGGGAATTGATAAGTTACAACGTGAAGTACTACACTATAGATCATAACGGTCCAAGGAGAGTCGCAACAGAATGACGTGAAGTACGAGGCATCAATCATGGCGGTCCAAAAGACTGGCATGGCAGCTTGAGAACGATGCAGATCATCAGAGTGGCGAGGAACTCGTCATTCAGCAATCCGGCCATAAGCAGCATCACGAGCCCTCGCTCATCGTGCTAAAGCACCTCTGGTACTCGGGCTCGTGGTGAAGAGGAGTGATCTCAATCTCAAGGGGACGAGAGGTCAGTCGATCGTTCATGAATCGTCATTTCATCGGTCACGACATTCAAGATCCAGTATTATTGTTTGATCTCTATTCCAAGTGATTATTATTGGTCTCTCTCTCTCGAGAAGTATTACGTCAGTCTCTCGAGCCGCTCTCTCGCAAAAGTTCATTATTACAGCAAAAAAAAAAATGTCCCAGTATAACTCATTGAGTTTTTGCTTGGTAAAGTTTTCTTCTGAAATCCTTGCCAGTAATTTTGTTTTGCATTGTGCCTACTTTATTTTATTTACGTTACTTAACTTTACATTGTCAGGTCGCATGTCCTTTGTGGAACGTTGCATTTACCACAGCCTGTCTAAAAGATCTTTGTCTCTAGTCAGATCTCTCACCTCTTCTGTTGTCATGTTCAAGGTTTCTTTGGTGTTTTGAAACCACCTTCTTCTTGGTTTGCCCATCTTGTCTTCCTTGAACTTTACTTACTTTAATTGATATTACTTTACTTTATCATCATCATGTGCCATACCGGTTGGCGTAGGCAATCATGTCCCTCCACAATCTTCTATCTACAGTGCATCGTATCAGTTCTGTTGTTGACTGTTTTTCATGCCATGACACCAAGCTATCCAGTATTTTCTCTCTTTGTCGTCCGCAATCTCTCTTTCCTTCTATTTTGCCAGTTGTAACCAAGTATTCCAACTTTCCTCTTCTCATGATGTGCCCAAAAAATGTTGATTGTTTCTTTCTGATGTTTTTAGGAGCTCCCTTTTTGTGTTGGCCTCTTTGAGAGCTTCCTCATTGGTCTTTTTAGCTGCCCAGGGAACTTTCAACACCCTTCAGAGAAATCCTATCTCTGTGGCATCTAATCATCTTTTCATTTGTTTGTCTACTGTCCATGATTCACTTCCACTGGTCAGAATTGGTCCCATGTAGCACCGATGAACTCTCTTTCTCACTTCTGTTGACATAGATTTGTTGCATACATTTTTCATTTTCTGAAATGCTATTTTGCCTGAGCTATTGTGCTTTTCATTTCCATAGTGCATCTCCCATCTGATGTTATTATTGTGCCCAAGTATTCGACGTGTTGCACTTGTTTCAGATTTGTCTTGTTTATTTTTATGTTGCATGATGGTGATGATTGCTGCTTTGATATGACCATTACTTCTGTTTTTTTACTATTGAGACCCAGATCCCTTCTGTTGCTTTCCCCTACCATTATGTCCATCATCTCCCGCAGCTTATTCTCCGTCTCTGCCCTCAAGACTGTGTCATCTGCATATCGCAAACCATTTATGTTGTGAGTGTTGATTTCTATTCCTATTTTGTCTACTATTGATCTCATATCTTCGCTGTAAAGTGAAAACAAATCTTGTGACAGAACACAACCCTGTCTGACTCCTTTACTTTACTTACTTAACTTTATTTTACATTTTTATACTTTTCTGTTTTTTTTTTTATTAATTATCTTTATTGTATCTTTAAATTCAATGTATATCAGTACATGATAACATGCGTTTTTATGAAAACAATGTTATAACGTGATGATATAGACATGAGTGGTGTGTAGACGACATCTCTCACATTCCATCCGCAACACTTCAAAAAAAAAAGTACATTTATTATTTATCTCTTCCGTTCACATACGTTCATTCTTCTTTCCTTCCTCATCTGCCTTTCAGCGTCGAGGGGAGATATAATTTGCGGTCTTTTGCTCTTCTGTTCGCCTCTGCTGCTGTTATGTTTCCTAGTGCTTCTAATATTCCATCGACCCATCTTTTTCATGGTCGACTCTTGGGTCTGGTGTTCTCACAACGTTTGTTGAAGGCTCGTTGTTGTGTTTTGTTCTTTCTGCCTTGTCACGTGGCCAAACCATTGTATCTGTTGTTTCCTTATATATTCTATGGCGGGGGCTATTCCTAGCTTTTTTCTCAGTTCATCATTTCTGATCTTATCTCTCAGACTGTTTCCTGTCATTCGTCTAACACATTTCATCTCTGTAGAGGTTATTTTTCTTATTGTTCTTACATCTAGGGTCCAGGTCTAGCATTGGTAGCACAACTTTGGGATGAAGATTGTATTGTAGAGTGCTCGTTTTGCCTACATTCATTCTCAACATTAAAACTGGTTTAGGATAGACATTGCTCTTTGATTTAAAATTTGTAGGAAAAGATGGGAATGAAAATTCTTACATTTGTACATGGCCTCATTCCTGCAGGTCCATATTATATGTCTGTATTCTCATAGTAGGGAGCCGCGATAGCTCAGTGGTTAGTGAACTGGACTACAAAGGACAAGAGGTTGGGTTCGATCACCTGACAGCTCCGGTTCACCCAGCCTTTAATGGGTACCGGATTTTTTTCTGGGAAAGTAAAGTGACACGGGCGTAATACTGACCACATTACCCCAAAAATCATGTGCCGAAGGTCTGTAAAATTTATGGTCACTAACACCATATTCCCTCCATATACACCACTTGGCGTAACGAGGGTACTTTACTTTTTTTTTTTTTTAATTCTGATAGTAGTAAAAGTAATTTTGTGAAGAGATCTTATGTTGTTTTTGGCAGTGTGTTGAGCATAATAGATCTGTATGTGTTGACTTTTTGTGTGGTGTGTAATTTTAGTGTTTGTTGTCGTGCTCTCTTCTTGCCAGTATGATTGTACTGCACCTTTAGAAAACATGTTCTTCTGTTTCTTGAATGTGTTGTCTGCAGAGGGGGCACCGAGGTGTCCGTCTGAATCTGTGGGCTGGTCTCGCTACAATGGGTGTCATGTTATATATGTCTGTATGTAACCTCCCTCGCTGTGATGGGTGTCATGTTATATATCAGTCTGTATGTAACCTCCCTTGCTGTTCTGGGTGTCATGTTATATATCAGTCTGTATGTAACCTCCCTTGCTGTTCTGGGTGTCATGTTATATATAAGTATGTATGTGACCTCCCTTGCTGTTCTGGGTGTCATGTTATATATAAGTATGTATGTAACCTCCCTTGCTGTTCTGGGTGTCATGTTATATATAAGTATGTATGTAACCTCCCTTGCTGTTCTGGGTGTCATGTTATATATAAGTCTGTATGTAACCTCCCTTGCTGTTCTGGGTGTCATGTTATATATAAGTATGTATGTGACCTCCCTTGCTGTGATGGTGTCATATTATATATCAGTCTGTATGTGACCTCCCTTGCTGTGATGGGTGTCATGTTATATATCAGTCTGTATGTGACCTCCCTTGCTGTAATGGGTGTCATGTTATATATAAGTCTGTATGTAACCTCCCTTGCTGTTCTGGGTGTCATGTTATATATAAGTATGTATGTGACCTCCCTTGCTGTGATGGGTGTCATGTTATATATAAGTATGTATGTGACCTCCCTTGCTGTAATGGGTGTCATGTTATATATCAGTCTGTATGTGACCTCCCTTGCTGTGATGGGTGTCATGTTATATATCAGTCTGTATGTGACCTCCCTCGCTTGGGGGGCGATGTGTGGGTTGTGGAGGTTTGAGAAAGTGCTGGCGAAGTCTGTGAGAAAGTACTTTTAGCCCCTCTTGATTCTGTGATGTAGTGGAGGTGCTTGTTGTTTAACTAGGTGTTTGTAAATGTTGTCTGTCCCTCGTTATACTTTTCTATGTTTACTACTCACTCTACCTTCCTTTGTTTATTCTACATTACTCTACTACACTTTGTGTTGCTTACTTTTTATTACTTTATTTTACATTACTGCACTGTTTTTTTTACTTTACTTTATATTAATTTAGTTTGCGCTACTACTTTTTGCTTTGATTATTTATTTTTTTTTTTTACTTTATTTTACATTACAAACTCTTTAACAAACTAGAGGCCCTAACTCCATACAGCTACACAAGCATACAAACTCTTTAACAAACTAGAGGCCCTAACTCCATACAGCCATACAAACTGTCAACAAACAAGGGACCCTTAATCTGAAGATTGTCATCCTCATTGACTCATTCAAGGATAAAACATCATCATATGTTTGCTGTCAGAACAGACTCATTCAAGGATAAAACATCATCATATGTTTGCTGTCAGAACAGGCTCATTCAAGGATAAAACATCATCATATGTTTGCTGTCAGAACAGGCTCATTCAAGGATAAAACATCATCATATGTTTGCTGTCAGAAAAGACAGAATTAGTCCTGCACCAGCACACTATGGCATCTCTAGAGACAAAAAAAGCATATAAACTTGCAAAATAAGGTAGAAGACTTCAACAGTTAAAGAAATACCAAAGCTGAAAGAAATAAAGACAGTTCTGAAACAAAAAGGGAAAACAGAATGGAAAGAGTTATTTAGAAAATATGAGCCAGAACAGAACAGCTTAAATGCAGCAGACATAAGCAGACCAAGATATTCTGACTCAGAACAAGTCACTGTGGCCTCAGAGCACATCTACATAAGATAGGACTCCAGAACATATCCTAGAAGGCTGTAGCACTCTCAACACAGGAGCATCCAGACAAACTCCAGAACATATCCTAGAAGGCTGTAGCACTCTCAACACAGGAGCATCCAGACAAACTCCAGAACATATCCTACAGGACTGTAGCACTCTCAACACAGGAGCATCCAGACAAACTCCAGAACATATCCAACTCCAGAACATATCCTACAGGACTGTAGCACTCTCAACACAGGAGCATCCAGACAAACTCCAGAACATATCCTACAGGACTGTAGCACTCTCAACACAGGAGCATCCAGACAAACTCCAGAACATATCCTACAGGACTGTAGCACTCTCAACACAGGAGCATCCAGACAAACTCCAGAACATATCCTACAGGACTGTAGCACTCTCAACACAGGAGCATCCAGACAAACTCCAGAACATATCCTACAGGACTGTAGCACTCTCAACACAGGAGCATCCAGACAAACTCCAGAACATATCCTACAGGACTGTAGCACTCTCAACACAGGAGCATCCAGACAAACTCCAGAACATATCCTACAGGACTGCAGCACTCTCAACACAGGAGCATCCAGACAAACTCCAGAACATATCCTACAGGACTGCAGCACTCTCAACACAGGAGCATCCAGACAAACTCCAGAACATATCCTACAGGACTGTAGCACTCTCAACACAGGAGCATCCAGACAAACTCCAGGACATATCCTACAGGACTACATCACTCTCAACACAGGAGCATCCAGACAAACTCTAGAACATATCCTACAGGGTTGTAGCACTCTCATTACAGGAGCATCCAGACAAACTCCAGGACATATCCTACAGGACTGCAGCACTCTCAACACAGGAGCATCCAGACAAACTCCAGAACATATCCTACAGGACTGCAGCACTCTCAACACAGGAGCATCCAGACAAACTCTAGAACATATCCTACAGGGTTGTAGCACTCTCATTACAGGAGCATCCAGACAAACTCCAGGACATATCCTACAGGACTGTAGCACTCTCAACACAGGAGCATCCAGACAAACTCCAGAACATATCCTACAGGACTGCAGCACTCTCAACACAGGAGCATCCAGACAAACTCCAGAACATATCCTACAGGACTGCAGCACTCTCAACACAGGAGCATCCAGACAAACTCCAGAACATATCCTACAGGACTGTAGCACTCTCAACACAGGAGCATCCAGACAAACTCCAGGACATATCCTACAGGACTACATCACTCTCAACACAGGAGCATCCAGACAAACTCTAGAACATATCCTACAGGGTTGTAGCACTCTCATTACAGGAGCATCCAGACAAACTCCAGGACATATCCTACAGGACTGCAGCACTCTCAACACAGGAGCATCCAGACAAACTCCAGAACATATCCTACAGGACTGCAGCACTCTCAACACAGGAGCATCCAGACAAACTCTAGAACATATCCTACAGGGTTGTAGCACTCTCATTACAGGAGCATCCAGACAAACTCCAGGACATATCCTACAGGACTGCAGCACTCTCAATACAGGAGCATCCAGACAAACTCCAGAACATATCCTACAGGACTGTAACACTCTCAACACCCCAAGAACACAAAAATGGCCCACAGAAACAAGCCTACATGACAAGTTATGGGTAACCAGTGAAGACCTCAAACAGACTGTCTTGTTCGTGACCAAAGCTGGTCTAAATGTCTAAATACAAAACAGTAGGTGATTGCTGAAGAAGAAGAGCAATCTGAAGATAATTTCACCAAACATGACAGCTTGGAAAGACCAAACATGACAGCTTGGAAAGACCAAACATGACAGCTTGGAAAGACCCATGCCTGCATGGCAAAATTTGAAGATTTGTCCAGCTTTTGAGTCCTGCTGCCAGTTTGTGTATCAGTAGTTAATTGCTAAAGAAAAGAGTAGAGGAGAAAGTTATGATGACCAGGTACATCAGTTGAAGAAATCTGGCTACTGGAGATCCATGAGTCACTTGCACCTTTTACAGTGCCAATATATAAGTATCAGTCGGACCTGCTATACAAAACCCAGAAAAAATGCTCTATTTTCACACAGCGATTCCAAATCTGGCTAGAAGATGTAGAAGTCATGTGATCTGAAAATGACCACACGACTGTATATCCGATTTTGTGGCAACAACTTAAGTGGACAAGTGCATGTAAGACAATGACCACAACTCAGATTGTGACAGGAGACTAGAGATGTCAAGGAATTGACGATGAAACCTACACCATAAACATCATCCTTTAAAAGTAAGGACATGCAAACATCCTTTAAAAGTAAGGGCATGCAAACATCCTTTAAAAGTAAGGGCATGCAAACATCCTTTAAAAGTAAGGCATGCAAACATCCTTTAAAAGTAAGGGCATGCAAACATCCTTTAAAAGTAAGGGCATGCAACAATTCTTTAAAAGTAAGGGCATGCAAACATCCTTTAAAAGTAAGGGCATGCAACAATTCTTTAAAAGTAAGGGCATGCAAACATCCTTTAAAAGTAAGGGCATGCAACAATTCTTTAAAAGTAAGGGCATGCAACAATCCTTTAAAAGTAAGGGCATGCAAACATCCTTTAAAATTAAGGGCATGCAAACATCCTTTAAAAGTAAGGGCTTTAAAAGTAAGGGCATGCAACATCCTTTAAAAGTAAGGGCATGCAAACATCCTTTAAAAGTAAGGGCATGCGAACATCCTTTAAAAGTAAGGGCATGCAAACATCCTTTAAAAGTAAGGGCATGCAAACATCCTTTAAAAGTAAGGGCATGCAAACATCCTTTAAAAGTAAGGGCATGCAAACATCCTTTAAAAGTAAGGGCATGCAACAATCCTTTAAAAGTAAGGGCATGCAAAATACCATTCTCCTAAAAAACAAATCTAAGATGGCATGGTAAAACTACTGTGCCTTGACTGGATCCTGCTTGTTATGGAAACAAAGTGTCAGGAAGCGGCCAATCCAAGTCACTCCCACCCTGATCAGTTGTTCCAGCAAACGGGGCTCGCTGAGAAGAGTTTCACAGAGAGAGTTATCACCCTTAGGATATTTTGATTGATTTGTCGGTTATTGACACTGCGGATCATCACTTTCCACTGAATATCCACATAAAATAGAATACAACGAAACCAAACTCCAGCATGTCCACTCTGTGAACCCCCACATGAAACAGTAGAACATCACCTTGTTGACTGTCCAAAGCTCACTGACATCAGAGCAACTCTACTTCCTCAAAGACCTGATGGAACACCTTGTACGGAACTACAAGGGAACTTAGAGATACCTACAGATATCATTACATGGCACTGGGCCGAAGGGTGTCAGATCACAGACTGCTGGACCTATAACAACAACAGATCATTCCCTTTGAGCCATTTTTTCCCCCTACTGGCCGAAGGGCGTCAGATCACAGACTGCTGGACCTATAACAACAGATCATTCCCTTTGAGCCATTTTTTTCCCCCTAAAATATATCAGAATATTTGACCCACACAGTTTTGTAGCAAAATAAAATATCAGAATTGAATTTCTCGAAGATAATGTAGATGGAATAGACTTCAGTGCTCTAAAAGTTGCCCAACCAATCAACTGCTAGTTTTGTGGAACTTGTTGGTAGCTCTTGCTTCCACGAAGGAATAGATCTGGAGACAGTTCAGAACTACAACTACCTTGGACATACTATAACCAGTGATGGAAAATGTACAACGGAAATAAACAAAAGAATAGGAATGACAAAAAGTAATTTTTATGTCATGAAGATCATACTAACATCAAAACAAATAACATCAGGGCTAAAACTAAGAATAGCAAAATGTTATGCCTTCTCAACATTCCTATATGGTGCAGAAACATGGACACTAGACAAGAAAACAGAACAGAGAATTGAAGACTTTGAAATGTGGATATATAGAAGAATAGGTAGAATTGGATGGAAGGAAAAAAAAACAAACGAAGTCTTAAAACAACTAAAAATGAAAAGAGAACTACTACACACAATTCAAACAAGACAAATGCGATTTTTGGGCCATGTTAAAAGACACCACAGCCTACTAAAAGTAATCCTGGGGGGGGGGGGGAATACAAGGTAAAAGAGGCAGAGGCAGACCAAGACTAACATGGATGAGTAACATCAAAAGATGGACTAATCAGCCTATGACAACCTGCACCATCAAAGGAAGAGACAGAGTAGAATGGCGCTCCATGGCAGCCAACCTTCGTTGCGGAGATGGCACTCGATGATGATGATGATGTCATCAAACAAAGGGTGATAAATACACAATAATTTGTTTTAAAAATTGACTTCTACTGTTTGTGATAATGATGTCATTGTTCTATATTTATTTACTTCCCCAGACCTTTCGGGGAAATACATCCTCTCAGTATTCACCTCTTAGCCTTTGAGCCAACTGTGCGAAAATTAGCGTCGGAAGAGCAGAAGGCAAAATGGCTGCCGTTGATAGAAAGTTGTCAAATGATTGGCACATATGCCCAGACAGAGCTAGGGCATGGTAGGTAGATAAGTGGAGTCCTGGGCTCCAGAGTTTGAGAAACACTGGGCCAGATACTAACATGACAACTAGGTAGGATTAGGTTGTAGAAATGGTTGGGAACGTGTCAAAACAATAAGTGGAGTCCTGGGCTCCAGAGTTTGAGAAGCACTGGGCCAGATACTAACATGACAACTAGGTAGTATTAGGTTGTAGGAATGGTTGGGAACGTGTCAAAACAATAAGTGGAGTCCTGGGCTCCAGAGTTTGAGAAACACTGGGCCAGATACTAACATGACAACTAGGTAGGATTAGGTTGTAGGAATGGTTGGGAACGTGTCAAAACAAATGTGAGTCAAGAGATTGTGTTGGTATTTGATATGGTACATCTTTCACTTGTGCCCTGGTTACATAATTTTGCCATGCAGATTTTTAGTCTGTGAATTTCCCTGCAGGATTTGCTAAGCTTCTTGTATTATGAAACACGTAAATGTCATTTTTTTCTACTACAAAATATACAAATTTTCTCAAATTATGATTTGTTGATGCAGAATTTTTCCTGCAAAATATAGAAATGGCATAATAATCTTTCTCTAGATGTAACAAGATTAATGTGTTTTCCTTCTCCCATCTCATCTTCCATCTTCCTTGCCTTCTTTGCTAAGCATTTTGCCCTGTAGGACTGTCTGGTGTGTAGATCATACTTGCAGGTACCTTCTTAGTGTGGTCATCACACTAATTATAATACTAATTGAACTAACTTACTTACTAATGAACTATTATCTAGATCCTTGCGGCACTGCTAGATGTCACATGGGCCTGTAGTGTTTTTTGCCATCCATCTCTTTTCTTGGCGAGATTTTTTTATTTTATGCAATGAGTCTCTCTTCCTGCCATCTTGCTTCTCTTATCAGTGTTCTTTTCAGTATCTTCAGAGATCTTCCTCATTTCCTGTATCCTGATGATCACCGTTGAATAGCCTGTTTTGAGATTCTCTTGTTGTCTCTTCTCAACACATGCCCAACATGTCCATCTTCTCTTCCTAATTGTAGATGAGATCATTGGTTGCATGGCCATTTCCCTTAGAACTGGAGTCATCAGTCGCTGGACACTGCGAGGCTTGCTGAGGAGGGGATCTGAGCACCTATGGACATGCTCGGAGTGCAATGATTATGACCCACAAATAACTCAATAATTCCCTTATCTCTATATTAATCTTGAATTTTTTTCCATTGCACACCGACTATCTTTGATAGACATTTGTCTTGAATTTATTCCATTGCACACAGACTATCTTTGGTAGACATTTATCTTGAATTTATTCCATTGCACACCGACTATCTTTGATAGACATTTGTCTTGAATTTATTCCATTGCACACAGACTATCTTTGGTAGACATTTATCTTGAATTTATTCCATTGCACACTGACTATCTTTGGTAGACATTTATCTTGAATTTATTCCATTGCACACCGACTATCTTTGATAGACATTTGTCTTGAATTTATTCCATTGCACACTGACTATCTTTGGTAGACATTTATCTTGAATTTATTCCATTGCACACCGACTATCTTTGATAGACATTTGTCTTGAATTTATTCCATTGCACACTGACTATCTTTGGTAGACATTTATCTTGAATTTATTCCATTGCACACCGACTATCTTTGATAGACATTTGTCTTGAATTTATTCCATTGCACACCGACTATCTTTGGTAGACATTTATCTTGAATTTGTTCCATTACACACCGACTGTCTTTGATAGACATTTGTCTTGAATTTATTCCATTGCACACCGACTATCTTTGGTAGACATTTATCTTGAATTTATTCCATTGCACACTGACTATCTTTGGTAGAAATTTATCTTGAATTTATTTCATTGCACACCGACTATCTTTGGTAGACATTTATCTTGAAATTATTCCATTGCATACTGACTATCTTTGGTAGACATTTATCTTGAATTTATTCCATTGCACACTGACTATCTTTGATAGACATTTGTCTTGAATTTATTCCATTGCAGACCGACTATCTTTGGTAGACATTTATCTTGAATTTATTCCATTGCACACTGACTATCTTTGAGAGACATTTATCTTGAATTTATTCCATTGCACACCGACTATCTTTGGTAGACATTTGTCTTGAATTTATTCCATTGCACACTGACTATCTTTGAGAGACATTTATCTTGAATTTATTCCATTGCACACTGACTATCTTTGGTAGAAATTTATCTTGAATTTATTCCATTGCTCACCGACTATCTTTAGTAGACATTTATCTTGAATTTATTCCATTGCACACTGACTATCTTTGAGAGACATTTATCTTGAATTTATTCCATTGGACACCGACTATCTTTGGTAGACATTTGTCTTGAATTTATTCCATTGCACACTGACTATCTTTGAGAGACATTTATCTTGAATTTATTCCATTGCACACTGACTATCTTTGGTAGAAATTTATCTTGAATTTATTCCATTGCACACCGACTATCTTTGGTAGACATTTGTTTTCAAAAGCCTTTAGTTTTTTCATGATCTCTTTTGCTGTTTTCCAGCTTTTACATGCGTAAGGGTGGATAATATTGAGTTATTGTTATTGAGTTGAATATTCTTAAGTTTAGCTTTCTTGCTTAGTATTTTCGATTTCCTTATTTTGTCCAGGTAAAATCTGTTGCTGCTTTGACTATCCTGCTTCTGATCTCTTTCTTTGTTTCACCTTCTTGATCTATATTACTACCAGTAACACAAATAATATTAATGGTCTACTTTTTCTTTGATTCACCTTCTTGATCTATATTACTACCAATAACACAAATAATATTAATGGTCTACTCTTTCCAGTGTCTGATGATTTATATATATTTAGGGAGCCATGATAGCTCAGTGGTTAGTGAACTGGACTACAAAGGATGAGAGGCCGCGTACTATCCCGATCGACAGCTTCCGGGTTCACCCAGCCTTGAATGGGTACCGGATTTTTTATAGGAAATTAAAGTGGCACGGGCGTAATACTGATCACATTACCCCAAAAATTATGTGTCGAAGGTCTGCGAAAATTATGGTCACTAACTCCATATTCCCTATATGTCACTTGGCGTGACGGGGCTCTTTACTTTTTTACTTATATATATATATATATATATATATATATATATATATATATATATATATATATATATATATCCCTCTGGTGTATTTTTATTTTTCATTAACTTGCTAATTACCTACTAAACTAATTAATAAATTAACTTACTGATTACCTTACTAAACTAACAAACTATAAATTAACTTACTAATAACCGTACTAAACTAACTAATAAATTAACTTACTAACCAACTAACAAATGAACTTTAATTCCCCCAAACCAGTTCCATCTCTCACTCGGCAAATCAGCAGATCCGCCCATTCAATCCAGAGCTGAGAATCTTTAGATTTAACTGGAGTCTTAAAGTTGCTCTTTGTAAAATTTCAGAGCCTTATTTCCGAGTGAGCCTAACCCGTTTGGCCTTCACGAAAGCATGTTTACAACAACAATACAACAACAGGCAACGAGTGAGCAGAAGGAGAAATGGCTTCCGCTTGCCAAAAGTTTTGCAGTGATAGGGACATATGCCCAGACAGAACTAGGGCACGGTAAGAGAAAGATGACATATCAATGCCTTAGTCACATGTTGGCACACATTTCGTCACGTCAAAACAGGTTATGTTCTGGCTGGGAAAATAAATATTTTATTGGGGACGGTGGTTGTAAGATTTGTTTTGTAATCAGCTGTTTGTCAAAGATTTCAGTGTAATATTTGTTTAATCATTTATTTCTCAGAGATTTAAGTAATGTATCTCTATATCTATGAGAGATTTAAGTAATGCATCTCTATATCTGTGAGAGATTTAAGGAATGTATCTCTTTATCTATGAGAGATTTAAGTAATTTATCTCTTTATCTATGAGAGATTTAAGTAATGTATCTCTTTATCTGTGAGAGATTTAAGTAATGTATCTCTTTATCTGTGAGAGATTTAAGTAATTTATCTCATTATCTGTGAGAGATTTAAGTAATGTATCTCTTTATCTGTGAGAGATTTAAGTAATGTATCTCTTTATCTGTGAGAGATTTAAGTAATTTATCTCATTATCTGTGAGAGATTTAAGTAATGTATCTCTTTATCTGTGAGAGATTTAAGTAATGTATCTCTTTATCTGTGAGAGATTTAAGTAATGTATCTCTTTATCTGTGAGAGATTTAAGTAATGTATCTCTTTATCTGTGAGAGATTTAAGGAATGTATCTCTTTATCTATGAGAGATTTAAGTAATGTATCTCTATATCTGTGAGAGATTTAAGTAATGTATCTCTTTATCTTTGAGAGATTTAAGTAATGTATCTCTTGATCTGTGAGAGATTTAAGTAATGTATCTCTATATCTGTGAGAGATGTAAGTAATGTATCTCTTTATCTGTGAGAGATGTAAGTAATGTATCTCTTTATCTGTGAGAGATTTAAGTAATTTATCTGTGAGAGATTTAAGTAATGTATCTCTATATCTATGAGAGATTTAAGTAATGTATCTCTATATCTGTGAGAGATTTAAGTAATTTATCTGTGAGAGATTTAAGTAATGTATCTCTTTATCTTTGAGAGATTTAAGTAATGTATCTCTTGATCTGTGAGAGATTTAAGTAATGTATCTCTATATCTATGAGAGATTTAAGTAATGTATCTCTATATCTGTGAGAGATTTAAGTAATTTATCTGTGAGAGATTTAAGTAATGTATCTCTTTATCTTTGAGAGATTTAAGTAATGTATCTCTTGATCTGTGAGAGATTTAAGTAATGTATCTCTATATCTGTGAGAGATGTAAGTAATGTATCTCTTTATCTGTGAGAGATGTAAGTAATGTATCTCTTTATCTGTGAGAGATTTAAGTAATGTATCTCTATATCTGTGAGAGATGTAAGTAATGTATCTCTTTATCTGTGAGAGATTTAAGTAATGTATCTCTTTATCTATGAGAGATTTAAGTAATGTATCTCTTTATCTATGAGAGATTTAAGTAATATATCTCTTTATCTGTGAGAGATTTAAGTAATGTATCTCTATATCTGTGAGAGATTTAAGTAATGTATCTCTTTATCTATGAGAGATTTAAGTAATGTATCTCTTTATCTATGAGAGATTTAAGTAATGTATCTCTTTATCTGTGAGAGATTTAAGTAATGTATCTCTATATCTGTGAGAGATTTAAGTAATGTATCTCTATATCTGTGAGAGATTTAAGTAATGTATCTCTATATCTGTGAGAGATTTAAGTAATGTATCTCTTTATCTTTGAGAGATTTAAGTAATGTATCTCTTTATCTGTGAGAGATTTAAGTAATGTATCTCTTTATCTGTGAGAGATTTAAGTAATGTATCTCTTTATCTGTGAGAGATATAAGTAATTTATCTCATTATCTATGAGAGATTTAAGTAATGTATCTCGTTATCTGTGAGAGATTTAAGTAACGTATCTCTTTATCTGTGAGAGATTTAAGTAATGTATCTCTTTATCTGTGAGAGATATAAGTAATTTATCTCATTATCTGTGAGAGATTTAAGTAACGTATCTCTTTATCTGTGAGAGATTTAAGTAATGTATCTCTTTATCTGTGAGAGATATAAGTAATTTATCTCATTATCTGTGAGAGATTTAAGTAATGTATCTCTTTATCTGTGAGAGATTTAAGTAATGTATCTCTTTATCTGTGAGAGATTTAAGTAATGTATCTCTTTATCTGTGAGAGATTTAAGTAATGTATCTCTTTATCTGTGAGAGATTTAAGTAATGTATCTCTTTATCTGTGAGAGATTTAAGTAATGTATCTCTTTATCTATGAGAGATTTAAGTAATGTATCTCTTTATCTATGAGAGATTTAAGTAATGTATCTCTATATCTGTGAGAGATTTAAGTAATGTATCTCTTTATCTGTGAGAGATTTAAATAACTATGAACTTTGAAACAGATTATCTGTAAGAGCTTTAAGTAAATTAATGAAATTAGTAATAAATTGTCTCTCTCTGGGAGATTTAAGTAAATTAGTAATAAATTATATTTCTCTTATCAGAGATGTAAATAAATTAATGAAATTTAAAGTAAATGTTATTTCTCTGAGAGATGTAAATAAATGTATGAGATTTGTAAATAATGATTCATGAGAAATTGTAACAAATTTATAAGATTCGTTAATCAACTATTTGTATAGAAGATTTCAATAAATTTATAGTTGTGTTAATCATTAATCTGTAAAAGATTTCAACAAATGTACGATTGTGTCAGAATTATCAGTGGTTGCAATGATAATACTGTTGATGTATTTTTTATTTATTATTGGTTATATTTACTTTACTTTTTCTGAATTGAGTCACAGTAAATGGACAATTAAATTATTAACAACCGCCATTTGTAGAGCTAATTTCTCCTTCCCTTCTTTCATCACCAGGAACATTCCTACGGGGACTGGAAACAACGGCGACCTACGATGTCAAGACCAAAGAATTTATTATCAACTCTCCGACCATAACGTCAGCCAAGTTCTGGCCGGGTGGATGTGAGTGCCTTCAATAAAATATTTCAAATACTGTGACATCAGCAGGATATTTCAAATACTGTGACATCAGCAGAATATTTATTATGCTTTTAAGCATGCGTGACATCAACAAAATATTTGTCATATTTTTATTGTCTGTGACATCAACAAAATATTTGTCATATTTTTATTGTCTGTGACATCAACAGAAAATTGTCATATTTTTATTGTCTGTGACATCAATAGAAAATTTGTTATATTTTTATTGTCTGTGACATCAACAGAAAATTGTCATATTTTTATTGTTTGTGACATCAACAGAAAATTTGTTATATTTTTATTGTCTGTGACATCAACAGAAAATTTTTTATATTTTTATTGCCTCTGACATCAACAAAAAATTGTCATATTTTTATTGTCTGTGACATCAACAAAAAATTTGTTATATTTTTATTGTCTGTGACATCAACAAAAAATTGTGTATATTTTTATCAGTGACCGGAGTTACATTTGACAACAAACTATCTTGGAAGCAGCAGATAAATAAGGCAACCCTAAAAGCAAGGAGAAAGTCGGTTATTCTAAGAAAACTGTGGAACCACATGGGGTGCGAGTGGGAAAATACTCAGTCAAGTTTACCAACAGAGTATACACCCACATTTAGAATATGGAACATCTGCATGGTGCTCAGCATCAAACACCACACTGCAAGAACTGGATAAAGTACAAAACCAGGCACTTAGGGTCATCACAGGAGCAATGAAATCAACACTAATATTGGAGATGGAGAAATTATGGTGGATGCCAGCACTGAGAGAACGGAGGGACACAAAGGTGCTGATACAGGCAGAAAAATTGTCATGCATGCCGAGACATCCATTGAAGGACCGATTCCAAAATCTTGCATTGGGACGACTTAAGAGAAGCAGCTTTATCCACCAAGCCAAGCGTATTAGTAGACAAACACCAGACCTGCCAAGAGTGGTTAACCCCCTACTGCACATACCAGAACTGACCTGGACAGAGGAATCCTGAATGCCAATACAAATATGGACAGAAGTGAAAGGAATACTTGACAAGGAGGAACAGAATAGTCTACAGCGTAAAACAATAACTCTAAGTTTTTTGGATGAAGAATACCCACAAGACCTATGGATTCGTGTATACACAGATGGATCAGCATTGTAAGTCAAAAGTAAAGTACCCCCGTCACACCAAGTGGCGTATAGGGAATATGGTGTTAGTGACCATAAATTTTACAGACCTTTGGCACATGATTTTTGGGGTAATGAGGTCGGTATTACGCCCGTGCTGCTTTACTTTCCCAGAAAAAAAATCCGGTACCCATTAAAGGCTGAGGATCAGCATAAAGTGCAGTAAAGAATGGGGGAGCAGGTGCATACATAGAGTACCCAAATAACACTAGGGATATGAATAAAATAGCAACAGGAAAATATTGTCACAATTATGATGCAGAAATACAAGCAATAAAGTTGGCAATAGAAAAACTGCTGAACAGTAATCTTAGCCCACAGCCTGTAGTGTTTTTGACAGATGCAAGATCAGCATTTCAGGTGCTACAATTAAGACAATTGCCACATCTGCAGACCTTATTGACTGAACTCTGCAAGCACCACAGGGTTACCCTGCAGTGGATCCCGTCTCACTGTGGAATACCAGGAAATGAGAAAGCAGATCAGTTGGCAAAGGAAGGCACAACACACAACCAGATGCACCAGTTACATACCATTAGAAGAAACAGATAATCAAATCAATCAGAGGACCACAACAAATCAAGACGCCTACCATAATATGAATAGACATGAACAAGTTATCATTTTATGCCTTAGAACAGGACACAATCAACTCCATAGTCACTTGTATACAATATTCAAGATTGACACCTTAACTAATTGTACATGTGGACAGGCGCCCCAGACTGCTGAACACATACTTCAAGACTGCACTGAATATAGTAGACTGAGGAAAATCCAATGGCCCATAGATACAACACTACAGACAAAACTATATGGGCCACTGCAAGAATTACAAAAGACAGTAAAATTTATACAGGAAACGACTTTGCAGATATAGACAATACTTCAGGCAAACAAAAGATAGTTAGATCAGCTGTGATATCAACAGAATATCTGTCATACTGTGACATCAACAGAATATCTGCCATACTGTGACATCAACAGAATATCTGCCATACTGTGACATCAACAGAATATCTGTCTTACTGTGACATCAACAGAATATTTGTCATACTGTGACATCAACAGAATATCTGCCATACTGTGACAACAACAGAATATTTGTCATACAATGACATCAACTGAATATTTACCATACCTTTATCATCATCAAACTGTTTCATGTGACGTCCGTCTTCATATCCGTAGTCGCTGACTGATAAAACAAACAATGATTGTGTCATTTTGTAATGTCAACAAAATCTTGATCTTATCCGTAGTCGCTGACTGGTAAATAATATGTGTGTGTGTGTTAACAGTGGGAAAGACATCCAACTCCTGTGTGGTTATGGCCAAACTGAAGACCAATGGCAAAGACTACGGCATGCAGTCATTCCTAGTGCAGATTCGAGACTTTGAGACACATCAACCACTTCCAGGTACGCTGTTGCATATAATGTGGTTTGGGTGGGGGGAGCTGTAGGATGGAATAGCCTATGGTGGGTATCGTAGTAGATTGTATGTAAACAACACTTTTCTTCATATTATATTTAACATGCCATTTAATGTATGACGCCCTGTAAATGTCGCTGATGTAACTTTCACATGAATATATTTTAAAGCATTCTAATGTTCTACCTTTATCGTGATCGCCATAATCCCCAGGCCGTAACGACTCTACTCGCTTCTTGACCCACTTTATGCGTGCTCCGCTGCAGTGGTTGAGGATGCATCTCCAACAAACACTTTTTAGCCACAAAAACACAATATACTTTGCCGTGTGAAATACTCCAAAAATTCCATCTCCAACAAACACTTTTCAGCCACAAAAACACAATATACTTTGCCGTGTGAAATACTCCAAAAATTCCATCTCCAACAAACACTTTTTAGCCACAAAAACACAATATACTTTGCCGTGTGAAATACTCCAAAAATTCCATCTCCAACAAACACTTTTTAGCCACAAAAACACAATATACTTTGCCGTGTGAAATACTCCAAAAATTCCATCTCCAACAAACACTTTTTAGCCACAAAAACACAATATACTTTGCAGTGTGAAATACTCCAAAAATTCCATCTCCAACAAACACTTTTTAGCAACAAAAACACAATATACTTTGCCGTGTGAAATACTCCAAAAATTCCATCTCCAACAAACACTTTTTAGCCACAAAAACACAATATACTTTGCCGTGTGAAATACTCCAAAAATTCCATCTCCAACAAACACTTTTTAGCAACAAAAACACAATATACTTTGCCGTGTGAAATACTCCAAAAATTCCATCTCCAACAAACACTTTTTAGCCACAAAAACACAATATACTTTGCAGTGTGAAATACTCCTAAAATTCCATCTCCAACAAACACTTTTTAGCCACAAAACACAATATACTTTGCCGTGTGAAATACTCCAAAAATTCCATCTCCAACAAACACTTTTTAGCCACAAAAACACAATATACTTTGCCGTGTGAAATACTCCAAAAATTCCATCTCCAACAAACACTTTTTAGCCACAAAAACACAATATACTTTGCCGTGTGAAATACTCCAATTTGGTTTGTTGAATTGAGTTATTTGCGGGTCATCATCATTGCACTCCGAACATGTCCATAGGTGCTCAGATCCCCTCCTCAGCAATTCCCTCAGTGTCCAGCGGCTGACGACTCCAGTTCTATGTTGGTTGATAAGTCTTCTTACACGGCCACTAAGTGTCTCATTTCTGGCTGTGCCCATCTTAACTCCCATTTCCATCATCCGAAGAAGTGACGTGGATCTGTGTTTGTCGAAGTCCTGTGCTCTTCCCACATCTCGGAGGGCATTGATGATGTCCGCCCGATCCATTGGTTGCCCGTCCTCAACGACAGTGCAGCTAGCCAACCTGTCCGCCCTTTCATTTCCCCGTACTCCAGCATGTCCAGGGACATAGACAAAGGTGACCTTACGTATTTTGGATTTCTGCAATGACTCTACCCATTGCATGCGTACAAAACCCGCCTCCACTTTTTTTATCATGCTCATCGAATCACTCAGTATACATGCGTGGGTGTAGTCTTGTGACTCTAACCATTTCAATGCCTTGGTCACTGCCATCGCCTCCATTGTCATGCTACTCATGGTTACGACGTATGCACCACTGTCTGGTTTGTTGAATATTTTGGTCAAACAAAAGTCAGTAACAAGAACTGATCAGGACAAGTTATATACAGTGATTATAGGAAGATGATGGAGCAAGATAGGCCATGTGATTCAGAAGGATGTAGAAATAATCACAAGAACATTTGCATGTTAACTTCATAGGAAAGGCAAATAGGAGGCAGACTGACCAACAACCTTATGGAGAATAGTGCAGGCAAATATGATCAGAAGATAGCCACAGAGTGAAATATAGATTTTGTTGTTTGCTCAGACTCCATGAAGTGTGTCAGCTGTTTTGGTGATCCAGCTTCAAGTATGTAAAGATTATATGAGTTAAAAATGTGTTGCCATATGATTTTTTTGATCCAGCATACCTATCTGTCCTATAGGTGTAACTGTTGGAGACATTGGTCAGAAGTTTGGCTATGGAGCCATGGATAATGGGTTCCTGATTCTAAACAATGTTCGGATCCCAAGAGAGAACATGCTCATGAGGTATTCCCAGGTAGGTCAATGAGAGTGTCACAATGTTCAAGTTGAGTTTTTGTGTTAGTGACGTTTTCGTAGATGAGTGTTTATGAGAAGAAATATTCCAAATATTGTCTCACTTGTTGTCGCTGCTACAGAATAGACCATTTCTCTACCACACATATCTGGACTATTTTAGTTCTAACTTCTTGTAGTAGATGAGTGTTTATGAGAAGAAGTATTCCAAATATTGCCTCACTTGTTGTCGCTGCTACAGAATAGACCATTTCTCTACCACACATATCTGGACTATTTTAGTTCTAACTTCTTGTAGTAGATGAGTGTTTATGAGAAGAAGTATTCCAAATATTGCCTCACTTGTTGTCGCTGCTACAGAATAGACCATTTCTCTACCACAAATATCTGGACTATTTTAGTTCTAACTTATTCTACTCAACTTGGATGTATCATTAAAAACAGTTATTTGTGAAAATAGTCACAGACCAAGGCAACTAAAATATCAGGAGAAAACTGCTGTGATGAGACAAAAGTAATATATCAAAATAAAACTGTGACAATGGAAAACCTGGAGGTAGTTGAAACTTGGGGATAAATTGAGGGGATAGAATTCCAAATTCTCAGCACTGATTGGTCTGCTGTGTCAACATGTCAGAGGTCAAAAGGTCACAGAATAAATATCTTAGCTGAACATGGCTCAATGAACTCACACAAAGCCACACACTTACAATGATTGACACTGACAATTACCTGAACACTTGCAGCCTAACCATTATATTTTATTTGTTGTCCTGTTTCCAATGAAGACCTACAGCCTAAACATTATATTTTATTTGTTGTCCTGTTTCCAATGAAGACCTACAGCCTAAACATTATATTTTATTTGTTGTCCTGTTTCCAATGAAGACCTACAGCCTAAACATTATATTTTATTTGTTGTCCTGTTTCCAATGAAGACCTACAGCCTAAACATTATATTTTATTTGTTGTCCTGTTTCCAATGAAGACCTACAGCCTAAACATTATATTTTATTTGTTGTCCTGTTTCCAATGAAGACCTGCAGCCTAAACATTATATTTTATTTGTTGTCCTGTTTCCAATGAAGACCTACAGCCTAAACATTATATTTTATTTGTTGTCCTGTTTCCAATGAAGACCTACAGCCTAAACATTATATTTTATTTGTTGTCCTGTTTCCAATGAAGACCTACAGCCTAAACATTATACTTTATTTGTTGTCCTGTTTCCAATGAAGATCTACAGCCTAAACATATTTTATTTGTTGTCCTGTTTCCAATGAAGACCTACAGCCTAAACATTATACTTTATTTGTTGTCCTGTTTCCAATGAAGACCTACAGCCTAAACATATTTTATTTGTTGTCCTGTTTCCAATGAAGACCTACAGCCTAAACATTATACTTTATTTGTTGTCCTGTTTCCAATGAAGACCTACAGCCTAAACATATTTTATTTGTTGTCCTGTTTCCAATGAAGACCTACAGCCTAAACATATTTTATTTGTTGTCCTGTTTCCAATGAAGACCTACAGCCTAAACATTATACTTTATTTGTTGTCCTGTTTCCAATGAAGACCTGCAGCTCAAACATTATATTTTGTTTTTCCCTATTATTTCAGTTGCCCCAAAAAACAATTTTACGTTTATTTATTCAAGTATTTTCAGCTTTACGTGCAGCTCTACACGATATTTATGTTTGTACTTGTCTCCATTTGCATATAAATTGTCTACTTGTTTGTTGGTCCTAGGTCCTTGAGGACGGAACCTTTGTATCCCCAAAGAATGATCGGCTCGTCTACGGATCAATGACTCTCATCCGCGCTCATATTGTAGGTGGTTGTGGTCGAGCGTTGGCCAAGTCGGTCACCATAGCAACCAGATACAGTGCTGTACGCAAACAGTCTGAAATCAATGCAGGGTAATGTATTGGTATATCTTGTAGTCTCAGATATTTGCTCATGTAGACTGGATTTTTTATTCTTTCATGAATCCAAACTGAACTCAATTCTTTCAGGGTGCATTTCTTGTTCCTTAACGCTTTCCGTACGGAAGCTTTTTATCAACACAACGGAAGAGATTTTAGAGACAAAATTCTTCATGGTTTTAAGAATCAATCTACATATTTATATTTATCTAACATATAACATATTATATATGAATGTTTAGATAATTGAACAAGGTATTAGATTTCACCAATATCACGATGATACAAGACATGTAAAACGAATATGGTCTGATGGCGTTCACACTAATAAAATTTAGCGTGGCGCACTATGCGGCTGAACGTACGGAACGAGTTAAACCTGTCCATGTCAGAGTTTGTCTTGCGCTGGTTTGTACGCTTGTTAGAGCTGAATTTGTTTCACACTGGTTTGTACATTTGATAGCTGGTAGGACTGAACTTGTCTCATGCTGGTTTGTATAGTTGGTAGCTGGTAGGACTGAACTTGTCTCATGTTGGCTTGTATAGTTGGTAGCTGGTAATGACTGAACTTGTCTCATGTTGGCTTGTATAGTTGGTAGCTGGTAATGACTGAACTTGTAAAAACTACAATAAATAACTTTAGTGACAGTACTCTCTTAAAGAGGTTAGATCAGGTGTAAGACAGGGGTGTGTACTATCCCCCCAGCTGTTTATTACATACATGGTCTATATGTGCAAGAATGCCAACCCATCAGAGACAGGAGATAAGTGAATCTATGTGCAAACGATCAGGCACTAATATGTGGAAAAATAGAAGACATACAAGAACACTTAAATAAACTCAACAGCACAGGCACAAAATACAACATGAAAATCATCAACAACAATAGAGAAGTCATGAATATCGCAAAAGAAAATGTGTCAGTTGAATGACAGGAAACAGTCTGAGAGATAAGATCAGAAATGAAGAACTGAGAAAAAAGCTAGGAATAACCCTTGCTATAGAATATATAAAGAAACAATAGATAAAATGGTGTGGCCACATGACAAGGCAGAAAGATAAAAACACAACACAACGAGCTTTCAATAAATGTTGCAAGAACACCAGACCCAAGGGCTGACTATGAAAAAGATGGATTGACGGAATATTAAAAACTCTAGGAAACATAAGAGCAGCAGAGGCCAACAGAAGAGTAAAAGACTGCAAATGATATCTCCCCTCGACGCTGAAAGGCAGATAAGGAAGGAAAGAAGAAAAAGACTTTCTTAAATGGCCACCATCTTCCCAGAAGCAACAATAGGTGAACCCGAACCATCCAGACCCTACTCCACCTCTTCGCAGTGCCCCTAGTAACAGATTAATCAGTCTAGTCTGGCCAAGCAAGAAGGGATCAAAGAGATAGGGCAACTGGGTGCTAAAAAATAGTGTTGAAGTCAGGTATGTTGGGCCGAAGCAAGCAAATAAACGACACCACATCTATGTCAGGTATGTTGGGCTGAAGCAAGCAAATAAACAACAACACCACATCTATGACAGGTATGTTGGGTTGAAGCAAGCAAATAAACAACACCACATCTATGTCAGGTATGTTGGGTTGAAGCAAGCAAATAAACAACAACACCACATCTATGTCAGGTATGTTGGGCTGAAGCAAGCAAATAAACAACAACACCACATCTATGTCAGGTATGTTGGGCTGAAGCAAGCAAATAAACAGCAACACCACATCTATGTCAGGTATGTTGGGTGAAGCAAGCAAATAAACAACACCACATCTATGTCAGGTATGTTGGGCTGAAGCAAGCAAATAAACAACACCACATCTATGTCAGGTATGTTGGGCTGAAGCAAGCAAATAAACAACAACACCACATCTATGTCAGGTATGTTGGGTCGAAGCAAGCAAATAAAACAACACCACATCTATGACAGGTATGTTGGGCTGAAGCAAGCAAATAAACAGCAACACCACATCTATGACAGGTATGTTGGGCTGAAGCAAGCAAATAAACAGCAACACCACATCTATGTCAGGTATGTTGGGCTGAAGCAAGCAAATAAACAGCAACACCACATCTATGTCAGGTATGTTGGGCTGAAGCAAGCAAATAAACAACAACACCACATCTATGACAGGTATGTTGGGTTGAAGCAAGCAAATAAACAACAACACCACATCTATGTCAGGTATGTTGGGTTGAAGCAAGCAAATAAACAGCAACACCACATCTATGACAGGTATGTTGGGTGAAGCAAGCAAATAAACAGCAACACCACATCTATGTCAGGTATGTTGGGTTGAAGCAAGCAAATAAACAACAACACCACATCTATGTCAGGTATGTTGGGTTGAAGCAAGCAAATAAACAACAACACCACATCTATGACAGGTATGTTGGGTTGAAGCAAGCAAATAAACAACAACACCACATCTATGTCAGGTATGTTGGGTTGAAGCAAGCAAATAAACAACAACACCACATCTATGTCAGGTATGTTGGGTTGAAGCAAGCAAATAAACAGCAACACCACATCTATGTCAGGTATGTTGGGTCGAAGCAAGCAAATAAACAGCAACACCACATCTATGTCAGGTATGTTGGGTCGAAGCAAGCAAATAAACAGCAACACCACATCTATGACAGGTATGTTGGGCTGAAGCAAGCAAATAAACAACAACACCACATCTATGTCAGGTATGTTGGGCTGAAGCAAGCAAATAAACAACAACACCACATCTATGTCAGGTATGTTGGGTTGAAGCAAGCAAATAAACAACAACACCACATCTATGTCAGGTATGTTGGGTTGAAGCAAGCAAATAAACAACAACACCACATCTATGTCAGGTATGTTGGGTTGAAGCAAGCAAATAAACAACAACACCACATCTATGACAGGTATGTTGGGCTGAAGCAAGCAAATAAACAACAACACCACATCTATGTCAGGTATGTTGGGCTGAAGCAAGCAAATAAACAGCAACACCACATCTATGACAGGTATGTTGGGTCGAAGCAAGCAAATAAACAACAACACCACATCTATGTCAGGTATGTTGGGTTGAAGCAAGCAAATAAACAACAACACCACATCTATGTCAGGTATGTTGGGCTGAAGCAAGCAAATAAAAACAACACCACATCTATGTCAGGTATGTTGGGTTGAAGCAAGCAAATAAACAACAACACCACATCTATGTCAGGTATGTTGGGTGAAGCAAGCAAATAAACAGCAACACCACATCTATGTCAGGTATGTTGGGCTGAAGCAAGCAAATAAACAACAACACCACATCTATGACAGGTATGTTGGGCTGAAGCAAGCAAATAAACAACACCACATCTATGTCAGGTATGTTGGGTTGAAGCAAGCAAATAAACAACAACACCACATCTATGTCAGGTATGTTGGGTTGAAGCAAGCAAATAAACAACAACACCACATCTATGACAGGTATGTTGGGTTGAAGCAAGCAAATAAACAACAACACCACATCTATGTCAGGTATGTTGGGTCGAAGCAAGCAAATAAACAACAACACCACATCTATGTCAGGTATGTTGGGTTGAAGCAAGCAAATAAACAACAACACCACATCTATGACAGGTATGTTGGGTGAAGCAAGCAAATAAACAACACCACATCTATGACAGGTATGTTGGGCTGAAGCAAGCAAATAAACAACACCACATCTATGTCAGGTATGTTGGGCTGAAGCAAGCAAATAAAACAACACCACATCTATGTCAGGTATGTTGGGCTGAAGCAAGCAAATAAACAACAACACCACATCTATGTCAGGTATGTTGGGCTGAAGCAAGCAAATAAACAACAACACCACATCTATGTCAGGTATGTTGGGCTGAAGCAAGCAAATAAACAACACCACATCTATGACAGGTATGTTGGGCTGAAGCAAGCAAATAAACAACAACACCACATCTATGTCAGGTATGTTGGGCTGAAGCAAGCAAATAAACAACAACACCACATCTATGTCAGGTATGTTGGGCTGAAGCAAGCAAATAAACAACACCACATCTATGTCAGGTATGTTGGGTTGAAGCAAGCAAATAAACAACAACACCACATCTATGACAGGTATGTTGGGCTGAAGCAAGCAAATAAACAACACCACATCTATGACAACTTAACAGAAAGGATAACAAAGAGGTCTATCCGTTTCTTTAGTTCTCATCGGGTGAACGTCCAGAAAGAAATTGACTTAAATTTATTTGGTTGAATCATTTGTTTGGAGAGTTTAATTAATTTCTTCATCTTCTCGGTTGTCCCATTCACGTCTTCCTTTTCTGGTTTCAGGGAGGGTGAGGTACCAGTGTTGGACTTCCAGACACAGCAACACAAGCTTTTCACCCAGATCGCCTCCGCCTATGCCTTAACTGTGGCTGGTAAAGCTTCAATGGATGCTTATCTCAGCGTCTCTGCTCAGATTGAGTCAGGGAACCTTGAAGGGATGCCAGTTGTGAGTTTGTCCATGATTTTCATGTTTTATCAGGTTCAAATTTTGATGAATTATTGATGTCTTTTTTTTTCCGAAGCAGTTAAGGTAAGTGCAGTGCACAACTGCCTGTTTTAATTTTAAAATGGCTTTTTAACTCTAGTCTTGTCAATGTTGCAGCATAATTAGGTGTAGATGCCATGAGTCTGGTATGTTACAGTCAATTTTACAATTGGTATATGGGAACTGGTTCGATCCCCAGCAGTGGCAGATTTTTTTTCAGACTGACAAGGCTCCGGGGTTCACCCAGCCTCTAAAAATGGATACCAGAGATTTTTCTGGGAAGTAAAGGCGGCCTGGCTTGATACCGACCACATCACCCAAATATGTGCCGTTGTCATAGAAAAATATGGTCATTAACAACATATTCTCCATACGACTAGCAAGGCGTGGAGGGAACCTTTACTATGGGGGACTGGTTGGTTTCAAAACAGAGAGGTTGTGAGTTCAAATCCTGACTGCACCAGTTGGGATTTTTATTGATGATTTCTCTCTCTGGCAACCAGCCCTGGTCTCAGCAGCAGAGCTGCTTAGTTTCCAAGATTAGGACTAGGATGCCACTTTGAGATGTTTCCAAGATTAGGACTAGAATGCCACTTTGAGATGTTTCCAAGATTAGGACTAGAATGCCACTTTGAGATGTTTCCAAGATTAGGACTAGAATGCCACTTTGAGATGTTTCCAAGATTAGGACTAGAATGCCACTTTGAGATGTTTCCAAGATTAGGACTAGAATGCCACTTTGAGATGTTTCCAAGATTAGGACTAGAATGCCACTTTGAGATGTTTCCAAGATTAGGACTAGAATGCCACTTTGAGATGTTTCCAAGATTAGGACTAGAATGCCACTTTGAGATGTTTCCAAGATTAGGACTAGAATGCCACTTTGAGATGTTTCCAAGATTAGAACTAGGATGCCACTTTGAGATGTTTCCAAGATTAGGACTAGAATGCCACTTTGAGATGTTTCCAAGATTAGAACTAGAATGCCACTTTGAGATGAAAACAAAGCAGCTCTGCCTGAGGAAGCTTCCATATTGAATGGCTTCCCCTGGTATTTTTCACCCCTCAAAAAATGGACGTGTTTTGTAAGACATTTTGTCAAGGAAAACAGATTTGTGTCTTGACCTTCCCACATCTTTTTCTTATCGAACTACATCTGCATATGGCAGTTCACACACACACAAAATTATGTGGAAGTTTAAAAGTAGGTCTGATTGTATGTGGGGGCAAAGAAGTTCAACAACAAAAAAACGCTTAAAGCTGCCAGCAACTCTTAGCTGTTGGCTTGCACCAGGATCGGTGAACAAAAACGATCCAGATACTACCTCTTCGCAGTGCCTCTAAAAACAATCTAGTCTGGCCAAGTAATTAGGGCTCAAAGGGGAAGGCAATCCAGTACTAAAAAATGGCATGCCAAAGATGGAAGTATAGGGCCAAAGGGTGCAAATATCAGTTTTACTGCAAATAACAGCACATCATTTGCGCATATGTAATGTATTTTTAAGGTCAGATGGCGAAGAGGTATAACTTTTCCTTTAGTTGTCAGATGAATGCAAAGAAGATATGTGTGCTAGTCAATGAAAATCATAACAATAGAAACCATCATCATCCTACAAGGTGTGTCACTCTAAAACAGCAAAGAAATTAAAATATTTGGTTGCTGAAATAACCCATCACATACTATAAGGGGAATCACCGATGACTCCAGGCACATTATTAAATTCATGGTCATTACCAGTTGAGATGTAAGCTAGCACAAGTGACTTGCCTTTACCTCTTTCTTGTGTTCCTCAGCTCCATGCACTCTCGGCAGCCCTAAAGGCCTTCAGCTCCTGGGAGATGTTATTTGGCATCGAACAGTGTCGATTGGCATGTGGAGGTCATGGCTACTCTCTGGCCAGTGGCTTACCCAAGATATATGTCAATGAGAGTCCAGCTGCAACGTACGAGGGAGAGAATGTTGTTCTGTGTCTGCAGACTGCTAGGTAATATATGGGTCTGTAGTTAATGTATATATCTTCTATATTTGTTGTTGGTTTATTTTTTTGTATACGCCAGCTTTATATCTCTACTGTAGTCTAGAGAGATTGAATTGTGTGTGTCATTTTTTCCTATTTTTCACACACCAGCTGCCGTGTGTTCAGGTGTCCCTCATCATACAGGCAGATATTCTCCAAATTCAGAAGTACTCTAGTTTTTTACCGTCAAGAGTTTTGAAGTTTTGGGTACATTTCTGGCTTACTCCTTTCAGTTTCCAACTGTCAAGGTTTTTTTTTAATGTTTCGCAGAATGTATATGGGACTTCCTGTTTTTTGCCATTATCCGAGAGATCTAGACATCTGATCTCACCAACCAGAAACTGGGAAAGAGTAAAAACCATGGAGAAACCATAAATTTTAAGTGAAAAAATTCTCGTCTGGTGGAATTGAACCTGGCACCTTTGTCCAGATGGTGGTGTCTTACCTCTAGACCACCCATCATGCCTTTTGTGTTTTTTAGAATTGAATAGTCTCCCTTTGCTAAGATGCTCATCCAGCAACTGAGAGCAGTCACCGACTCTTAGCTGATTGTGTGCATCAGGATTAGCAAACAAGAGCTGCTCTAGAACCTGCTGCACCTTCAAGTGATGCTCCTGAAAACTAACAAATCAGTCTGGCCTAGCAAAGAGAGGGAAGGCAAGCATCTGCTAAACAATTCCATGCTAAATTTGGATACTTTGGGCCAAAAGACATAAATATCACTTGCTAGCTGCAAACTACAATACAACACAGATATGTCCACTTGATGGGAGCCGCAATAGCTCATTGGTTAGTGAACTGGACTACAAAGGACAAGAGGTAGGGTTCGATCCCAACCGACGGCTTCTGGGTTCATCCAGCCTTTAATGGGTACCAGATTTTTTTCAGGGAAAGTAAAGCGGCACGGGCGTAATACCGACCACATTACCCCAAAAATCATATGCTGAAGGTCTGTAAAATTGATGGTCACTAACACCATATTCCCTATACGCCACTAGGCGTAACGGGGGCACTTTACTTTTTTTTTTAATGCCAACTTGATGTCCTTTTAACATATTTCCGTACCACGAGCTACAACAACTGGCTCTTGTTACTGATTCATCAAAATCTGGAACCAATTTTGGCAGCTTTTCATTTATTGATGTTTCCACAATTATTTCCACTAAAACGTTGCAATTCTCTTAAATAACCTCCATTCTGACTTCCGGAGTAAATTGTCCAAACAACCACATGTTTTAGATACATTTTCATTTATTTTCTCGCTGTTTTTTTTTTTTTTTTTTCAAAGGAAAAAAATGTGCAAAAAAACAGCTGTGTCATAGTGTGTTCAATGTCATAGTGTGTTAAATGTCATAGAAAGGGATGTATTAATGATGGGTAACTAAGTCTATCCAATCCTTTAGTAGTTGTTGGATGAACATCAGAAGGAATAGTCTAATGGGCAGAGATGACCATCAACACCAGTGCTGGAAGTAGTCAGTAACTCATATCTATCTATCTATTGTCCTTTCGAGCCAAAGACGGCACATAGGGCAGAACCACAATCTCAAAAACAGAAACCTTGCGTTCCAAAGTGGCACATATTGCAGAGATCACTGCTCTAAAATCTATGGCGCTGTTTCCATAACAATACTTTTTACAATGACAGCTTGTCAAGCCATCGATCAACCTCCTTAGTTTCCTCTTACGACATGTCTGGAAGGTCACAGTGTCACTATTCTTTACTTCCCTCATAATGAGGCTCCGGTAACTCATAGCCGACTGTTTAATCAGGATCAGTGACCAAAGTTGATTATTATTCTACTCCGCTTCCCAGTGGTAGCCAAAGCCCAAGCAAGTATTGAAGTGGGAAGACAACACGGTGCCCAAAACTGAATTGGTAAAGTCGGACGTTGTTGCAGCCACCACATATTTCAGCCTTGCAGTAAACAAAATATACAACCCATCTCCTCCAATTTGTTCTCCCTTTAAGGTTGTGTCATAGAAGAGGAGTAGATGTCATAGAACATAGAAGAGGAGGAGATGTCATAGAACATAGAAGAGGAGTAGATGTCATAGAACATAGAAGAGGAGTAGATGTCATAGAACATAGAGGTGGAGTAGATGTCATAGAACATAGAAGAGGAGGATGTTTCAGAGATTCTTTCATTATGAGAGTGAGAACATAAAACAGTTATGTTTACAGCATTGCGTTGATGAACACAACATCATATAATGACTTTCGTGTTTCAGCAGAACATATTCAACAGAACATATTCGACAGAACATATTTGACAGCTAACACTGTCTTGATCTTAATCCTTCCAGCATATCATTTAGGGCTGGTAGTGGTTGTCGTCATCCATCTCTGTTCTTGGTGAGATATTCACTCTTATCTAATGAGTCTATGCCTGTCAACTTTGCTTCTCTTATAAGTGTTATTTTTTTTTTTTAGTGTCTCTCTCTAGGTCTTCCTCATTTTCTGATTCCTTTTTTCCGTAGAAGAGCCTGTTTTGGAATTCACTTGTTGTCTTAACTCTGTACATATTTTAAAATATTGGTAGTAAAAAAGTAAGTAAAGAGCTCCTGTCACGCCAAGTGGTGTATAAGGAATATGGTGTTAGTGACCATCAATTTTACAGACTTTCAGCACATAATTTTTTGGGGTAATATGGTTGGTATTACACCCGTGCCGCTTTACTTTCCCAGAAAAAAAATCTGGTACCCATTTAAGGCTGGGTGAACCTGGAAGCCATCAGTTGGGAAGTAGTAATATATAAATATAAAAATATATGGATGGATGGATGCGGTCGCCCGATGATTTGAGGTATTCTAGCGGATACGAACCGTAGACTTCCTCCTCGTCATCCGCCCTTAAAAGGACGTTAAGTGGACGTAGTTACGTTGTGTTGAAGTTTGCAGTGTAACACTGTGATATCTGCGCCTTTCGGCCCAACACATCCGACTTCAGCCGACATTTTTGAGTACTGGGTTTGTCTTCCCTCTTCGATCCCTGCTCGCTTGGCCAGACTAGACAGGTTAGTCTGTTTCTGGAGGCACCGCGGAGAGTGTAGCAGGGTCTGGATGGTTTTGGTTCACCGATCCTGGCGCAAGCCATCAGCTATGATTCGCTGACAACTTCCAGCTCTGGTGCTGGGGGGGGGGGGGGGGGGCGGGCGCCTTCGCTTCCATAAAAATATATAAAAATAATATAATGATAATTCTCTCTCCCCCCCCCCCCCGGGTCTATGGGTGGGGAGATCCAATATCCAGCCCTCTCGGATAACGGTGAAAAACAGGACGCCCTGTGTGCACTCTGTGTTCACATAATAGAACCGTTGTTGGTTGGAAATAGACAAGAGTATTTTTTTTTAAATGGCTGTTATCCCAGGTGAAATTGATAGGAAAATATCAACTCAGCAAATGTTAAAACTCTTAATGATAAAAAAGTACCTCTGAGGTCGGAGAATATCTGCCTGTATGGCGAAGGACACGAGAGGTCAGTCACCAGTGCGGGAAATTGGATAAAAGTGAAACTCGCACAAAATTCAGTCAATCTGGGCCTTGTTGGAGATATAAAGCTGGCATACTCTAACGAACAAATACAATAATCTATTCTTTTATTGATCCACCATTTGTGAACTCCAGTTTGTCCATTTATGCACATTTTCATCCACAGTATCTCTACTGTTTATCCAGTTTGTCCACAATTTTATCTATTGGCTACCATTTATCCATATTTGTATCCACTATCATCATTTTTCTACAATTTTATCCATTGTTTCTGTCATTTGTCCACAATTTTATTTATTGTCTGTTCTGATTTATCCATAATTTTATCAGCTGTCTGCAGGCTATTTATCCACAATATATCCGCTCTTCTTACCCAGGTTTCTCATTAAGTACTGGGATGCAGCCCAAAAAGGGGAACAACTATCTGACCTGGTCAGATTTTTACAGATTCCCAAGGGAAGTAAGAGCAGGCTGACGGACAAACTTGAGCTGGATCAGATTGTTGCGGCCTACGAGTACCGGGCGGCCAGGTTTGTGGGTCATGGTGTTTGGGGTCTTTGAGTGTCTTCTGTCTGAGATTGTTGGGGCATACAAGTACCGGGTGGCCAGGTTTGTAGGTCATGGTGTTTGGGGTCTTTGAGTGTCTTCTGTCTGAGATTGTTGGGGCATACAAGTACCGGGTGGCCAGGTTTGTGGGTCATGGTGTACAGGGTCTCTGGGTGTCTTCTGTCTGAGATTGTTGGGGCCTACGAGTACCGGGCAGCCAGGTTTGTGGGTCATGGTGTTTGGGGTCTTTGAGTGTCTTCTGTCTGAGATTGTTGGGGCATACAAGTACCAGGCAGCCAGATCTGTGGGTCATGGTGTTTGGGGTCTTTGAGTGTCTTCTGTCTGTGAGATTGTTGGGGCATACAAGTACCAGGCAGCCAGATCTGTGGGTCATGGTGTTTGGGGTCTTTGAGTGTCTTCTGTCTGTGATTGTTGGGGCATACAAGTACCAGGCAGCCAGGTTTGTGGGTCATGGTTTTTGGGGTCTTTGAGTGTCTTCTGTCTGAGATTGTTGGGGCATACAAGTACCGGGCGGCCAGGTTTGTGGGTCATGGTGTTTGGGGTCTTTGAGTGTCTTCTGTCTGTGAGATTGTTGGGGCATACAAGTACCAGGCAGCCAGGTTTGTGGGTCATGGTGTTTGGGGTCTTTGAGTGTCTTCTGTCTGTGATTGTTGGGGCATACAAGTACCAGGCAGCCAGATCTGTGGGTCATGGTGTTTGGGGTCTTTGAGTGTCTTCTGTCTGTGAGATTGTTGGGGCATACAAGTACCAGGCAGCCAGGTTTGTGGGTCATGGTGTTTGGGGTCTTTGAGTGTCTTCTGTCTGAGATTGTTGGGGCATACAAGTACCGGGCGGCCAGGTTTGTGGGTCATGGTGTACGGGGTCTTTGAGTGTCTTCTGTCTGTGAGATTGTTGGGGCATACAAGTACCGGGCGGCCAGGTTTGTGGGTCATGGTGTACGGGGTCTTTGAGTGTCTTCTGTCTGTGAGATTGTTGGGGCATACAAGTACCAGGCAGCGAGGTCTGTGGCCCAGGTGTACGGGGTATTTGAGCATCTGAGATTGATGGAGCATACAAGCTTCATACATTGAGAGTTGATAATCAGATAAATCTGGACACTAGCGCCATATTCTCTTAGGGTTGTGTAGTATGGAGAAAGCCCTAACTTTATTAACTCTCTTTCTCGCATTGAAACTATATTTGTCTTTTCACACCTGATGACAGAAAAGTCGAGGAGGCCAGTGCTAGACTGCAGAGCTACCTTAAGAAAGGGCTGAAGCCAGCAGAGGCATGGAATAACTCCTCACAAGCTTTGGTGGTAGCGGCTGTGGTAAGTGTTGTGTCCTTTTGTTGGTTCATCTTCTGTATTTGTCTCATAGAATAGGGTTGTTGAGTCCATGACTCTGGGCTGTTCATGGGATGGAGGTGGTCAGTGACTGAAATCTTGACTCCTGACATCAGGATCAGTGAACACAGGTTGACCAAGACCCACTGTTCTGTAGTAGTTCTAGGAAATATATGAAATACCATACCATGTTAATGGTTTGTTCACAGCTTGACAGTGTTGGTCGGGGTAGCATTGCCCTGATCTTGTGGCTATAGAAAGGAAGAAATATCTCGGATGAAATGTTAATGTTATTGAGAGATGTAAAAATAACCTGATTGAGGGAAGAAGGGTTAATGTTATTGAGATGAGAAAGATTAACTTGATTGGGGGAAGAAGGGTTAATTAATGTTATTGAAATAAGAAAGATTAACTTGATTGGGGGAAGAAGGGTTAATGTTATTAACATAAGAAAGGTTAACTTGATTTGGGGAAGAAGGGTTAAAAAATTCCTGGCTCAGATCGATTTATGACCTCATGGACTGGACATGTTACAATGTCTATCAGTATGGTCACTGTAAGTCTGTCTGTATGTTAGACTACCTCATAGTGCTACTCGCTGTGTTTCCTGAGTCACACATGTTACAATGTCTATCAGTACAGTCACTGTAACTGTAAGTCTGTCTGTATGTTAGGCTACCTCATAGTGCTCTTCGCTGTGTTTCCTGAGTCACACATGTTACAATGTCTATCAGTACAGTCACTGTAAGTCTGACTGTATGTTAGACTACCTCATAGTGTTATTCGCTGTGTTTCCTGAGTCACACATGTTACAATGTCTATCAGTACAGTCACTGTAAGTCTGTCTGTATGTTAGACTACCTCATAGTGTTATTCGCTGTGTTTCCTGAGTCACACATGTTACAATGTCTATCAGTACAGTCACTGTAAGTCTGTCTGTATGTTAGACTACCTCATAGTGTTATTCGCTGTGTTTCCTGAGTCACACATGTTACAATGTCTATCAGTACAGTCACTGTAAGTCTGTCTGTATGTTAGACTACTTCATAGTGTTATTCGCTGTGTTTCCTGAGTCACACATGTTACAATGTCTATCAGTACAGTCACCGTAAGTCTGTCTGTATGTTAGACTACCTCATAGTGTTATTCGCTGTGTTTCCTGAGTCACACATGTTACAATGTCTATCAGTACAGTCACTGTAAGTCTGTCTGTATGTTAAACTACCTCATAGTGTTATTCGCTGTGTTTCCTGAGTCACACATGTTACAATGTCTATCAGTACAGTCACTGTAAGTCTGTCTGTATGTTAGACTACCTCATAACGCTATTCGCTGTGTTTCCGGAGTCAAAAAGGGTTGATTGATGTACATCATAGAAAAAACAAATTTCTTGAAAAGTGACAATTTTTTTCCGCATTGAACAATATATCTCACGATCTTAAAAGTTCCAACAGAAATGGGAACAAATAAAGCACTCAGGGGTCAATGGAAGTGGTCATTGGGAAGGTATAGGGAGGGGAGTTGTTTGAATACGGGGAAAATGTCGAATTTGGAGGAATTTGTGTTTTGTTTGATGTGGTAAATGTTACTGCAGTCTCGTAATCTAAGGTTAACATGATTGAGGGGAGAAAGGTTAACGTGATTGAGGGGAGAAAGGTTAACGTGATTGAGGGGAGAAAGGTTAACGTGATTGAGGGGAGAAAGGTTAACGTGATTGAGGGGAGAAAGGTGAACACGATTGAGGGGAGAAAGATGAACGTGATTGAGGGGAGAAAGGTTAATGTGATTGAGGGGAGAAAGGTGAACACGATTGAGGGGAGAAAGGTTAATGTGATTGAGGGGAGAAAGGTTAACACGATTGAGGGGAGAAAGGTGAACACGATTGAGGGGAGAAAGGTTAACGTGATTGAGGGGAGAAAGGTGAACATGATTGAGGGGAGAAAGGTTAATGTGATTGAGGGGAGAAAGGTTAATGTGATTGAGGGGAGAAAGGTTAACGTGATTGAGGAGAGAAAGGTTAATGTGACTGAGGGGAGAAAGATTATTGTTTGTGACTGAGAGGAGAAAGATTATTGCTTGTGACTGAGGGGAGAAAGATTATTGCTTGTGACTGAGGGAAGAAAGGTTAACGTGACTGAGGGGAGAAAGGTTATTGTTTGTGACTGAGGGGAGAAAGTTTAATGTGAGTGAGGGGAGAAAGGTTATTGTTTGTGACTGAGGGGAGAAAGGTTAACGTGACTGAGGGGAGAAAGGTTATTGTTTGTGACTGAGGGGAGAAAGTTCAATGTGAGTGAGGGGAGAAAGGTTTGTGACTGAGGGGAGAAAGTTTAATGTGAGTGAGGGGAGAAAGGTTTGTGACTGAGGGGAGAAAGGTTATTGTTTGTGACTGAGGGGAGAAAGTTTAATGTGAGTGAGGGGAGAAAGGTTTGTGACTGAGGGGAGAAAGGTTAATGTGAGTGAGGGGAGAAAGGTTAATGTGAGTGAGGGGAGAAAGGTTTGTGACTGAGGGGAGAAAGGTTAATGTGAGTGAGGGGAGAAAGGTTTGTGACTGAGGGGAGAAAGTTTAATGTGAGTGAGGGGAGAAAGGTTTGTGACTGAGGGGAGAAAGTTTAATGTGAGTGAGGGGAGAAAGGTTAACGTGACTGAGGGGAGAAAGGTTAATGTGAGTGAGGGGAGAAAGGTTTGTGACTGAGGGGAGAAAGTTTAATGTGAGTGAGGGAGAAAGGTTAACGTGACTGAGGGGAGAAAGGTTAATGTGAGTGAGGGGAGAAAGGTTTGTGACTGAGGGGAGAAAGTTTAATGTGAGTGAGGGGAGAAAGGTTTGTGACTGAGGGGAGAAAGTTTAATGTGAGTGAGGGGAGAAAGGTTTGTGACTGAGGGGAGAAAGTTTAATGTGAGTGAGGGGAGAAAGGTTAACGTGACTGAGGGAGAAAGGTTAATGTGAGTGAGGGGAGAAAGGTTTGTGACTGAGGGGAGAAAGTTTAATGTGAGTGAGGGGAGAAAGTTTAATGTGAGTGAGGGGAGAAAGTTTAATGTGAGTGATGGGGAGAAAGGTTAACGTGACTGAGGGGAGAAAGGTTAATGTGAGTGAGGGGAGAAAGGTTTGTGACTGAGGGGAGAAAGTTTAATGTGAGTGAGGGGAGAAATTTTTGTGACTGAGGGGAGAAAGTTTAATGTGAGTGAGGGGAGAAAGGTTTGTGACTGAGGGGAGAAAGGTTATTGTTTGTGACTGAGGGGAGAAAGTTTAATGTGAGTGAGGGGAGAAAGGTTTGTGACTGAGGGGAGAAAGGTTAATGTGAGTGAGGGGAGAAAGGTTAATGTGAGTGAGGGGAGAAAGGTTTGTGACTGAGGGGAGAAAGGTTAATGTGAGTGAGGGGAGAAAGGTTTGTGACTGAGGGGAGAAAGTTTAATGTGAGTGAGGGGAGAAAGTTTTGTGACTGAGGGGAGAAAGTTTAATGTGAGTGAGGGAGAAAGGTTAACGTGACTGAGGGGAGAAAGGTTAATGTGAGTGAGGGGAGAAAGGTTTGTGACTGAGGGGAGAAAGTTTAATGTGAGTGAGGGGAGAAAGGTTAACGTGACTGAGGGGAGAAAGGTTAATGTGAGTGAGGGGAGAAAGGTTTGTGACTGAGGGGAGAAAGTTTAATGTGAGTGAGGGGAGAAAGGTTTGTGACTGAGGGGAGAAAGTTTAATGTGAGTGAGGGGAGAAAGGTTTGTGACTGAGGGGAGAAAGGTTATTGTTTGTGACTGAGGGGAGAAAGGTTATTGTTTGTGACTGAGGGGAGAAAGTTTAATGTGAGTGAGGGGAGAAAGGTTTGTGACTGAGGGGAGAAAGGTTATTGTTTGTGACTGAGGGGAGAAAGTTTAATGTGAGTGAGGGGAGAAAGGTTTGTGACTGAGGGAGAAAGGTTAATGTGAGTGAGGGGAGAAAGGTTAATGTGACTGAGGGGAGAAAATTTAATGTGAGTGAGGGGAGAAAGGTTTGTGACTGAGGGGAGAAAGGTTAATGTGACTGAGGGGAGAAAATTTAATGTAATTGAGAAATGAAATTTAACATGATTGAAAGATGTAATTTAACAGGATTCTTCTTCTTTTCTCTTTCACTGATACCTAAAAGGTGTCGTGGTTTATATCATTTGTCGTTCTTGTGCTGCTCGAATTGTCTGAATTAGTGATTTTCCTTTGTTGTTACATGTCTCTGTTACTGCATCTATCCATCTTCTTCTGGGTCTTCCTCTTGGTCTTTTTCCATGCATTCTCGAGAAGAACACCCTTGATGGTGATTGGTGAGGATTCATTCTGACCAGGTGGCCAAACCATTTAAATTGTTGTTGTTCTATATATTCTTGGCAGGGTTTTGTTCCTACCATTTTTCTTATGGTTTCATTTGGTATTCTATCTCTTCTTGTGTTGTTTGTTACTTTTCTCAAGCATCGCATCTCACATGTATTGATCTTTCTTAAATGTGATTTAACAGGATTGAGAGATGTAATTTAACATGATTGAGAGTTGAAAGATTAACTTGGGAGCTGAATAGATAAATGATCATGAATGGGCTTAGTCTTGCAAATCATGACACATGATGATGATATGTAATTTAATGAATGCCCTAATTTGATTGACAGGCCTTCTCACATGCGTTTGTGGTCAAGGCATTCATTGAGAAGGTGACCTCAGCAAGGCTTGAACCTAGGGCCTCATTGGTCCTTACTCAGCTCTGCCAGCTCTATGCTCTACAAGGGATCTCCAGCAATTCTGGCCACTTCTTGAAGGTGAGTCTTTCTTGACCACATTCTTTCTTTCTTGACCACATTCTTACTTTCTTGACCACATTCTTACTTTCTTGACCACATTCTTTCTTTCTTGACCACATTCTTTCTTTCTTGACCACATTCTTACTTTCTTGACCACATTCTTTCTTTCTTGACCACATTCTTTCTTTCTTGACCACATTCTTACTTTCTTGACCACATTCTTTCTTTCTTGACCACATTCTTTCTTTCTTGACCACATTCTTTCTTTCTTGACCACATTCTTTCTTTCTTGACCACATTCTTTCTTTCTTGACCACATTCTTTCTTTCTTGACCACATTCTTTCTTTCTTGACCACATTCTTTCCTTCTTGACCACATTCTTTCTTTCTTGACCACATTCTTTCTTTCTTGACCACATTCTTTCTTTCTTGACCACATTCTTACTTTCTTGACCACATTCTTTCTTTCTTGACCACATTCTGTCCATTATTTTGAGTACATTCTTTCATTCAGGGTGGACAGGCGGACGGACGGATATAGGGATAGGATAGGATAGGATAAGATAGATAGAGATGTATACTTTCCTATATGCTTAGATTCTATAACTAAACTATTCTTTACAGACCGCTGTACCTACACTATATTCTTTCCTATATGCTTACATTCTATGACTAAACTATTCTTTACAGACCGCTGTAACTACACTATATACTTTCCTATATGCTTACATTCTATAACTAAACTATTCTTTACAGACCGCTGTAACTACACTATATACTTTCCTATATGCTTACATTCTATAACTAAACTATTCTTTACAGACCGCTGTAACTACACTATATACTTTCCTATATGCTTACATTCTATAACTAAACTATTCTTTACAGACCGCTGTAACTACACTATATACTTTCCTATATGCTTACATTCTATAACTAAACTATTCTTTACAGACCGCTGTAACTACACTATATACTTTCCTATCTATCTATCTATCTATTGACCTTTCGAGCCGTAACCGGCCCATAGGGCGTAGACCAAGATACACCTTCTCCTATATGAATTTTTGTTCTAGCAGTTTTCTTTTAAAGATATTTTATTAAATCTCGCCATCTGTCTCTGTTCTGTGCAAGCAGTTCTATCTCATTGAGGGAGCCGATTCCTGCTGCTCTTGCCTCTCTCATCAATGTTCTTCTCAGTGTCTCCCTGGGTCTTCCTCTTTTTCTTTTACCTGTTGTTTCCCATATGAGGGCTTGCTTTGCTATTCGATTATTATCTCTTCTCATCACATGTCCAACGTATGACCATCGTCTTTTCTTTATTACTGAAGATATTAGTGGTTGATTGGCGATTTCTCTAATTTCCTCGTTTGTTTTGAATTCGTTCCATTCTATACCAAGTATTTTCCTTAGACATTTATTTTCGAATGCGTTCAACTTTGTTTCTATATCTCTTGTTGTTTTCCAGCTTTCAGACGCATACGTAAGGGTTGATAGTACATTTGATTTGAATAGCCTAAGTTTTGTGTTTGTGCTAATGAGTTTTGATTTCCACAACTTTTCAAGGCTACTTTCCTATATAAGCACCAAAATGGCAGCTTATTTATATTCGAGCTATGGACTAAGCAATGTTTACATTGAACAACACGATAAATGTTATTGCTGCGAGTTGGCAGATTTTTGAAAATGTTTTCAAGGGTTTGAACATAAATGTTTGTTCACAGTTCGTTAACCTTCGCTGTAGATAAAGTCGTTAATTGGATGGCTTCGTTTCAGACATTTGTGACGTTGGTAGCTAAGGACCTAACTTGTGCAAACGGATGGCATTGGCAGGGATCATTTTGAATCTATGAAGTGGGCTCATTGTGTGTTTAACTCAGAAGCATATGTGCTTTTTAACCAAAGACCTTTTTTGGGGGACTCAATGAAGATATCCCCGATGGAAGAATAAATTGTACTATTAGTCCCATAAATGATTCGCTTCCAGAGGTTTATGATGTAAACAAAGCAGTTTTGTCATTGCAAGTGAATAATGTCCACACCTATAATTGGTCAGGATTGTGTAGCAGCAGCAGCTTTATAGCGAACACAGAAAACATCATAGGATTGTGCTGTTCTGAAACAGCTATGCCATGCTATCCTAGAATTGCCTTTAATGGGATTACTGTGACCACAAACCACTCTCCATGTGTGTGCCACATATTTACACCCCAGAAAGAAATACTGAATATAACAACATCATGTGCCGTCTGTGATATTAATGACCACAGACCAGGAGCCTCCAGTATGATTGATACAACTGTTGCACCAAGCATTTCATCAGCAGAGCCATATCTATGGAATGTTAATCTGACATTGTTCTTGAATGATGTCCAAGTTAATGAGACATCAGAATCGTGTGGCGGCAGCTACAAGAAGGCAGCGGAGAACATCAAGTTCTGCTGCTATAAAGGAGACTTGCCTTGCTATCCCAGAATTGCCTTAAATGGGATCACTGTAGTTGAAAACTTCTCCTCTTGTGTAAACTACACATTCCCATCTAAGAGTGAATCAGTGAAGGTCACAAAATCATATTCTCTCTGTGGTTTTACTAACTACAGGTCATGTGGCTTCTGTTGGATTGGAAATGATAACTTACCACCACTGTGTGTCTATATGTTTGGAATTGGAGTCATCAATGACGGCCTAACATCATCAAGTGCTATGACGATCATCATTTTCGGGAGGACGTGAACTCCCATGGTATATGGTGGATAGGCGGCAGGAACCATGAAGGCTATGTCTGAAAAGTGTTCCTTCTTGCAGTTTCCTCATATTCCAAGTCCGGCTTATTGCAGGAGCTACTGAGTTAAGTGCTCTGTGCACACCGTGAGCTGTGTGTCTCATCCGTTTTGATCCTGCTTCGATATCCCGCTTGTTTACGATGAATGATGATATCGTATGGCAGGGAACAGTTGGCTGTGTTCACTTTCTGCGCGGTTTCGCCTTATGTCTTTTGGCGTGTGCTGAGACTGCTACGATTGGGACTACAGTTACCTTTCTTTGTTTGGGAGATGAATTAGTAATTCGGATGATTCCACTGGCACGGGCGGTTGAGCAATTATGGATTTTAATTCGTTTGCTGTGATACCGAGGCCTTCCATAACCAATAACCAATAACCAATACTTTCCTATATGCTTACACATTTTTTGGGCACATCATGAGAAGAGGAAAGTTGGAATACTTGGTTGCAACTGACAAAATAAAAGGAAAGAGAGATCGCGGACGACAAAGAGAGAAAATACTGGATAGCTTGGTGTCATGGCATGGAAAACAGTCAACAACAGAACTGATACGATGCACTGTGGATAGAAGATTGTGGAGGGACATGATCGCCTATGCCAACCGGTATGGCACATGATGATGATGATATGCTTACATTCTATAACTAAACTATTCTTTACTGACAGCTGTACCTATACTATATACTTTCCTATATGCATACATTCTATAACTAAACTATTCTTTACTGACAGCTGTACCTATACTATATACTTTCCTATATGCTTACATTCTATAACTAAACTATTCTTTACTGACAGCTGTACCTATACTATATACTTTCCTATATGCATACATTCTATAACTAAACTATTCTCACCTGTTCTCTGTCCAGGGTGGCTACCTCAGTGAGCAGCAGCTGGAGATTGTTGAGAACAAGCTGTACGACTTGTTGGCAGCACTCCGACCCAATTCTGTGGCTCTGGTCGATGCCTTTGACTTCCCTGACCTGGTTCTAGACAGCGACCTGGGCCGCTATGATGGGAATGTCTACGAAGCTCTCATGGAGTATGCCCGTCGCTCCAAGTTGAACAAGACTGAGGTATGTGGGACACCGTTTGTCTTTAATGCTTTAACTGTGGCTCGTGGGGGATGTCTGCCATGTCACATTCCAAGAATGTTCATTTTACCTTTGTCATTTTAACAAATGTGTTGTATTTAACTCTTTTTGTATGTTTCGCTGTATAGTGCACCACACTCCATTTTATTAGTGTGAATGCCATCAAACCATATTCTTTTTTACATGTCTTGTATTATCTTGATATTGGTGAAATGTAATAACTTGTTCAATTATCTAAAAATCTATATAATAATATGTTAGATAAATATAAATATGTAGATTGATTCTTAAAACCATGAACAATTTTGTCTCTGAAATCTCTTCCGTTGTGTCGATAAAAAGCTTCCGTACGGAAAGAGTTATATGTTAACTTGTGATATGAGGAACAAGACTGCGGTATCGGAGGCAACCATTCATTTTTAGTGCTTTAACTTTGGTATGAAGAATGTTTGATGAACAAGACTGCGGTATCGGAGGCAACCATTCATTTTTAGTGCTTTAACTTTGGTATGAAGAATGTTTGATGAACAAGACTGCGGTATCGGAGGCAACCATTCATTTTTAGTGCTTTAACTTTGGTATGAAGAATGTTTGATGAACAAGACTGCGGTATCGGAGGCAACCATTCATTTTTAGTGCTTTAATTTTGGCATGAAGAATGTTTGATGAACAAGACTGCGGTATCAGAGACAACCATTCATTTTTAGTGCTTTAATTTTGGCATGAAGAATGTTTGATGAACAAGACTGCGGTATCAGAGACAACCATTCATTTTTAGTGCTTTAACTTTGGCATGAAGAATGTTTGATGAACAAGACTGTATCAGAGACAACCATTCATTTTTAGTGCTTTAACTTTGGCATGAAGAATGTTTGATGAACAAGGCTGCAGTATTGGAGACAACCATTCATTTGTAGTGCTTTAGCTTTGGCATGAAGAATGTTTGATGAACAAGACTGCGGTATCGGAGACAACCATTCATTTGTAGTGCTTTAACTTTGGCATGAAGAATGTTTGATGAACAAGACTGCAGTATCAGAGACAACCATTCATTTGTAGTGCTTTAACTTTGGCATGAAGAATGTTTGATGAACAAGACTGAGGAATGTAGAGAAAGCTGTTCATTTTTAACTCTATTTCTGACACGAGGAATGCCTGATAGAATAAACAGGAAGGTATAAGGCACAACTTTAACCCTGATGTGATGAGTGCATGATGAGCAAGTAGAGTTAGGATCACATTTTTTTTTTAAAGAGTTTAATGTGTTCGTTCATGAAGTGAGCATGGATGTGTTGTGTTGCAAGTTAACACAATATCTGCACCTTATGCCCCGACGCACCTCTCTTTGGCATGGCTAGATATGTTCAACAATTTCTATGAGCGGATGCAGCCATTCTCAGCCAACTATTTTCAACTTTAAACTACCAAGGGTTCTTTAACATGCACGAGTGCACATTGGACCTTCTATTTTTCACTGTTTTCTGAGAGGGCTAGACATCGGATCTGCCTACCCTGAGAGGGCTAGACATCGGATCTGCCTACCCTGAGAGGGCTAGACATCGGATCTGCCTACCCTGAGAGGGCTAGACATCGGACCTCACTACCTAGAGAGGGTAAGACATCGGATCTCACTACCCAGAGAGGGCTAGACATCGGACCTCACTACCCAGAGAGGGTAAGACATCAGATCTCATTACCCAGTGTACCCGTGTGATGTTATTTCATTATTATTTACTTGTGTGACGTGCATGCAGAGTGCAGGGCAGATGGTAGCATGACTGTCAGCTGTCGTGCAACTGATAATGCGTGTTTTACTCGCACGCTGTGTCGATATATATCGATCGTTACTTTGCTTACTTTACTGGCAGCCTTCACCAACCGGTCAGTCTCTTGCGTACTTGACCTCAGCTGGAATGTGCTGTTCTAGCTGTTTACAATCGGGCCAACATGCCTTCGTGTCCTCTGGCTATCGTCTCAGACCTGACCTTGTCTGGTCACTGTCGTACTTCTGGTTCGTTGTTAAGATGACTGTTTCACATTGTGGTTCCGCGACAACTTGATTGTTGTTATGATTCGTCCCCGAGGGTTGACGCTAGGCTAGATAATTATAACTGTGTAATATACAACAACGCAGTGGGTATAAGAGTTGTTCCGACTTTTAATTCTGTCACAACAGACTCTCGTTACACACTGGATATGGCAGTTTACACACTTAGAGCACACTCTGCAAGTACTTCATTCTATTGCCCTAACACTTGTCTCTGGGCTCCACACGCATTCATACTCGCATCTAAACTACATGTGGACCGTCCCCATTGACAGCCCCCCCCCCCCCCCTAAATCTGCTTCTACCAGTCCGGCTATCTCTCGGTACTCGTTAATAACTATCTCTTAAGAATATTCTAACAATCCATTGGGATCAACACATTACAAACAAAGATGTTGCTGGAAGACCAGGCTTTAACAACATCAATCAAGAAGTGAAAAAAAGATGGAATTGGTTTGGCCATGTTCTATGAATGGAACGAACCAGTCATCCGCACCTAGCAATAACATGGACACCACTTGACAAATGAAGAAGAGGCAGACTACTTGTGGCATGGCGATGAATGGTCATCATCATCATGTGCCGTACCGGTTGGCGATCATGTCCTTCCACAATCTTCTATCCACAGTGCATCGTATCAGTTCTGTTGTTGACTGTTTTCCATGCCATGACACCAAGCTATCCAGTATTTTCTCTCTTTGTCGTCCACGATCTCTCTTTCCTTTTATTTTGCCAGTTGTAACCAAGTATTCCAACTTTCCTCTTCTCATGATGTGCCCAAAAAATGTTTATTGCTTCTTTCTGGTGTTTTTTAAGAGCTCCCTTTTTGTGTTGGCCTCTTTGAGAACTTCCTCATTGGTCTTTTTAGCTGTCCAGGGAACTTTCAACATTCTTCTGAGAAATCCCATCTCTGTGGCCTCTAAACGTCTTTTCATTTGTTTGTCTATTGTCCATGATTTGCTTCCATAGGTCAGAATTGGTTCTATATAGCATTGATGAACTCTCTTTCTCATTTCTATTGACATAGATTTGTTGCATAAGATATTTTTCATTTTCTGAAATGCTATTTTGGCCTGGCATATTCTGCTTTTTATTTCTGTGGTGCATCTCCCATCTGATGCTATTATTGTGCCCAAGTATTTGAAACGTTGCACTTGTTTCAGATTTGTCCTGTTTATTTTTATGCTGCATGATGGTACTGATTGTTTCATCGATATAACCATTACTTCTGTTTTCTTACTATTCAGACTGAGACCTTTCTTGTTGCTTTCTTTTACTATTATATCTATCATTTCTTTTAGCTCATTCTCTGTCTCTGCTTTTAAGACTGTGTCATCCATATATCGTAAATTATTTATATTGTGACCGTTGACTTCAATTCCTTTTTTGTCTACTATTGATCTCATAATATGATGAATGGTACATAATGAAATGATAGAGGCTGGAGGTGTCCATGCTTGCTCCAGACCAGTTTGGGTGGAGATCTCTTTTGGGTACCCTTTGCTCCAACTGCAGTTCAGAGGATTAAGAAGAAGAACAACAGAGAGTGGCGGAACAGCCAGTTTTGAAGTGCTACCTTTTATGGGGAATGACCGATAGAAACACCGTGAAGAGAAACATTAATTGATGTTGAGAAATTCATAGTTTTTATTGATTAATTGATGTTGAGAAATTCATAGTTTTTATTGATTAATTGATGTTGAGAAATTCATAGTTTTTATTGATTAATTGATGTTGAGAAATTCATAGTTTTTATTGGTTAATTGATGTTGAGAAATTCATAGTTTTTAATTGATTAATTGATGTTGAGAAATTCATAGTTTTTATTGATTAATTGATGTTGAGAAATTCATAGTTTTTATTGATTAATTGATGTTGAGAAATTCATAGTTTTTATTGATTAATTGATGTTGAGAAATTCATAGTTTTTATTGGTTAATTGGTGTTGAGAAATTCATAGTTTTTAATTGATTAATTGATGTTGAGAAATTCATAGTTTTTATGTTGTCACAAGTTGGAGGAATTTTGTTTCTTAAGATGATATCTGCTAAAATATATGATTACCTACGTCACTGCCAGGAATGCAGTGAGAATGACTCTTTATCTTGTATGCACTTTTGTATTTGCAGGTCCATGAAGGCTTCTACAAATACCAGAAACCATTTATGGATTCACTGAAGCCACAGCCGGTGTCCCAGTCCAAATTGTGAGGAGCCCTGGTTTGATGGCAGCTCCGCTCTCTTCTCACCAGACAAAAGTCAGCTGGTCTGAATCTACTTCTGCCGTTGTCATAACCACCATAGAACGACAGATTTGTTTTGTTTGTTTTTCTTCCTCTTTTCTCACACACCCGCCAGCTTTATTTATTTGTAGCAAATGGGTTTCTTTTTTTTTTCTTATTGTTATTTGGAAGCAGTCGCACTTTAACTCATTAACTCTGGAGTTTAGACCTGAATTTGTGAACAACTCAAAGTTATTATGTACAGTTATCTGTATAATCGCTGCTTACATTTAAACTTTGTCAACAAGCAAATTAAATTAAGAGCAGAACAGTTGCATAAACTAAGAAGTAATGTTAGTATGAGGGTAGTATCTGGAAATAAATTAAGAGCAGAACAGTTGCATAAACTAAGAAGTAATGTTAGTATGAGGGTAGTATCTATAAATAAATTAAGAGCAGAACAGTTGCATAAACTAAGAAGTAATGTTAGTATGAGGGTAGTATCTATAAATAAATTAAGAGCAGAACAGTTGCATAAACTAAGAAGTAATGTTAGTATGAGGGTAGTATCTATAAATAAATTAAGAGCAGAACAGTTGCATAAACTAAGAAGTAATGTTAGTATGAGGGTAGTATCTGGAAATAAATTAAGAGCAGAACAGTTGCATAAACTAAGAAGTAATGTTAGTATGAGGGTAGTATCTGGAAATAAATTAAGAGCAGAACAGTTGCATAAACTAAGAAGTAATGTTAGTATGAGGGTAGTATCTGGAATGTTCAAAACATTACAAGTGTTGCCCTGGAGTTAGTAGGGCCAAGGCAAAGAGATGCACATAAGTAAAGTACTCCCATCACGCCAAGTGGCGTATAGGGAAATATGGTGTTAGTGACCCTATAATTTACAGACCTTCAGCATATGCTTTTTGGGATAATGTGGTTGGTATTATGCCCGTGCTGCTTTACTTTCCCAGAAAAAAAAGTCCGGTCCCCATTTTAAGGCTGGGTGAACCCGGAGCCGTCGGTTGGGATCGAACCCTACTCCTTGTCCTTTGTAGTCCAGTTCACTAACCACTGAGCTATCGCGGCTCAGAAATGCACATAATACATACAATTGTGAAACTCATTGTGAGAATAAATGAAAAAAAAAAAAATATATATATATATATAACAGAAAATAGAAACAAACAGTATGGTTAAAGCTTCACGTAACAAGAGGATACACATTTGTGCACGCACATATACCCCATGCGCACTAACATTCTTACACAACAGATTCTACAGGGAAGATCTCATTTGCTCTGGAGTTACAGTGTTTATGGGTACTGATGATACTAATCCGTCGGACTGCAAAATGTAAAACAGGACGACAGTGCAGTTCACCGAGTCAGATAATTCATAGTTGTAAAAAAAAAAAAAAAAAAAGTAAAGAGCCCCCGTTACGCCAAGTGGCATATAGGGAATATGGTGTTAGTGACCATAAATTTTACAGACCTTCGGCACATGATTTTTGGGATAATGTGGTCGGTATTACGCCCGTGCCGCTTTACTTTCCCAGAAAAAAAATCCGGTACCCATTAAAGGCTGGGTGAACCCGGAAGCCATCGGTTGGGATCAAACCTTACCTGTTGTCCTTTGTAGTCCAGTTCACTAACCACTAAGCTATCGCAGCTCCAATTCATAGTTGTGTTTCTTTAATAGGTTTGTTCTTGCAGGGATTTTCTTCTTTGATATTACTTGACATTTCCAAAGGTTTTTCTTGTCAATTAGGTACATATTCTTACCAATATTTGGTGAAATTATCTTTAAAACTGATTAAAAAACAATTATGATAGATTTTTAAGCAGTTTTGTTTTTATCTGTTTGTCTTGTATTTAGGGTTTTTAAATATTATTTTTAAGCAGTTTTTGTTTTGTTTGTTTTAACATTTTTTTAAAATGACAAGTCTTCGTTTTTTATATCCTTGATTATTATGTGATGGCTGTTGTGTGCGACCAGGTATATACAGTCGATTCAATATGCATATTTCACAGAGTAAGTTTAGTTATTATATGTCGTGATGATCAGATGATTGTCTCCTGTTGCAAAGCTCTGTAGTTTCCTATAACTTGCTAATTTTGTGTTTGCTGTAGTTTGTTGAAAGTTACATTCTGTGGTACAAGCCTTTTTTTTTTTTAAAAAAGTGTATTTCTTTGGTTGTTGTAGTTGTTACCAGTAACATTTATGGCACCATAATTAATATCTACATTTTTTTATTAGCATAGCTACTTTTCTCAATACAATTTGTTGAGCGTAACAGGTTTTTTATTTTCTATCAGCAATAGAATTTGTGAGGCATAACTATTTTTTTTTATTTCTTTCAGCGATAGAATTTGTGAAGCTTTATTATTTTATTTTATTTTAAATTTCTATCAGCGATAGAATTTGTGAAGCTTAATTATTTTATTTTAATTTTAAATTTCTATCAGCGATAGAATTTGTGAAGCTTTATTATTTTATTTTAAGAATGAAACCAGACCAAACAACATCACAAGTTTTCTGCCTCTAGACATCAGGACAGACAGCAAGAGGGAATCCAAGGAAGAGATGGAATGAAAGAGAAAACCATTTTTGTCTTAACACTGTCCAGAATACGCTCATAATCGTCTATATCTGAAAGGGAAGTGGCTAAATGAACAAGCAATATAACATCAACAGACATTAAATTATATTACACATTCCTCCTTTCTCCTGCCACGATTCAAAACAACAGTGGATGGATAAAATTAAGAAAGAATTATTTTATAATATGCAGGGGTGGGGTAGGATAGGGAGACTGGCTTTCATTTTGTTACATTTTCTTCACAGCTTTAATGTCATGTTTTGTTATTGTTACAATTTTATATATAAATGTAGAATTTGTGTTTCTTGTATCACAGTTATAAGGGTTTCAACATGATGTTTGCTGTGATAGATATATTGTATATACACACATACATCCTTTATTATTTGTCTGGCTGTTCTTGTAACGTTATTTGAACACAGAGATTCTTTCAGATGGGATGTGGTGAATGTAACGTTCTGTGGGAGATCTGGCTAGAGACGGGGAGATCTGGCTAGAGACAGATTCTTTCAGACGGGCTGTGGTGAATGTAACGTTCTGTGGGAGATCTGGCTAGAGACGGGGAGATCTGGCTAGAGACAGATTCTTTCAGACGGGCTGTGGTGAATGTAACGTTCTGTGGGAGATCTGGCTAGAGACAGAGATTCTTTCAGATGGGATGTGGTGAATGCAATGTTTTGTGGGAGATCTGGCTAGAGACAGATTCTTTCAGACGGGCTGTGGTGAATGCAATGTTCTGTGGGAGATCTGGCTAGAGACAGAGATTCTTTCAGATGGGCTGTGGTGAATGCATTGTTTTGTGGGAGATCTGGCTAGAGATAGAGATTCTTTCAGACGGGCTGTGGTGAATGCAACTTTCTGCAAAGGACATGCAACCTTATGATGACAGGTGTCTAATGTTAAAACAAGCCACTTGCAACCAAATCTTGATGTTTGCTGTTACTTTTACATGATTGATAACACGATAACACATGTTGTTATGTTTGAAACGTTCAATAAATCTTTCTTTACATCAATATCCCATTTCTAAAGTCTGCCGAGGGTACATAAGGTGAATGGAAAATAAAGGCAACTTATCTTTAGCGGTTGCTGCCAGTTGTTCAGGTCTGAGTTTTTGTTTCACCTCCGATATGTGTCCAGCAGAATTGTTTAATAAAGTGGTTTATACGGTTGTTGTACACGTTTATTAAGATTATTTATTTTTGTTAAACCATATTTGCTGCTAGCAATTATTTTTACTTGAAATATTCATGAATATCTATGTATGTTTTTTATAAATAAAATTTAATGAATGAATGTGCTGCCTTGGGAATCATCTTTATACTTTTGCTTTGTTGTCTGCTAACGTGTACTTGGACTTAAGAGTGTAACAAAATGTAAAGTAATGATTCCCTCCGCAGCCTTGCTAGGTGTACGAGGAATATGGTCTTAGGGACCATATATTTCCTTGACTACGGCACATTTTTGCGTGATGTGGTTGCTATCATGCCAGGCCACCTCTACTTCCCAGAAAAATCTCTGGTACCCATTTTTAGAGGCTGATTGAGCGTTGTTGGCCTGAAAAAGATCTACCATTACTGGAGATCGAAACCTGGCCTGTCTGATCAGGAAACGAGCACACTCACCACTCAGCCACCGAGGTTACTTTATTTTTTTTTTACTTTGGGGAACAGGCAAATAAAAGGCATTAAAGCTGACCACAAGAAAGATATGGTGGGGTTCATGGAACATGGAGTGTTTCAATCAATTCCTTGTTAAGTTTAGTCGACTGATCATCTTCATTACGTAATCAACAGCTCAGATGCCTTTCTCAGCACGTTCCCCTGTATGAGGCAAGCCTGCCCCACACTAGTAAAAGCACTAAAGATGGCTTCAGTTTAGGTGCAGAAACTCTGTAACACTGGCAAAGACCTTGACCCCCTAACATCCTTAGTCTTCCTACAATGCTTTGTAGTGTGTGTTAAATATGTTGTCAATTTCCATATTTTTCCCGCGATCGTCTGCACATTAATGATTGATGTGGCCAGTACCATTCAAGGCCTTCCCTATTTTCTCAGAAAACATCTTCGGTACACATTTTCAACAGCAAGATGAAGCCTGAAAACTGTGCATATACTGAATAAACCAAAATGACCTCATCTGAGAATCGAACCGGGAACTTGGCTGGTCTAAAAGTCACACATCAGCCTTTGTATAGGAAAGTCATGGGTTTAATCCCATCACAGCCAGTGGGAATTTTTTATTTCAAATTCATGGTTCCCTTGTGGCCTTTCATGGTTAATGTGTGCAACGGAAGAGATTTCAGAGACAAAATTGTTCATGGTTTTATGAATCAATCTACATATTTATATTTATCTAACATATAACATATAAATGTTTAGATAATTGAACAAGGTATTAGATTTCACCAACATCAAGATAATACAAGACATGTAAAAAGATATGGTTTGATGGCGTTCACACTAATCAAATTGATCGTGACGCACTATGTGGCGAAATGTACGCTGCTGAAATCGGCATGGTGCACAGTGCGGTGAAACGTACAGAAAGAGCTAAATACTTTGTGTATATATGAATTTTTAAAATATGAAAATTCTTGTAAATTAACAATTTCTTGTTATTCGGATCACTGCACATATCAATGTCAACAAACTATATGTCAAATCAATGAGCCATTATTTTCTAGTTGGAAGTCGCTTGTATTGTGTTGGTACTTATTGTGGGAAGCTCAGGAGAGTCCAAGGCTATGGGAGTAGGTCCAGACAGAAAATCCGGAGGGAGGGAACTTGAAGTTGTCACTGCTGAGGGGAGTCCTATCATTCTCCGGGCATCCCCTGCAGCTTAGCTTCTGTTGCAGAATGTGTGAGCTTTGTCTCTTCTTTAGAACTTTTTTTTGGCTAAGTTGAGCAGGTAGTGTCCCTCTTTCAAAACCCTTTTTTTTGGCTAAGTTGAGCAGGTAGTGTCCCATTTTCAAAACTCTTTGTGGCTAAGTTGAGCAGGTAGTGTCCCATTTTCAAAACCCTTTTTTTGGCTAAGTTGAGCAGGTAGTGTCCCATTTTCAAAACCCTTTTTTGGCTAAGTTGAGCAGGTAGTGTCCCATTTTCAAAACCCTTTTTTTGGCTAAGTTGAGCAGGTAGTGTCCCATTTTCAAAACTCTTTGTGGCTAAGTTGAGCAGGTAGTGTCCCATTTTCAAAACCCTTTTTTTGGCTAAGTTGAGCAGGTAGTGTCCCATTTTCAAAACCCTTTTTTTGGCTAAGTTGAGCAGGTAGTGTCCCATTTTCAAAACCCTTTTTTTTGGCTAAGTTGAGCAGGTAGTGTCCCATTTTCAAAACTCTTTGTGGCTAAGTTGAGCAGGTAGTGTCCCATTTTCAAAACCCTTTTTTTGGCTAAGTTGAGCAGGTAGTGTCCCATTTTCAAAACTCTTTGTGGCTAAGTTGAGCAGGTAGTGTTCCTCCTAAAGAAACCTGTTGTGGCTAAATTGAACAGGTAGTGTCCCATTTTCAAAACTCTTTGTGGCTAAGTTGAGCAGGTAGTGTTCCTCCTAAAGAAACCTGTTGTGGCTAAGTTGAGTGGTGTGTGGTTAGTGCGGCACTAACTTCATAATAATCTCCCAAGCAAGTAGAGATACCCGAGCAAGTGGAGATGTTATTTTATTGAGGCATATTTTGTTATTTTATTAAGGCATATTTTGTTATTTTATTGAGGCATATTTTGTTATTTTATTGAGGCATATTTTGTTATTTTATTGAGGCATATTTTGTTATTTTATTGAGGCATATTTTGTTATTTTATTGAGGCATATTTTGTTATTTTATTGAGGCATATTTTGTTATTTTATTGAGGAATATTTTATTAAGGCTTTTTTTATTGAGGCATGTTATTGTTTGTTAGCAAGTAAGAGATCCCATATAACTGTGTATTATTTCCTAGGTTGACCCATTGTGTCACCCAACAACTGCTTCCTCTTATCATTAACACAACATTGGCCTAGTCATGTTGTAGTTTATACAGCAAGCTGTTTTGTCTGATCCAACACAGCCAACTTCATCACAGCTTTTTGACTGCCACGTTGCCTTACCCCTTGATTCCTCTCCTGGCCAAGCTGGTTGCTCTGTTACCAGAACCACCAACGTAAGCTGCAAACTGAACCTACGAGAACGTACTGAACAAACGACCAAATATCAATATTTCTTGATCATATAATTCGTTGTGAATATCTGAAATTCTTTTAGATTTGCAATATGTATGTATATCAATATTTCATGATTTTAATCATGTTAATCAGTTTTTATAATGTATAATTGAAATGTTGATAAATCTACACAAATCTTGATTAAATTGATAATCAGTTTATCCTACAGTGATGTTTAGAATTTTGATTGAAAATTAATATGTTGGTGAAGTATTGATACTTGTTCAAATGTCATTTAATTGTAGTTTGTATGGATATTTCTTTCTATGTCATAGACAGTTATTCTCTCTGAAATGAGTGGATATTGCTTTCTATGTCATAGACAGTTATTCTCTCTGAAATGAGTGGATATTGCTTTCTATGTCATAGACAGTTATTCTCTCTGAAATGAGTGGATATTGCTTTCTATGTCATAGACAGTTATTCTCTCTGAAATGAGTGGATATTGCTTTCTATGTCATAGACAGTTATTCTCTCTAAAATGAGTGGATATTTCTTTCTATGTCATAGACAGTTATTCTCTCTGAAATGAGTGGATATTGCTTTCTATGTCATAGACAGTTATTCTCTCTGAAATGAGTGGATATTGCTTTCTATGTCATAGACAGTTATTCTCTCTAAAATGAGTGGATATTGCTTTCTATGTCATAGACAGTTATTCTCTCTGAAATGAGTGGATATTGCTTTCTATGTCATAGACAGTTATTCTCTCTGAAATGAGTGGATATTGCTTTCTATGTCATAGACAGTTATTCTCTCTGAAATGAGTGGATATTGCTTTCTATGTCATAGACAGTTATTCTCTCTGAAATGAGTGGATATTGCTTTCTATGTCATAGACAGTTATTCTCTCTGAAATGAGTGGATATTGCTTTCTATGTCATAGACAGTTATTCTCTCTGAAATGAATAAACCGAAGAAGACAACTAAAATCATCATCATCATCAAGTACCGGGCCTGCTAGTGTAGGTGATCATGTCTCTCCACAACTTTTGATCTCGACAGCTATTTATCTTTTCTGTTGTTGACCTTCTGCCAAGCCATTCTCTTAAGCTGTCAGGTTTTTTTTCTCTTTTCTTCCCTCTATCTCTTCGCCCCTCAATTTTTCCAGTTGTTACAATATATTCCAGTTGTTCTCTTCTCATTACATGGCCAAAAAATGATGATTGTTTCTTCCTAATATTGGAAATTAGCTCTCTTTTTGCTTTGACCTCTTTCAGAATGTTATCATTACTCTTCTTAGCTGTCCATGGTACTCTCAACTTTCTTCTGTAAAACCACATTTCTACAGCCTCCAGTGATTTTCTTGTCTGTTGTCCTATTGTCCATGATTCACATCAATATGTTAAGACATATGTTACATAACATTTAAGAACTATTTTTCTTGTTTCTATTGTCAAAAATGGATTGCATAGTATCTTCCTAGAACAAATAAAATATCAACACAAAACAGCACAAACATCTACTAAACTTGAATGTACCATAGATGAGTCATCTACAGTTATTATTTGTCAAATGAGTCACAGGATAAGACAACTAAAATATCAACACAAAACAGCACAAACATCTACTAAACTTGAATGTACCATAGATGAGTCATCTACAGTTATTATTTGTCAAATGAGTCACAGGATAAGACAACTAAAATATCAACACAAAACAGCACTAACTTGAACAGTGTCTACCTACAATCAGTCAATCAAAGCCCTTTAGAAGCCTTATTGGAGCATAAACCACGGACAAAGTCTCTCCATCCATCCCTATTCTTGGACATTTTCTCTACTTCTCTCCAGTCTAGGTCACAGACAAAGTCTCTCCATCCATCCCTATTTTTGGACATTTTCTCTACTTCTCTCCAGTCTAGGTCACAGACAAAGTCTCTCCATCCATCCCTATTTTTGGACATTTTCTCTACTTCTCTCCAGTCTAGGTCACAGACAAGGTCTCTCCATCCATCCCTATTTTTGGACATTTTCTCTACTTCTCTCCAGTCTAGGGACAGACAAGATGCTTGATCTAGAGGTATGACTTTGTCCTCTGGACAACTAAGGTTACAGGTCCGATCCCGCTAGTGGCAGTGGAATTTTTTCGAAAATTAGTGATTCCAATTAGATTCCAAAATCGATGGTTTCTTTGTGGCATAACTATCCCCTGGTCATCAGATAGTGAGATCTGATATGTCTAGGACTCTTGGAAAAAACAGATGGGACAATTTGCACATGTTAATGAACCCTTGACAGTTGGAGCTTGAAAAGAACCAAACAAAAAAAATCGGGTAGTTTTGAAGCTGGAGAATATCTGCCTGTATGGTGGGGACACCCAAGCACAGGACTGTCACTGTAAAAATCACATAAAATGTGGTTCCTTTGGAATTTGCTGTAGCTAAAGTTGGCAGGCCCAAACAACATTTAACTATGTTTCTTTAATAATGTTGAATTTAGGAAAAATTATTGGTCTAGAGTGATCAGTGCCTACCTCATTCAAGGGGAAATTCTCGTGTATTGTCACCCTCGACAGGAAATGTAGGGAACAGAACTCAGTCATGGTCAATGCGGAGGTCTACGGTTTCATCTGGGATAACACCGATAAGAAAGATGCAGTCATCTATACAGACGGATCTGTAATACGACACCAAAGGAAAGCATAGGCATTTACAGCACGCTCGGCGGGTAGAATAGTCAAAGAGGACAGTATACCACGAGTAGCATAACAATGGAGGTGAATGCAGTGACAAAAGGCATTACACTACTGAGTGTACTGAGTGATTGATGAGCATAAGAAAAGTGGAGGCGGGCTCTGTACATATGCAATGGGTAGAGTCATTGCAGAAATCGAAAATATGAATGGTCACCTTTGTCTACGTCCTATGATATGCGGGAGTACGGGGAAATGAAAGAGCAGACAGGTTGGCTAGCTGTGCTATTGTTGAGAACGGTCAACATTGGATCGGGCGGACATCATCAATGAGGAAGGTTCCGGGTTTTATTCCCACCACAGGCGGTGAGAATTTTTTTGACAAAGCTCACAAAAGAAAACCCGAATGTGTCCAAATGTGCCAATACATATACAGACAAATACACACATACATGTAAAGGTGCGGAACATGCCTCATCTACACGACCTTGGATGGGAAGGAGTAAAAGCATCAAGATGCATGCGAAGCTGCTGTAAAGCTGATGGTGAAAATCATGACAATTCTAAAAAAAAACAAATTGATAAGGTAACAGATTTACGTAAGTGAGAAACAAAACAAATTGATAAGGTAACAGATTTACGTAAGTGAGAAACAAAACAAAGTGATAAGGTAACAGATTTACGTAAGTGAGAAACAAAACAAAGTGATAAGGTAACAGATTTACGTAAGTGAGAAACAAAACAAAGTGATAAGGTAACAGATTTACGTAAGTGAGAAACAAAACAAAGTGATAAGGTAACAGATTTACGTAAGTGAGAAACAAAACAAATTGATAAGGTAACAGATTTACGTGAGAAACAAAACAAAAGTAGAACGGCATCTTGGCCAAGTAGGCCTTCAGCTGTAACAATTAAGAAAAATATCTTTACGATACATAGTACTATTGCTGGTGTATGTCGGGGGTGGGGGGGGGCTCACGATAGAACCAGAGGGAGAAAGGCCGATTGGTCAAAGCAGTCGCCATAACGTGTGAGACTCAGGATTTTTATTTTACCCCAACAGAAAAAAATCACAACACAAAAATACCTCTCCCTTGGAAGGGAAGCTGTTATGTGTAACCATTCTGCCTGGAACAGGCAGAAGACTTCACAAGAGAATCCAGAAATACGAGTTATATAACTTTCACCTAATCTCACCACTGATAGATTATTATATCTGTTTACCAGTCTTTTATTTCCTGTTGTAAGCAACTCGTATCAATATAAAACATCTAATCTGTTAAAGCCACGCCCATAACGTGGTGCATATGCAGAGAATGTTTATGTCAATCAAATAAAGTCCTATAAGAGCATAAAGTCCAGTGTAACGAACAATGTGGTCGTAATACAATTTATACTGTAGCACTGGCCTCCTCTTGTCTTGGTGCTACATTCTGACAGACTGTTATTTGTCCATCTCTTAATGTTACCCTCCCATCTATAGCACTGGCCTCCTCTTGTCTTGGTGCTACATTCTGACAGACTGTTATTTGTCCATCTCTTGATGTTACTCTCCCATCTATAGCACTGGCCTCCTCTTGTCTTGGTGCTACATTCTAACAGACTGTTATTTGTCCATCTCTTGATGTTACTCTCCCATCTATATCACTGGCCTCCTCTTGTCTTGGTGCTACATTCTGACAGACTGTTATTTGTCCATCTCTTGATGTTACTCTCCCATCTATAGCACTGGCCTCCTCTTGTCTTGGTGCTACATTCTGACAGACTGTTATTTGTCCATCTCTTGATGTTACTCTCCCATCTATATCACTGGCCTCCTCTTTCTTGTCTTGGTGCTACATTCTAACAGACTGTTATTTCCCTATCTCTTGATGTTACTCTCACATCTATAGCACTGGCCTCCTCTTGTCTTGGTACTACATTCTGACAGACTGTTATTTGTCCATCTCTTGATGTTACTCACCCATCTATAGCACTGGCCTCCTCTTGTCTTGGTGCTACATTCTAACAGACTGTTATTTGTCCATCTCTTGATGTTACTCTCTCATCTATAGCACTGGCCTCCTCTTGTCTTGGTGCTACATTCTAACAGACTGTTATTTGTCCATCTCTTGATGTTACTCTCCCATCTATAGCACTGGCCTCCTCTTGTCTTGGTGCTGCATTCTAACAGACTGTTATTTGCCTATCTCTTGATGTTAAACACCCATTACAGATATTGTCTTTTTTGTCTAAATATTCTCTGAGTAGAGGCGTACCCATCCAACACCACTGTCTGCCTGGTATCATTGTTGTGTTCATCTTCAACTTTTAAACAATTCTTGGTTTCTGAGTTCGTGCAGACAGCATATTCTGAGAATTTTCCTGACTTTAGAAGTAAGAGAAGATGACAGTCTCATGTTACATTTCATTCTGTATTATGTGCAGCATACAGCGGCCAAAGTGCCCTTCCAGCAAATGAGTGCGGACAATGACACAGCGCTGACTGCATGCATTACAATCGATGAACAGGGTTGATCAAGACCCTGCTGCTCCACCTTCCTGCAGTACTCCTTTAAGCAGAATATCCTGTCTGGTAAAGCAAGTAGAAATTGAAGAGGAACGACAATCCTGAGCTCAAAAAAGTAGTGCTGAAGTCGGATGTATTGGGCCAAAAGACCCAAATAAACTACAACACACTGCATTAACGCCAACTTAACGTTCCTTTAAAGACTGGTGACGACTATTAATTCCTTTAGTAGTACAAAAGACACTAAAAGAACAAATCTCTTTAATTCTTATTTCGGTTCGCTGACTATATAAACTCAAGAGGAGAAGCAAATGTTGAGAGCCCGTGAGGTGTACGCTCTCTTGTAGAAGGAGATCGAGTCGGTGGGCCAGCTTCAGACGAGACCAAGATGGCGGGCCGGCCTGTCAACCCCGATCTGGCTAAAGTTAGAGCTCAAGCCACCTTTGATCCGCTGCAGCTCACTTATTTTATTTATGGTGGACCCGAGAGAACTAAGAGGAAGCGATACTTGCGTGAGTATTTGCTTAACTTTTTAAAATGTGTTATTTAAATGAAATATAAGGCTGTATTTAACTAACTTTACTTTAAATGTTTGAGTTTGTTTACAATTTCATTGTGATGATAATGATGATAATGTTCAACCATGTTTATGATGATGACCCGCTACCGCTAATATCTCAACAATTTGTTGAGTTAGCGGTAGCGGGTCATCATCATAAACATCATTGCACTCCGAACATGTCCATAGGAGCTCAGATATTCTCCTTAGCAGCAGGCAGGTCCCGCAGTGTCCAGCGACTGACGAATCCAGTTCTATCATATGTTAGTTAGTTGATTAGTCTTCTTACGCGCCCACTAAGTTTTCTGTTTTTGGCTGTGCCCATCTCAACCAGGGTTGCCAACTGCCGTCGGAGTCAATCCGCTAGACTGGAGTCAAAAATCCGCGATTTCCCGCCAGATTTTCCAAAAATATTTCCAGAGTTCATTACTTATGTTAGGAAACTTACATTAAATTATTATTTATCTACGTACTATTTTATTATTATTACGCATCTCCAAACCAAATGGGAGAGTAAATTTAAAGAAAAATAATTATTGTTTCCATTTGTAACAGCACAACTACAACTATATTAATACATGTAGAAACTAACTTAATTTGGCAACATAAAAATTATTTGAAAGATAAAGAAATTGCAAAGTGTCCAGTTTTCATGAAGAGGAAAATGCAACGCTGGCCAACTGATGCTTCTTTGATTTGCTGTGAGAAAGAAGATCACAATGTTTCGATGCCAATACACATTTACAAAACTTGCATCTAGCATTGTCAGCACTACCTGGGACTTCTAAGATCCAATCTTTAAGGTTCACTTCATTTAGCCCACTCTTTACCAAATCGTCGCTGATATTGAAGTGTCATATCTTTATGCTGTAATGTGAATGTACGTTGCTGATAGTTAAAGCCACATGTATAATATGGAATTACCAAAAATTGTAACTCTCTTATAGCGGTAGGGCGTTGAACCTACACAATTTGCAATAAACATGGACTTGATACTCACGTAGAAAGAAACACGTTACTGAACACTCACACTGACTCTAAACAAATCCTCAGTTTGAAATATTAGACTTGCTAATTAATGGTGACATACTTGACTTAACACTATGACTATAAATCCTCAGTTATCCTACAATTTATTTCCAAAGTAGAAAAGTTTCAGTTTCAAACCGAAAGTCTCTACTACAATACTCTACTAAATTTTCTATTGGTCAGATCGAAAGTGATATAATGACGTAGTACGTACATAATTTAACTTGTCACACAAGCACTACAGACGCTCCTAGTTTGTGTTTTAACCACGATAAGGCTAATTTTAGTCGATTATCGTGGTAAAAAAAATCCGCGATTTGCCGCTGTCATTCAAATTAAATACGCTAGAAATTCCACCAAGCAGATTCATTATTTTTTGGCCGCTGGACGCTGCTCCAATTCCGCTAGATCTAGCGGAAAATCCGCTAAGTTGGCAACCCTGTCTCAACTCCCATCTCTTTCATCCGAAGGAGTGACGTGGACTCATTAGGTACTTTTATAAAAATTTCGAAATAGTCTGTTGTGATTTAAAACAAGCCAGCTAGATAGCCCTTGGTGCAAGCTAAACAATGATACCTTAATTATGGCTGTACGACAATTAGAAAAAAAAAGTTATGCATTTTTAAATGAATTAATTTTGACTTAAATTGATTAAGAGGAACATAGAGGAAAATATCTTTCATACGAAGGAGTGGACTCATGATTGTCAAAGTCTTGTGCCCTGGCCTTCCCACATCTCGAAAGGCATTGATGATGTCCCCCTGATCCGTTGGTTGACCGTCCTCAATGACAGCGTAGCTAGACAACCTGTCCGCTATTTAATTTCCCCGTACTCCCGCATGTCCTGGGAAGTAGACAAAGGTGACAGTACATATTTTGGACTTCTACATTGACTCTACCCATTGCGAACGCAACAGAACCGGCCCCACTTTTCTTATCATGCGCATCGAATCACTCAGTATACATGCGTGGGTGTAGTCTTGTGACTCTAACCAGATGAATGCCCTGGTCACTGCCATCACCTCCATCGTCATGCTACTCGTGGTATGCACCACTAAGTATCTTCTTTGACTATTCTGCCTGCAGAGTGTGCTGTAAATGCCATTGCACACCTTTGGTGCCTTATTGCACACCTTTGGTGCTTTATTGCACACCTTTGGTGCCTTATTGCACACCTTTGGTGCTTTATTGCACACCTTTGGTGCCTTATTGCACACCTTTGGTGCCTTATTGCACACCTTTGGTGCCTTATTAACTCTTTCCGTACGTTTAGCCGCACAGTGCGTCACTCTCAATTTGTTTAGTGTGAACCGTCATCAAACCATATTCTTTTTACATGTCTTGTATTATCTTAGTCTTGGTGAATCTAATACCTTGTTCAGTTATCTAAAAATTAATATATAAATGTTGTATAGTTCTTCTTCTTCTACTACCTTTCAGCTCCTTGTGAAGCATAGGTCTTCAACAAACACTTTCCAAGCCGTTCTGTTTCTGTCATTCTTTTAAGATCATTCCTTGTCTTCCCCATCATCTTCATGTCTACTTCCATCAGTCTTCTCCAAGAATATGTTGGTCTTCCTCTTGTCTTTTTCCTTGAGGATTAAAAAAAAGGGCCTGTTGTGCAATACTCCTAGTTGGTTCCCCAGTGTGACCCCTATCCAGTGCCATCGTCTTCTCTTGTATCTCTTTATCCACTGGTATTTGATTGGTACATTTCCATAATTCGATATTAGTAATTTTGTCCTACCATTTTCATCCTTTTATTCTGCTTAAGCATCAGTTAATGAAGGTCTGTATCGACATTTTTGACATTTTTGTTGTTCTCCATGTTTCACAGCCATATAATAAAATTGCCCTAACACTAGAGTTGGAAATTTCCATTTCCGTATTTAACCCAGCCCCTTTGGACTTGTATATTTTGAAGTGCAACGAATATTCCTCTTGCTTTTGAAATCCTTTTGTGGCATCATTCTTTGTTTCTCTCCCCCCCCCCCCCCCCCCCCCCCCCCCCGGTCCATACTACAGCCCAGATATATATAAGTTTGTACGTCTAGTAGAGGTATTTCTCCCATTGCCATTTGGCCATTGCTAACTGCACCAATTCTCACAATTTTGGTCTCATCTCTATTTATATCCAGTCCCAGCTGTTGTGTTTTGAATATGTTAGATAAATATAAATTATGTAGATTGATTATTAAAACCATAAAACATGTTGTCTCTGAAATCTCTTCCGTTGCATTGATAAAAGATTCCGTACGGAAAGAGTTAAAGATTGCATTGGGTTTGAGTTTCTTCTATCTTAGACAAATAAATTAAGTAATTGATATTAATTTATTTAATAATTTTATTTAAGATAAGATAATTAACGGTAAAAGTTGAGTTTAGCATCCACATTTTTTTTTTGCTCAGAGTAACAACCTTTTGCACTTTATTCTGTCGCTCTCGAATGGTGATCTGTTAAATAATCTGTTCCTGGGTTAAGTTTTTTAGGTTCTAGAGACACTCTAAACATGCACAATGTACTGACACTCTAAACATGTACGATGTACTGACACTCTAAACATGTACGATGTACTGACACTCTAAACATGTATGATGTACTGACACTCTAAACATGTACGATGTACTGACACTCTAAACATGTACGATGTAATGACACTCTAAACATGTATGATGTACTGACACTCTGAAAATGTGCGGTGTACTGACACTCTAAACATGTGCGGTGTACTGACACTCTAAACATGTATGATGTACTGACACTCTAAACATGTATGATGTACTGACACTCTAAACATGTACTATGTACTGACACTCTAAACATGTACGATGTACTGACACTCTAAACATGTACAATGTACTGACACTCTAAACATGTACTATGTACTGACACTCTAAACATGTACCATGTACTGACACTCTAAACATGTACCATGTACTGACACTAAACATGTACTGACACTCTAAACATGTACTATGTACTGACACTCTAAACATGTACTATGGACTGACACTCTAAACATGTACTATGGACTGACACTCTAAACATGTACTATGTACTGACACTAAACATGTACTATGTACTGACACTCTAAACATGTACTATGTACTGACACTCTAAACATGTACTATGGACTGACACTCTAAACATGTATGATGTACTGACACTCTAAACATGTACGATGTACTGACACTCTAAACATGTACGATGTACTGACACTCTAAACATGTACCATGTACTGACACTCTAAATATGTATGATGTACTGACACTCTAAACATGTACGATGTACTGACACTCTAAACATGTACTATGTACTGACACTCTAAACATGTATGATGTACTGATACTCTATTCACCTTAAAACAGCTTGCAGAAAAACGACAGAACATAATCAAAATTTGTACATAGCTTTCATTGACCAGAAAAAAGCATTCGACAGAGAAAATAGAGAACACGCCCTTACCAATTTTCAAGATAGTTATTTTCTCTCTCTCTCTCAGGGAGCCGCGATAGCTCAGTGGTTAGTGAACTGGACTACAAAGGACAAGAAGTAGGGTTCGATCCCAACCGACGGCTTCCGGGTTCACCCAGCCTTTAATGGGTACCGGATTTTTTTCAGGGAAAGTGAAGCGGCACGAGTGTAATACCGACCACATTACCCCAAAAATCATGTGCCAAAAATCATCAAGGTCTGTAAAATATATGATCACTAACACCATATTCCCTATACGCAATTTGGCGTGACGGGGGTACTTTACTTTTTTTTCATTCTCTCTCTCTCTCTCACTATCTAGCTTCATCTCTGGCAAAGTCCGTAGCAACTAGGAAAAGAATTCTGAGTATAATCAATTTTTCCCTGACAACTGCGCTCACAGGGGTCGCACAGCCAGAGTATCTTTAGAGGTACTCATATTTTTTTTTCCCCCGTCGAGTAATTGACGTTTCAAGCTGGGACTTGCTGCTGAGACCATGTGTTTGTGATAACATAGAAATATATTTGGAGTAAGAAATGTAGGAAAACAGAGAAAAGATACCAGACAATCTAAGAGAATAGTTTGGTAGGAAGTCAGCAACAGAATTGAAAATTGTGAAGAGACATGGTCGTGCACATCAACAAAAAGCAGCCCTTGAAGATGGTGTTCTTTCTTCTCTCTTCTCTTAAAGAAAACCTGGCAATCAAGGAGTTGAAGGGGCAGAACTTTGGACGTTTTGCTGAGCTCAGCCGAGAAGAGCAGTATGAAGAAGCTTTGCGCAAGACAATCTTTGTTGTTGGAAGAATCGCTGAACTTGGACTGAATGATCCGTTTGACTTGAACATGTACAGAGAGTAAGTATGCATTCTGGGATTAAAATCTGAGAATAATTGTGAAATTAGCTGTCCGGAGGGAAAATCTTTATTTTGTATGTCTTCATATTGTGTGTGGTTGGGTGAATGGTTGAAGGGCAGGGGAAACTAGCAAACAACAAAGACTGGATTACAAGGGGCCCAGTACAGTATCACACTGTGAATGGAGGAGATGTTTGTCAACATGAGCAAGCAGATCTGAGAATGAATTTCGTTCACTATGCTCAATTGGGGGAGCCGCGATAGCTCAGTGGTTAGTGAACTGGACTACAAGGGGTAGGGTTCAATCCCAACCGACAGCTTTCGGGTTCACCCAACCTTAGATGGGTACCGGATTTTTTTCTGGGAAAGTAAAGTGGCACGGGCGTAATACTGACCACATTACCCCAAAAATCATGTGCCGAAGGTCTGTAAAATTTATGGTCACTAACACCATATTCCCTATACGCCACTTGGCGTGAAGGGGGTACTTTTTTTTTTCTTATGCTCAAGTGGGAGATGTAAAGGTAAAGTACAAGAATCTGCATCTTAACATGCAAGTTTTCACCCATATGTGTTCACCTGCCTATCCAGAAGTGTTTTGGAGACTTCTTGAGTGTAGATCTCCCCTGATACATTGATTGTAGATCTCCCCTGATACATTGAGTGTAGATCTCCTCTGATTGTAGAACTCTAAAATGCCCCCATAACATCTTCAGTTCAGATCCCCAAATTTTTAGTTTACATGGCACACCACTCGCACTATGCATTTGCTGCAAATTTCAACTAATAGTTTGTCTTTACTACGGTGCACAGCATTCCTGACTGCCATAATGATTTCTTAGCAGAGTGCACAACTTTTCGACTGAACCTCATACTTATCCTATTTTAAATACATTTTTTACGATAACTTGGTCATGATGGAGGGTCATAGATATCCTGATGCTAATAAATGGTAGTTGCAACCCAATGAAGTTTGAGAACAAATTGGTTTAGATTGTGCCGGAGTCTGACAAATGTTTTTGATGTTTCAGAGTGGCATTTCCAAGCGAGCCTGACCCACTTTTTGTTCATGAAAACATGTTTTTACAAACGATACGACAACAGGGAACGAAGGAACAAAAGGAGAAATGGCTTCCGCTGATCAACAGATTTGCAGCTATAGGAACCTATGCACAGACAGAAGTAGGGCATGGTAAGGGGAGAAAATGTCTTTGTCACATCTTGGCACACATTTTGTCACGTCACAATACCTTTTTATGTTTTGTTTTGGTGAGGATTGTTTGTATTAAGTTATGTGAAAGTGGTACAAGTAAATTAATAAAATAATTATAACAAATTATCCATGAAAGAATTATATAACTGTATCAAGTTTGTCATCAATTTTTTTATCTCTTATTTTTTTCTTCCACATTTGCCTTTCAGTGTCAAGAGGAGATAGAGCTTGCAGTCATTGGTTCTTCCGTTGACCTCTCCTGCTGTTATGTTTCCTAGTGTTTCTAATAATCCATCAATCCATCTTTTGCTCTTCTGTTCGCCTCTTCTGCTGTTATGTTTCCTAATGTTTCTAATATTCCATCAATCCATCTTTTACTCTTCTGTTGGCCTCTCTTGCTGTTATGTTTCCTAATGTTTCTAATATTCCATCAATCCATCTTTTACTCTTCTGTTGGCCTCTCTTGCTGTTATGTTTCCTAATGTTTCTAATATTCCATCAATCCATCTTTTGCTCTTCTGTTGACCTCTCTTGCTGTTATGTTTCCTAATGTTTCTAATATTCCATCAATCCATCTTTTGCTCTTCTGTTGGTCTCTCTTGCTGTTATGTTTCCTAATGTTTCTAATATTCCATCAATCCATCTTTTGCTCTTCTGTTGACCTCTCCTGCTGTTATGTTTAGTAGTGTTTCTAATATTCCATCAATCCATCTTTTTCATGGTTAGTCCTTGAGTCTGGTGTTCTCATAATATTTATTATAGGCTCGTGGTTTTGTCTTTCCGTCTTATCACATGTGCGAATCATTTTATTTCCTGCTTCTTTATACATTCTATGGTGGAAATTATTCCTAGCTTTTTATTCTCATTTCTTCATTTCTGATCTTATCTCTCAGACTGTTTCCTGTCATTCGTCTAACACATTTCATCTCTGTAGAGGTTATTTTTCTTATTGTTCTTTCATCCAGAGCATTCAAATGTGAAAAGTTTAAATAACTGTAAGAAGTTTGCAGTATATTATTTATCTTTGAGAGCTTTCATGAAATGCAGATTTGTGTGTGTCAGAATTATTAGTTCTGGTAATGAATCAAATGAGTTTGAAATTTGTTACGCAGTTATTATTTCTGAATTGAGTAACAGTAGGTGGATAACTAAAATATTAACAACCGACAACAGCCATTTGTAGAGCTAATTTCTCCTTCCCTTCTTTTGTCTGAAGTGAGTAACCGTAAATAACAACTAAAATATTAACAACCGACAACAGCCATTTGTAGAGCTAATTTCTCCTTCCCTTCTTTTGTCTGAAGTGAGTAACCGTAAATAACAACTAAAATATTAACAACCGACAACAGCCATTTGTAGAGCTAATTTCTCCTTCCCTTCTTTTGTCTGAAGTGAGTAACCGTAAATAACAACTAAAATATTAACAACCGACTACAGCCATTTGTAGAGCTAATTTCTCCTTCCCTTCTTTTGTCTGAAGTGAGTAACCGTAAATAACAACTAAAATATTAACAACCGACAACAGCCATTTGTAGAGCTAATTTCTCCTTCCCTTCTTTTGTCTGAAGTGAGTAACCGTAAATAACAACTAAAATATTAACAACCAACAACAGCCATTTGTAGAGCTAATTTCTCCTTCCCTTCTTTTTGTCTGAAGTGAGTAACCGTAAATAACAACTAAAATATTAACAACCAACAACAGCCATTTGTAGAGCTAATTTCTCCTTCCCTTCTTTTGTCTGAAGTGAGTAACCGTAAATAACAACTAATATATTAACAACCAACAACAGCCATTTGTAGAGCTAATTTCTCCTTCCCTTCTTTTTGTCTGAAGTGAGTAACCGTAAATAACAACTAAAATATTAACAACCAACAACAGCCATTTGTAGAGCTAATTTCTCCTTCCCTTCTTTTGTCTGAAGTGAGTAACCGTAAATAACAACTAATATATTAACAACCAACAACAGCCATTTGTAGAGCTAATTTCTCCTTCCCTTCTTTCGACACCAGGAACATTCCTACGGGGACTGGAAACAACGGCGACCTATGATGTCAAGACCAAAGAATTTATTATCAACTCTCCGACCATAACGTCAGCCAAGTTCTGGCCTGGTGGATGTGAGTGTGTTCTGTCAAATATTTCATACACTTTTTTCTTCGCGTGAAGCAGCAGTCAACAAAATATTTGTTATACTTTTATTATCTAGTGTCATCAACAAAATATACGTTATACTTTTATTATCTAGTGTCATCAACAAAATATTTGTTATACTTTTATCATTCAGTGTCATCAACAAAATATTTGTTATACTTTTACCATCAATATGTGAAGCCTCCTTTCAAATATTGTCACTCTCCATGCAGTTGGATGAGTCAACTATTGCAGATAGTAATGTTTCATTGATGGTATCTGTGAGCTATCTTCATGTCAACAATACATTGCAGGAACAAATATTATTCACCATAAGTCTGACTACAACAAGATGATCAATATTTGCTGCTGTGAGCTTGTACTTTGCAAAGATATAATGTACCCAATAGCAATATTGTTACTTATATAAGTGGGCGTCATCAATGATTGGTTGCTGTCATGGGTTCATTTCTTATTTGAAGGATGAGGTGCCAAATGTTTTGTGTGTTCGTTGTGTGATACATAGCAAATGTTTTGTGTGTTCGTTGTGTGATACATAGCAAATGTTTTGTGTGTTCGTTGTGTGATAAATAGCAAATGTTTTGTGTGTTCGTTGTGTGATAAATAGCAAATGTTTTGTGTGTTCGTTGTGTGATACATAGCAAATGTTTTGTGTGTTCGTTGTGTGATAAATAGCAAATGTTTTGTGTGTTCGTTGTGTGATAAATAGCAAATGTTTTGTGTGTTCGTTGTGTGATAAATAGCAAATGTTTTGTGTGTTCGTTGTGTGATACATAGCAAATGTTTTGTGTGTTCGTTGTGTGATACATAGCAAATGTTTTGTGTGTTCGTTGTGTGATAAATAGCAAATGTTTTGTGTGTTCGTTGTGTGATAAATAGCAAATGTTTTGTGTGTTCGTTGTGTGATACATAGCAAATGTTTTGTGTGTTCATTGTGTGATAAATAGCAAATGTTTTGTGTGTTCGTTGTGTGATAAATAGCAAATGTTTTGTGTGTTCGTTGTGTGATAAATAGCAAATGTTTTGTGTGTTCGTTGTGTGATACATAGCAAATGTTTTGTGTGTTCGTTGTGTGATACATAGCAAATGTTTTGTGTGTTCGTTGTGTGATAAATAGCAAATGTTTTGTGTGTTCGTTGTGTGATAAATAGCAAATGTTTTGTGTGTTCGTTGTGTGATACATAGCAAATGTTTTGTGTGTTCATTGTGTGATAAATAGCAAATGTTTTGTGTGTTCGTTGTGTGATAAATAGCAAATGTTTTGTGTGTTCGTTGTGTAATACATAGACTACATCTTGTTGGAAACATTTTTTTTTTTGCGTTTGCCAGCTTTCGCCTCTGGCGAAGTCCCTAGAGACTAGGAACTGAATTTTGCATGTTAATCTATTTTTCCCTGGCAGTCGTGTGCACAGTAGTCTCTCGCCATACATGCAGATAACTTCATCTTTAGAGGTACTCATATTTTTTCCGTCGATGAGTAATTGACGTTTCAAGCCGGGCCTGCCTGCCGAGACCAGGAGTGGTTACCACAGAGAGAAATCATAAATAAAAATCCCAACTGGTTCAGCCGGGATTTGAACTCACAACCTCTCTATCTCAAGGCCTGCGTCTTGCCTTGAGACCAACCGGTCCCCAGGAGAACATTTGAGTACAAACCTGCATTCATGATTATGTTTAATATTTGGAGCTATTTTATAAGATCAAATCTAATGACAATGATAGAATGTTTCAACAGCTGTGCCAGGACAACAGTCAGCAATATATTAGGTTGCTGTTACACACAGAAGTTGGGCTTTCATGTGGCACATGCTTCACTCACTTTGTTGAATGTTTGAACATCTGTGCCAGGACAACAGTCAGCAATATATTAGGTTACTGTTACACACAGAAGTGGGCTTTCAAGGGGCACATGCTTCACTCACTTTGTTGAATGTTTGAACATCTGTGCCAGGACAACAGTCAGCAATATATTAGGTTGCTGTTACACACAGAAGTTGGGCTTTCAAGGGGCACATGCTTCACTCACTTTGTTGAATGTTTGAACATCTATGCCAGGACAACAGTCAGCAATATATTAGGTTACTGTTACACACAGAAGTGGGCTTTCAAGGGGCACATGCTTCACTCACTTTGTTGAATGTATGGGAATGTCAGGCAGTGTTTTGACAGGGAAAAGGAGGCTGCTCTCTGTCAACATTTATAAACATTAATTCTTTTTATTTGGCAGGGATTTGGAAGAAATTTAATGACATTAATTTCCTGTTTTAAAGTGTCAATATGACATTAATCAATTGTAAAGCTGCTGTGTCATTATTTATAGAAAACCTTTGCCATTTCACATAATATTCAGAAAAGGGAGTTTAATCAGTTTATAGAACTGTCGTCAATAAAAGATGAGGTGACTACAGAGGAAATAGAAAAGTACAGTAGTCACCTTAATGAACTAAAGGTACAGTAGTCACCTTAATGAACTAAAGGTACAGTAGTCACCTTAATGAACTAAAGGTACAGTAGTCACCTTAATGAACTAAAGGTACAGTAGTCACCTTAATGAACTTAAGGTACAGTAGTCACCTTAATGAACTAAAGGTACAGTAGTCACCTTAATGAACTAAAGGTACAGTAGTCACCTTAATGAACTTAAATCAGGTATGGAGAAATAATTTAACAACATTTTTAACATGGAAGCATACAGGTGGGTGGTAAATCCTTTGACTGCAGATGTTGAGATTGATCATGGAAGTATACAGGTGGGTGGTAAATCCTTTGAATGCAAATGTTGAGATTGATCATGGCAGTATACAGGTGGGTGGTAAATCCTTTGACTGCAGATGTTGAGATTGATATAGCATGACAAGGAGAGAACTATTGCATCTTAAATATGATGATGGGAGTAAATCAATTTTCAATAATGATTGATACCTAAAAATGTGACAACATTTGTAAAAATGTGTGCCGTATAAATATGTGGGAAGTAATATTAAATTGACCCTACCTCAATATCTGGTGGAGTGAGGTTTTAGTGCCTGTGAATCATATTGTCACCAAACACAGGCACTGTTTGAAAGTCACTGAAAGAGGGGACCTATGCTTATTCCTTACAAAAATAGAACCAGATATCCAGCATCTAGTTGCACAGCACCAAGCTCGAGGATCTCATTAAATGAAAGGTCTCGGAAATTAATTTTTATTTCTTCAATTGAGCTTTTAGGGGATGGTAGAGTTGATAAGTGGAAAAGTGACACAAGTAAGGGCTGGACCTAACAGGGTTAAAGAGTTCTGGTCTAGTGCAACAGCCAAGTCGAGATTAAATAATGATATATGTATGTGTGTGTACAGTAGGAAAGAGGGCAGCCATGATAGGTCAGTGAACTGGACTGCAAAGGACAAGAGGTAGGGTTAAATCCCAACCGACAGCTTCCAGTTCACCCAGCCTTTAATGGGTACCAGATTTTTTTTCTGGGAAAGTAAAGCGGCATGGGCATAATACCGACCACATTACCCCAAAAATCATGTGCCGAAGGTCTGTAAAATTTATGGTCACTAACACCATATTCCCTATACGCCACTTGACGTGACGGGGGTACTTTACTTTCCTTACAGTAGGAAAGACGGCTAACTGTTGTGTGGTTATGGCCAAACTGACAACAAATGGCAAAGACTATGGCATGCAGTTGTTCCTGGTACAGATTCGAGACTTTGAGACACACCAACCACTTCCAGGTACGTTGTTGCTGATAATGTGTGGAGAAGCGGTGGGGTGGAACAGCAGATGGTGTGTGTGTGGTAGCAGATGGTTATGAACTAGTATCAGGTGTGTATGTGTAACAGTTGTAGCCTCCGTCAGTCATAGTTGACTATGGATTTTTCAGCACCCCTAGAAATGTTATATTTTTCTTTTCTTTCGTCGTGTATTCTCTTTCTCTATGAATCTGTCTGCTTCTTATTTAAGGTGAACCTTTAGAGTGTGTTTCCAGAGATTGCGGTCTGCAGCTATGTCTTCTCATGCTGCAGGGTTTATGTTCAGAGTCTTCATGTCGCGTTTACACACGTCTACAAATCGAAGTTTTGGGCACCCCCTAGTTCTTTTACCATCTGCCAGTTGTCAGTAGAGTATATCTTTCGTTATGTGACCATCTTTAATACGGTGTACATGGCCAAGCCAGCGTAACCTACGTTGTATGATTAGCATGTAGATATTCGGTTGGCCTGTGCAAGTCAAGACCACCACGTTTGTCACTTTATTCCTCCAGGTGATACCAAGAATACAGCGTATACATCGCATATGGAATGCATTTAGCCTTCTCTTCTGCTTGTACAGGTTGTCCAAGATTCGCTGCCATACAGGAGGATACTAATTATGCAGGCATTGTACACTGCTGCTTTTGTTTCAATTGTCAGTTTGCTGTTTTGCCAGACACGCCTAGAAAGACGGGCAAAAGTGGTAGCAGCTTTACCAATACGAGTGTCAATTTCTGTATCTAAAGATAGTCGGTCACCGATGATGGAACCCAGGTAGTTATACTGCTGCATGATATCAAGTTTATAGTTGTCGATAGATGTGTAACAGATGTGACTGTTAAAGGTTTGCAAGATCACCCACAATTTGTAACAGAGAACTCACTGTGGATTCTGGTGTGTGTGTGAGTAACGCTGCATGTGCAATGTACATAGGAAAGGGAAAAAGATGACTTCATAACCGACCCTTGCTGAGACTTATATTGTTGTGGTTGTTTGTTGACCTCATGATCTCTTGTATGCTTGTCTGGACTTGGGCAGACTAATGTGGACACAGCAAATACTTGACTCACATTGAATGAGCAACACCCTCACTGGTGGTTTATAGGATGTTTGTTGTTTGAAGAAAGCATTGGTCAGCTCGAGGTTGGTGACATCTCCATACAGTGAACACATAGGGTTTGGGGTTTGGGGTAGCAGATAATGTGTGGGAGAACACATAAGGTTTGGGATAGCAGATAATGTGTGGGAGAACACATAAGGTTTGGGATAGCAGATAATGTGTGGGAGAACACATAAGGTTTGGGATAGCAGATAATGTGTGGGAGAACACATAAGGTTTGGGGTAACAGATAATTTGTTGGAGAACACAAGGTTTAGGATAGCAGATAATGTGTGGGAGAACACATAAGGTTTGGGGTAGCAGATAATGTGTGGGAGAACACATAAGGTTTGGGATAGCAGATAATGTGTGGGAGAACACATAAGGTTTGGGATAGCAGATAATGTGTGGGAGAACACATAAGGTTTGGGATAGCAGATAATGTGTGGGAGAACACATAAGGTTTGGGGTAACAGATAATGTGTGGGAGAGCACATAAGGTTTGGGATAGCAGATAATGTGTGGGAGAACACATAAGGTTTGGGGTAGCAGATAATGTGTGTGAGAACACATAAGGTTTCGGGTAGCAGATGTTGTGTGGTGTATTATTAGTTTAAATGAGAGCAGGCTGTTTGTGGGAGAGTATTTTGTGTGTGGGGGAGTGGTAGTTATTCAGAAGAGGTAACGGAGGCCACGACTCCCTAATATTTTATCAGAACACTTAACACAATCTGTATCCAGCTCAATGTCAGTGTACAACCAGCCATTACTATATACCCTTGTATAGCTGTCAGTTCAATGTCAGTGTACAACCAGCCACCACTATATACCCTTGTATAGCTGTCAGTGTACAACCAGCCACCACTATATAACCTTGTATAGCTGTCAGTGTACAACCAGCCAACACTATATACCCTTGTATAGCTGTCAGTGTACAACCAGCCACCACTATATACCCTTGTATAGCTGTCAGTGTACAACCAGCCACCACTATATACCCTTGTATAGCTGTCAGTGTACAACCAGCCACCACTATATACCCTTGTATAGCTGTCAGTGTACAACCAGCCACCACTATATACCCTTGTATAGCTGTCAGTGTACAACCAGCCACCACTATATACCCTTGTATAGGTGTCAGTGTACAACCAGCCACCACTATATAACCTTGTATAGCTGTCAGTGTACAACCAGCCACCACTATATAACCTTGTATAGCTGTCAGTGTACAACCAGCCACCACTATATACCCTTGTATAGCTGTCAGTGTACAACCAGCCACCACTATATACCCTTGTATAGCTGTCAGTGTACAACCAGCCACCACTATATACCCTTGTATAGCTGTCAGTGTACAACCAGCCACCACTATATACCCTTGTATAGCTGTCAGTGTACAACCAGCCACCACTATATACCCTTGTATAGCTGTCAGTTCAATGTCAGTGTACAACCAGCCACCACTATATACCCTTGTATAGCTGTCAGTTCAATGTCAGTGTACAACCAGCCACCACTATATAACCTTGTATAGCTGTCAGTTCAATGTCAGTGTACAACCAGCCACCACTATATAACCTTGTATAGCTGTCAGTTCAATGTCAGTGTACAACCAGCCACCACTATATAACCTTGTATAGCTGTCAGTTCAATGTCAGTGTACAACCAGCCACCACTATATACCCTTGTATAGCTGTCAGCTCAATGTCAGTGTACAACCAGCCACCACTATATAACCTTGTATAGCTGTCAGTTCAATGTCAGTGTACAACCAGCCACCACTATATAACCTTGTATAGCTGTCAGCTCAATGTCATTGTACAACCAGCCACCACTATATAACCTTGTATAGCTGTCAGCTCAATGTCAGTGTACAACCAGCCACCACTATATAACCTTGTATAGCTGTCAGTTCAATGTCAGTGTACAACCAGCCACCACTATATAACCTTGTATAGCTGTCAGCTCAATGTCAGTGTACAACCAGCCACCACTATATACCCTTGTATAGCTGTCAGTGTACAACCAGCCACTACTATATAACCTTGTATAGCTGTGATAGAGTTCAAATAACTCCAGCTGTTACTAAAAGATAGGCTTGAATGTCTATGGAGGTCAAAGCAAGTACACAACTACAACCATACAGTTGTTGACTTTGCAATGTGCATGAAAGTATAATCTTATATTTGTGTCCCAGATTACCAGGTTCATCATTAAGTGCCAAGCCTGCTGGTGTAGGTGATCATGTCTCTCCACAACTTTCGATCTCGACAGTTATCTATCATTTCTGTTGTTGACCTTCTGCCAAGCCATTGTCTTAAGCTGTCTGGTATCTTTTCTCTTTTCTTCCCTCTATCTCTTTGTTCCTCAACTTTCCCAGTTGTTACAATATATTCCAGCTGTTCCTTTCTTATTGCATGACCAATAAGTCATAATTATTTCTTCTTAATATTGGAAATTAGCTCTCTTTTTGCTTTGGCCGGGTCAACCTAAAAGTTTGGAAGCAAAGAGCATAGGATGTAATTGTTTATAAAGACAACCTGATGTAGGCACAGATAGCCACATACTAATGACTACCTGGTGTAGGCACAGATAGCCACAGACTAATGACAACCTGGTGTAGGCACAGATAGCCACAGACTAATGACAACCTGGTGTAGGCACAGATAGCCACAGACTAATGACAATCTGGTGTAGGCACAGATAGCCACAGACTAATGACAACTTGGTGTAGGCACAGATAGCCATAGACTAATGACAATCTGGTGTAGGCACAGATAGCCACAAGTGACAACCTGGTGTAGGCAGAGAGAGCCACAGACTAATGACAACCTGGTGTAGGCACAGATAGCCACAGACTAATGACAACCTGGTGTAGGCACAGATAGCCACAGCCTAATGACAGCCTGGTGTAGGCAGAGAGAGCCACAGACTAATGACAACCTGGTGTAGGCACAGATAGCCACAGACTAATGACAACCAGGTGTAGGCAGAGACAATCACAGACTAACAACAACCTGGTGTAGGCACAGATAGCCACAGACTAATGACAACCTGGTGTAGGCAGAGACAGACTAACAACAACCAGGTGTAGGCAGAGACAATTACAGACTAACGACAACCTGGTGTAGGTAGAGACAATCACAGACTAACGACAACCTGGTGTAGGCAGAGTTAGCCATAAACTGAGTGCAATAGAGATGTTGCTGCTGCCTACAAGGGGGCTATAAAATGGGTCGACCACTGACAGTTCTGTCAGCCCACGGTCATTGACATAAAAACCTGTCTGTCCTATAGGTGTTACTGTTGGAGACATTGGTCAGAAGTTTGGTCTTGGGGCCATGGACAATGGGTTCCTGATTCTAAACAATGTTCGGATCCCAAGAGAGAACATGCTCATGAGGTATTCCCAGGTAGGTCAATGAGAGTGTCACAATGTTCAAGTTGAGTTTTTGTGTTAGTGACATTTTTGTAGATGAGTGTTTATGAGAAGAAATATTCCAAATATTGTCTCCCTTGTTGTCGCTGCTACAGAATAGACCATTTCTCTACCACACATATCTGGACTATTTTAGTTCTAACTTCTTCTACTAAACCTGGATGTACCATAATAAACAGTTATTTGTGAAAATAGTCATAGAACAAGAGAACTAAACTATCAGGAGAAAACTGCTGTGAGGAGACATAAATCAAAATAAAACTGTGACAATGGAAAATCTGGAGGGTAGTTGAAACTTGGGGATAAATTGAGGGGATAGAATTCAAAATCTCAGCACTGATTGGTCTGCTGTGTCAGCATGTCAGAGGTCAAAAGGTCACAGAATAAATATCTTAGCTGAGGGCTCGATGACCTCACCTGATGCAACACACTTACAATGTAATACCCGACTGCTTTCATGAGAATTAGCAAACACTAGCTGATGGAGATCCTGGTACATCTTCTCATAAAAGCCCTGGGAAAAAACTAACCAATCTAGTCTAGCGAGTGGGGATTGAAAAGGGAAGGCAGGTTACAAGAAAATGCTGAAGTCTGATGCACTGGGCTGAAGGTTGTAGGCATCACTAGTTGCTGTAAAACCACAATACAGCTTATCTGTGCTTTATTTCTCTTAGTTCAGCAAGGTCTTTGTTTCCATGACTTTTCAGTGCTGTAACTACTGACAGAAAATCTGTGAGGATCACAATGTTTTCTTTATCTTCTCCTTCAAGAGAGTTTCAGCTGTATTTTTCAGAGCTTCTGCTTCTCCCTTAAGCTACTTCACTATTGTCTGTTGCAGCAGGTTCCTTTTTGTCTTCCATAAAATCTACCTATGTCAAGGACATATGTTGGACCTAAAAAACAATCTGTCTTGATCATAAACCTGTACAACCTGTCTTGATCATAAACCTTTACAATCTGTCTTGATCATAAACCTTTACAACAATCTGTCTTGATCATAAACCTTTACAACAATCTGTCTTGATCATAAACCTTTACAACAATCTGTCTTGATCATAAACCTTTACAACAATCTGTCTTGATCATAAACCTTTACAACAATCTGTCTTGATCATAAACCTTTACAATCTGTCTTGACCATAAACCTTTACAACAATCTGCCTTGATCATAAACCTTTACAATCTGTCTTGACCATAAACCTTTACAACAATCTGTCTTGATCATAAACCTTTACAATCTGTCTTGATCATAAACCTCTACAACAATCTGTCTTGATCATAAACCTTTACAACAATCTGTCTTGATCATAAACCTTTACAACAATCTGTCTTGACCGTAAAACCTTTACAATCTGTCCTCTTCTGTGTTTACTCTAGGTCCTCCATGATGGTACTTTTGTATCGCCAAAGAACGATCGCCTCATTTACAGTTCGATGACTCTCATCCGAGCTAAAATTGTGGGTCACTGTGCTCGAACATTAGCCAAGGCTGTAACTATAGCAACCAGATACAGTGCTGTCCGCAAACAGTCGGAAATCAATGTAGGGTAATGGATGTTGTAACACTCCTTTTCTCTTATATCCACTCAGAATGTGATAAAGCTGCTCTCGTCTTCTACTCTTCCCGGATGCAGATTTATCTTTCACAACGGACTCTGTCCACATTTATCAAGTACTGGTTATTATTGATTGTCTGGAGATTCACTGCGGTGGTCCTGCTGTTTAACCTGTCATTCCATAAATAAGATTGAGTACAGAAGTTGTCCTGCTGTTTAACCTGTCATTCCATAAATAAGATTGAGTACAGAAGTTGTCCTGCTGTTTAACCTGTCATTCCATAAATAAGATTGAGTACAGAAGTTGTCCTGCTGTTTAACCTGTCATACCATAAATAAGATTGAGTACAGAAGTTGTCCTGCTGTTTAACCTGTCATTCCATAAATAAGATTGAGTACAGAAGTTGTCCTGCTGTTTAACCTGTCATTCCATAAATAAGATTGAGTACAGAAGTTATCCTGCTGTTTAACCTGTCTTGATCGCAGAGAGAGAGAGAGAGAACTCACACACGTTAAAGAACCCTTGGAAGTTTAAAGAGGACAAGCGTAGGCCAAAAATGGGAGGTCCCGTGTGAACTCACACACGTTAAAGTACCCTTGGAAGTTTAAAGTGGGAAAGAGTAGGCCAAAAATGGGAGGTCCCGTGTGAACTCACACACGTTAAAGAGCCCTTGGAAGTTTAAGGTGGGAAAGAGTAGGCCAAAAATGGGAGGTCCCGTGTGAACTCACACACGTTAAAGAGCCCTTGGAAGTTTAAAGTGGGAAAGAGTAGGCCAAAAATGGTCGTTGTCCAGGCAAACATTAAGCGACTCTAGCCATCCATGCCAAAGATGGTTGTGTTGGGCTGAAATGCACAGATATTGTGGTTTACTGTCAACTAGTGACACAGTGTCACCACAGCCACTTCACGGGTTTTTGCTAAGAATAGACTTCATTTAATTTTTTTCGTTTAGAGAACTTGCTTCATTCTACGTGTTTTCTGCTCGATTTTATATGTCTTTTTGCTGTTCTGTTCACTTCTTCCTTGTCTGATTCCAGGGAAGGTGAGGTACCAGTGTTGGACTTCCAGACACAGCAACACAAGCTCTTCACCCAGATTGCCTCTACCTATGCCCTAACTGTGGCTGGTAAGGTCTCTTCTTATGCTTACATCAGTGTCTCTGCTCAGATCGAGTCTGGAAATCTGGAAGGTTTGCCCGTTGTGAGTTTGTCCACATTTGATCTTTGATAAGATTCAAGTTTTCGTTCAATGTATTTTATTCCCCTTTATTCACACAGTGGCTTGTTACTGATATTTTAGTTGTTTTGTTAAATTGTCTCTTGTCAGAGAATTATAAAATGCATTGACTTTTTCTGTGGCACATTCTCACATTCAAGATAATTATAAGAAGCTATATCTTAAGTTTTGAAGACATTTGCAGTTTAAGATTTGTCAGTATTTACTGTACTTTTGGTTATAGGAATTCTACCACGGCTCTACCACGATTCTACAACAACTCTACCTCAGTTCTACCACAGCTCTAACAAAATTCTACAACAATTTTACTACAACTCTACAATTCTACCACAATTCTACTACAACTCTATAACAATTCTGCCACACTCTACCACAATTCTACCACAACTCTGCCACACTCTACCACAATTCTACCTCAACTCTACCACTCAAAACGATCAAATGGGTACTGGATGGTCCTGTGGTAGACATCAACAACTGGACGAGAAAGCCCTATCTTCTAATCCCACCATTAACAATGACAATTTCTCTCTTTGTATCTGTAGTTTCTTCATAGTTTTACCCTCTCCTGTCTCTGGGTAGTCGGGTCTGGCCCTCTTAGATCATGGTGAAAACCTGGGGCTCCCGTGTGCACTTCAACTCTTTCATCTCTGAACAGGACCTATAAGTCCCGCTTCATATTTGCTACATTATCTCAGTTAACAAGCATTCTTTCCTGACAGGACCTTTAAGTCCCACTTCATATTTGCTACATTATCTCAGTTAACAAGCATTTTTTCCTGACAGGACCTATAAGTCCCACTTCATATTTGCTACATTATCTCAGTTAACAAGCATTTTTCCCTGACAGGACCTTTAAGTCCCGCTTTATATTTGCTACATTATCTCAGTTAACAAGCATTTTTTCCTGACAGGATCTATAAGTCCCACTTCATATTTGCTACATTATCTCAGTTAACAAGCATTTTTCCCTTTTAGGACCTGTAGGTCCAGCAGATTATCTCACTGGGAGCCACAAACGGGTGACGTTGGCAGCATGACCCCCCTGGAAGAAGTTGTTTACTTTTGTTTTCAAATTGTCCGGCTGGCTCACTCTTTGCTCTCCACATTTATATAAGATAGCGAAAGCCTGTTCGGGTCCCACCTCCTATATAAACAAAATTCTTTATAATAGTTACCAGATAATGTATGTTGTATTGTTGTTAGGGGTCACTTCTTCTTCTTCTTCTACCTGTCAGCTCCCTGTGGAACATAGGTCTTCAACAAACACTTTCAGCTCCCTGTGGAGCATAGGTCTTCAACAAACACTTTCAGCTCCCTGTGGAGCATAGGTCTTCAACAAACACTTTCAGCTCCCTGTGGAGCATAGGTCTTCAACAAACACTTTCAGCTCCCTGTGGAGCATAGGTCTTCAACAAACACTTTCAGCTCCCTGTGGAGCATAGGTCTTCAACAAACTCTTTCAGCTCCCTGTGGAGCATAGGTCTTCAACAAACACTTTCAGCTCCCTGTGGAGCATAGGTCTTCAACAAACACTTTCAGCTCCCTGTGGAGCATAGATCTTCAACAAACACTTTCCAAGCCGTTCTGTTTTTTGCCATTCTTTTAAGATCATTCCATGTCTCCCCCATCATCTTCATCTCTGCTTCTATCTGTCTTCTCCAAGAATTCCTTGGTCTTCCTCTTTGTCTTTTTCCCTGGGAATTCAAAAAAAGGGCCTGTTGTGTAATACTCTCAGTTGGCTTCCGCAGTGTGTGTCCTATCCAGCGTCATCGTCTTCGCTGTATCTCTTTCTCTACTGGTATTTGACTGGTACATTTCCATAATTCTATGTTAGTGATTTTGTCCTGCCGTTTGTTTGAGGTCACTACTGTGATCAAATTGTATCAATTATTTTGTAAAATTTCAATGAAAATGTCACGACTAGAAGATTCAAGAACCTTTGTTAAGAAGGTCAGGCCCTGAGAGAAACTGTAAAAACTGTGAGAATCTGTAAAAACTGTGAGAATCTGTAAAAACTTTGAGAATATGTAAAACTGAGAATCTGTAAAACTGAAAAGCTGTAAAGACTGAGAATCTGTAAAAACTTCAAGTGCATTATCCAGTTTGTGACCTTTGCTGGTCCCAACTAGCAGAAATTGACAGCTGCAGAAGAAGCCCTGTGACTTTCATTTACTCTTGTTTTGTATTCCTCAGCTACATGCACTCTTGGCTGCCCTAAAGGCCTTCAGCTCCTGGGAGATGATGTTTGGCATCGAGCAGTGCCGTTTGGCATGTGGAGGTAATGGCTACTCTCTGGCCAGTGGCTTGCCCAAGATATACATCAACGAGAGTGCAGCTGCAACATATGATGGAGAGAACGTTGTTCTGTGTCTGCAGACTGCTAGGTAATATCTGGGCCAGTAGCGAATGTTTTCTATATTTATTGTTGATGACATCATCTTTATGTTTGTCAAAATTAAATAATCTGACTGAGATAAGACACCCATCAGCATCTGGGTCGCAGAGGTCAATGAAACAGTTTAATGTTTACAACTTTATGCTTAATGAAACCATAGTATGATTTTCAGTGTTTCAACAAAAAGACACCAAATTTGCCTAATAAGATGAACACAATTTTATAACATAAAGAAAAATAGTTTAGTTTATTTTCACCAGATCATTTTCATTGGACACAATGAGATCTCCTCCTCAGCACATTCCCCAATATGAAGCACACAAGTCACAAACTAGTGGAAGCACTGAAATTAGCTCCAGCTCAGATGTTGAGATTCAGTATCTCTGGTAGAGAAATAGACTCCAACCTCCTTAGTCACCTCTTATGATGACATGTGATAGGTGGAACTATCACTGGTAAAGAACTAGAATCCAACCTCTGGACAGAGAAAAGAAAAGAACTTGTCCATTTGTCAAATTCAGTCTTGATATTCCAAAGAACTTGATGTTAACGATAAAATCAAGGACATTAATAAAGTGTTGGACATATACAATAACACACTGACCTAGCGATCTCTCTTTCCCTGATATACAATAACATAATGACCTAGCGATCTCTCTTTCCCTGATATACAATAACACAATGACCTAGCGATCTCTCTTTCCCTGATATACAATAACACACTGACCTAGCGATCTCTCTTTCCCTGATATACAATAACACACTGACCTAGCGATCTCTCTTTCCCTGATATACAATAACACACTGACCTAGCGATCTCTCTTTCCCTGATATACAATAACACACTGACCTAGCGATCTCTCTTTCCCTGATATACAATAACACACTGACCTAGCGATCTCTCTTTCCCTGATATACAATAACACACTGACCTAGCGATCTCTCTTTCCCTGATATACAATAACACACTGACCTAGCGATCTCTCTTTCCCTGATATACAATAACACACTGACCTAGCGATCTCTCTTTCCCTGTATTCTGCCAGTTGTAACCAAGTTTTCCAACTTTCCTCTACTCATGATGTGCCTCATTAATGTTGATTATTTCTGTTTAACTCACTTTTTCTGTTGGCCTATGTGAGAATAACATTGGTCTTTTTAGCTGTCCAGGGAACTCTCAACATTCTTCTGAGAAATCCCATCTCTGTGGTCTCTAATTGTATTTTCATTTCTTTGTCTACTGTCCATGATTCGCTTCCACAGGTCAGAATTGGCTCTGTATAACACTTGTGAACTCTCTTTCTCACTTCTATTGACATAGACATTTGTTTGTCTACTGTCCATGATTCACTTCCACATGTCAGAATTGGCTCTATATAACTAACAATTATGAACTCTCTTTCTCACTTCTATTGACATAGATGTTTCACAAGATGTTCTCATTTTCTGAAATGCTATTTTGGCCTGAGCTATTCAGCTTATTACTTTTGTGGTGCACCTTCCATCTGATGTTATTAACTGACAAGTATGTCTTCCCAAAATTGGCCTGCAGTATCATAACAGGCACTGTTCTGTTAATAAACGACCTCCAGCAGCATTACAATCAATCTTCTTACTAGACAACTACATCCATTTTTAAACCATCATTAAATCTTGATAATGAGTCTATTTTATGTTTTCATTTTTTTTTTTTTAAGTTTTTGTCCACTGTTTTCCACAATACAAAGTTTCTCTACAGTTTGTCCACTGTTTTCCACAATACAAAGTTTTTCTACAGTTTGTCCACTGTTTCTCTTCTGTTATCTACAGTTTGTCCACTGTTTCTCTTCTGTTATCTACAGTTGTATCCACTGTCTTCTGTTATCTACAGTTTGTCCACTTTTTTCTGTTATCTACAGTTTGTCCACTGTTTCTCTTCTGTTATCTACAGTTTGTCCACTGTTTTCCACAATACAAAGTTTTTCTACAGTTTGTCCACTGTTTCTATTCTGTTATCTACAGTTTGTCCACTGTTTCTCTTCTGTTATCTACAGTTTGTCCACTGTTTCTCTTCTGTTATCTACAGTTTGTCCACTGTTTCTCTTCTGTTATCTACAGTTTGTCCACTGTTTCTCTTCTGTTATCTACAGTTTGTCCACTGTTTCTCTTCAGTTATCTACAGGTCATTCACTGTTTCTCTTCTGTTATCTACAGTTTGTCCACTGTTTCTCTTCTGTTATCTACAGTTTGTCCACTGTTTCTCTTCTGTTATCTACAGTTTGTCCACTGTTTCTCTTCTGTTTTCTACAGTTTGTCACTGTTTCTCTTCTGTTATCTACAGTTTGTCCACTGTTTCTCTTCTGTTATCTACAGTTTGTCCACTGTTTCTCTTCTGTTATCTACAGTTTGTCACTGTTTCTCTTCTGTTATCTACAGTTTGTCCACTGTTTCTCTTCTGTTATCTACAGTTTGTCACTGTTTCTCTTCTGTTATCTACAGTTTGTCCACTGTTTCTCTTCAGTTATCTACAGGTCGTTCACTGTTTCTCTTCTGATATCTACAGTTTGTCCACTGTTTCTCTTCTGTTATCTACAGTTTGTCCACTGTTTCTCTTCTGTTATCTACAGTTTGTCCACTGTTTCTCTTCTGTTATCTACAGTTTGTTCACTGTTTCTCTTCTGTTATCTACAGTTTGTTCACTGTTTCTCTTCTGTTACCTACAGTTTGTCCACTGTTTCTCTTCTGTTATCCAGAGTTTCATTCACCATCTGCCCATTATTTATCCACAACGTATCCACCCCACCTTCTCAGGTTCCTCATTAAATACTGGAATGCAGCCCAAAATGGGGAACAACTGTCTGACCTGGTCCAGTTCCTACAGATTCCCAAGGGAGGTAAGAGCAGGCTGACGGACAAAATTGAGCTGGACCAGATTATTGCGGCCTACGAGTACTGGGCAGCCAGGTTTGTGGGTCATGGTGTTTGGGGTCTTTGAGTGTCTTCTGTCTGAGATTGTTGGGGCCAGGTCTGTGGTCCAGGTGTTTGGAGTCTTTAAGTATCTTCTGTCTGAGATTGTTGGGGCCTACGAGTACCGGGTGACCAGGTCTGTGGGTCCAGGTGTTTGGGGTCTTTGAGTATCTTCTGTCTGAGATTGTTGGGGCCTACGAGTACCGGGTGACCAGGTCTGTGGGTCCAGGTGTTTGGGGTCTTTGAGTATCTTCTGTCTGAGATTGTTGGGGCCAGGTCTGTGGTCCAGGTGTTTGGAGTCTTTAAGTATCTTCTGTCTGAGATTGTTGGGGCCTACGAGTACCGGGTGACCAGGTCTGTGGGTCATGGTGTTTGGGGTCTTTAAGTATCTTCTGTCTGAGATTGTTGGGGCCAGGTCTGTGGGTCATGGTGTTTGGGGTCTTTGAGTATCTTCTGTCTGAGATTGTTGGGGCCAGGTCTGTGGGTCATGGTGTTTGGGGTCTTTAAGTATCTTCTGTCTGAGATTGTTGGGGCCAGGTCTGTGGGTCATGGTGTTTGGGGTCTTTGAGTATCTTCTGTCTGAGATTGTTGGGGCCAGGTCTGTGGGTCATGGTGTTTGGGGATCTTTAAGTATCTTCTGTCTGAGATTGTTGGGGCCAGGTCTGTGGGTCATGGTGTTTGGGGTCTTTGAGTATCTTCTGTCTGAGATTGTTGGGGCCAGGTCTGTGGGTCATGGTGTTTGGGGTCTTTGAGTATCTTCTGTCTGAGATTGTTGGAACTTACGAGTACCTGGTGGCCAGGTGTATGGGATCTTTTGAATGTCTTTTGTCTGTGAGATTGTTGTGGGTTCAGGTGTATGGGATCTTTTGAATGTCTTTTGTCTGTGAGATTGTTGTGGATCCAGGTGTATGGGATCTTTGAGTGTCTTTTGTCTGTGAGATTGTTGTGGGTCCAGGTGTATGGGATCTTTGAGTGTCTTTTGTCTGTGAGATTGTTGTGGGTCCAGGTGTATGGGATCTTTGAGTGTCTTTTGTCTGTGAGATTGTTGTGGGTCCAGGTGTATGGGATCTTTGAGTGTCTTTTGTCTGTGAGATTGTTGTGGGTCCAGGTGTATGGGATCTTTGAGTGTCTTTTGTCTGTGAGATTGTTGGAGCATATGATTACCTAGGTGTGTGGTCCAGGTGTATGGTGTCTTTGAGTGTCTTCTGTCGGTGAGAGCTAATGAGTACCTGAGCTTATTCTGGGATAGTAGAACTACCTGCCTTGATCCCAGCCTATAAATTATGTTGTTGGTCATTGAACAGTCTGGACACCAATACCATACTCTCTTAGGGTTGTATAGTATGGATGTAACCGTTACTTTATCTATTAACTCTCCTTCTTTCTTTAAAACTGTATTTATCCTTCACTCCTGATGACAGAAAAGTCGAGGAGGCCAGTGCTAGACTGCAGAGCTACCTTAAGAAAGGGCTGAAGCTGGCAGAGGCATGGAATAACTCCTCACAAGCTTTGGTGGTAGCAGCTGTGGTAAGTGTGGTGTCCTTTTGTTGGTTCATCTTCTGTATTTGTCTCATAGAATAGGGTTGTTGAGTCCATGACTCTGGGCTGTTCATGGGATGGAGGTGGTCAGTGACTGAATTGTTGAGTCCATGACTCTGGGCTGTTCATGGGATGGAGGTGGTCAGTGACTGAATTGTTGAGTCCATGACTCTGGGCTGTTCATGGGATGGAGGTGGTCAGTGACTGAATTGTTGAGTCCATGACTCTGGGCTGTTCATGGGATGGAGGTGGTCAGTGACTGAATTGTTGAGTCCATGACTGGGCTGTTCATGGGATGGAGGTGGTCAGTGACTGAAATCTTGACTCCTGACATCAGGATCAGCGAACTCAGGTTGACCAAGATCCAAATCTACTGCCCCACAGTGGCTTTGGTAAATATGTGAAGAAGGTAGTTCAGTGCTAGGTTGTAACTGAACAGTGTTGAGATAAGATATCACAAATATAATTAAAGGAAAGATCATCATCAGGAAGGTTGTAGAAGGTTGCATTCACCACAGTTCTAGCCAGATCTCCCACAGAATGTTACATTCACCACAGTTCTAGCCAGATCTCCCACAGAATGTTACATTAACCACAGTTCTAGCCAGATCTCCCACAGAACGTTACATTCACCACAGTTCTAGCCAGATCTCCCACAGAACGTTACATTCACCACAGTTCTAGCCAGATCTCCCACAGAACGTTACATTCACCACAGTTCTAGCCAGATCTCCCACAGAATGTTACATTCACCACAGTTCTAGCCAGATCTCCCACAGAACGTTACATTCACTACAGCCCATCTGAAAGAGTCTCTGTCTCTAGCCAGATCTCCCGCAGAACGTTGCATTCACCACAGTTCTAACCAGATCTCCCACAGAACGTTACATTCACCACAGCCCGTCTGAAAGAGTCTCTGTCTCTAGCCAGATCTCCCACAGAACATTGCATTCACCACAGCCCGTCTGAAAGAGTCTCTGTCTCTAACCAGATCTCCCACAGAACATTGCATTCACCACAGCCTGTCTGAAAAAGATTCTGTCTCTAGCCAGATCTCCCACAGAATGTTGCATTCACTACAGCCCATCTGAAAGAATCTCTGTCTCTAGCCAGATCTCCCACATAACGTTACATTCACTACAGCCGATCAGAAAGAATCTCTGTCTCTAGCCAGATCTCCCACATAACGTTACATTCACTACAGCCGATCAGAAAGAATCGCTGTCTCTAGCCAGATCTCCCACTTCTGTTGTCATATTCAAGGTCTCCTTGATGTCCTGAAACCACCTTCCTCTTGGTCTGTCCCTGATGCATCACCCAGAACAATGCCTTCTGTTATTGTTTTTTCCAGCCCGCTCTGCCTTTTGACGTGGCCATAGTATTTTAATTTCCTCCGTAGAATGGTGTTTATAACCCTGTTCATTTTAATGTTTGAATCTGTTAATATGTCTTCATTGCTCTTTTTCATTATTCAAGGTATATCAAGGATTTTCTGTAGCTTTTTGTTTCAAATGAATCAATTTTGTACCTTGTATGCTAGATTGTCCATGAGTCACAACCTTATGTTGCTATCAGGATAACTGCCTTGTTGGTATTGTGGCAAATGTACGAAGGATGGAAGGAAGAAATAAACAAAGAGTGGGTGTTGAGTTATTAAATATTATTAGGTTTATATTTCTGGCTCACAGGGTATGATACATGATGATGATGTGTAATTTAATGAATGTCCTAATTTGATTGACAGGCCTTCTCACGCGCATTTGTGGTCAAGGCATTTATTGAGAAGGTGACCTCAGCAAGGCTGGAACCTAGGGTCTCATTGGTCCTCACTCAGCTCTGCCAGCTCTATGCACTACAAGGGATCTCCAGCAATTCTGGCCACTTCTTGAAGGTAAGTCTAGTTCATTCTGGACTTCATTCTTTCTTCAGCTCTTTTCTGTCATATTTTGTTTTCTTCGTCTTCAATATCTATTGCCCTTTCTAGCTAAAGAAGGGGGGGGAGGGGAGGCTTGGCTTTCCAGGTCTGATGATATTTGCTAATAAGTATCAGACCTACTGGACCTGCATTGTATCTTGACACACATTTTTCTGGGTGAGTCGCTCAACCTTAGCAAGGGAACTGATACCTGCTGTTGTTGCCTCTCACCTCTGTGTTCTTTTTACTATTTCACTAGGTCTGCCTCTTTTTCTTGTGTCCTCTAGCTCCCATTTGAGTGCCTGCTCTGAGATTATTGTCACTTCTCATCACGTAGCCAACATGACCACCTTTTCCTCTTGAATACAGATGATATTTTGGGATACTTTGTTTCTCTTATTTCTCCACAAGTCTTGAAATCATTCCACGGTATACAAAGTATTTTCCTCAGACATTTGTTTTCAAACACATCTAGTTTAGTTTCTATTTCTTTAGTTGTTCTCAAGTTCTTGCATTCATAAGTGTGGATAATACATTTGATAATTCTGAGCTTGATTACAGATGATATTTTGGGATGTTTTGTCTTTTCTCTTGTTTCTGTGCTAGTCTTGAATTCATTCCTGTCTCTAGCATTAGCGTTTTCAATATATTAATTTATTACTGACACAACTGGATACTTTTACCATAATCACATAGGTCATTCCACGATGTACATCACCGATTCTCAAACTTCTACAGAGACACACACACACCCCCCCATTTTTTTTCTTTTTTTTTCCATTTGCCAGCTTTCACCTCCGGGGAAGTCCCTAGAGACTAAGAACTGAATTTTGTATGTTAATCGATTTTTTTTCCCTGGCAGCCATGTGCACAGGGGTCCTTCGCGCACAGGCAGATAACTCCGTCTTCGGAGGTACTCATATTTTTTCCATTGATGAGTAATTGACGTTTCAAGCTGGGCCTCGCTGCTGAGACCAGGGGTGGTTGCCGCAGAGAGAAATCATAAATAAAAATCCCAACTGTTGTAGCCTGGGTTTGAACCCACCACCTCTCTGTCTCGAGGCCGGCGTCTTGCTTTCGTTCATTCTCTCTTTCCATTTAGCTATAAAATATCATGCTATTCTTGAAGCCTCCGCTGACTCCCTGTGGCGGCACGGGGCTGCAGACCACAGTTTAAGAAGCACTGCTATACATTATTTCATTAGGTTTGATCATTAAGCCTTTTAGCATACACGAAATACAACTTGTTTTGTGTTAACTTTTTTTTTTTTTTAACGTGTGCTTGAGAGAGCTGGAAACTTGAGAGTTCCCTGGACAGCTAAAAAGATCAACAAGGAAATTCTCAAAAAGGCCAATACAAAAAGGGAGCTCCTAAAAAAAACATCAGAAAGAAACAATCAACATTTTTCGGGCACATCAAACTTCTACAGAGACACACACATACACGCACGCGCACACCCCCCCCCCTTCCCCTCCATTTTTTTTTTCTTTTTTTTTTTCCATTTGCCAGCTTTCACCTCCGGGGAAGTCCCTAGAGACTAAGAACTGAATTTTGTATGTTAATCGATTTTTTTTTTCCCTGGCAGCCATGTGCACAGGGGTCCTTCGCGCACAGGCAGATAACTCCGTCTTCGGAGGTACTCATATTTTTTCCATTGATGAGTAATTGACGTTTCAAGCTGGGCCTAGCTGCTGAGACCAGGGGTGGTTGCCGCAGAGAGAAATCATAAATAAAAATCCCAACTGTTGTAGCCTGGGTTTGAACCCACCACCTCTCTGTCTCGAGGCCGGCGTCTTGCTTTCGTTCATTCTCTCTTTCCATTTAGCTATAAAATATCATGCTATTCTTGAAGCCTCCGCTGACTCCCTGTGGCGGCACGGGGCTGCAGACCACAGTTTAAGAAGCACTGCTATACATTATTTCATTAGGTTTGATCATTAAGCCTTTTAGCATACACGAAATACAACTTGTTTTGTGTTAACTTTTTTTTTTTTTTTAACGTGTGCTTGAGAGAGCTGGAAACTTGAGAGTTCCCTGGACAGCTAAAAAGATCAACAAGGAAATTCTCAAAAAGGCCAATACAAAAAGGGAGCTCCTAAAAAAAACATCAGAAAGAAACAATCAACATTTTTCGGGCGCATCATGATAAGAGGAAAGTTGGAATTCTTGGTTACAACTGTCAAAATACAGGGAAAGAAAGATTGTGGACGACAAAGAGAGAAAATACTGGATAGTTTGATATCATGGCACGATAAACAGTCAACAGCAGAATTGGTACGATATACTGTGGACAGAAAATTGTGGAAAGACATGATCGCCTACGCTAACCGTTATAGCACATGATGACGACGAGAGAGGTGATATAACCCAGTTGAGTGAGCTATTTCAAGAGGCTGATGGTTGATATTTGGACGGTCCTCTTCTTTTATTCTACTACTTGTGCCATGTAGTGTCACACAAAGGTGGATTGTATAGTTGTCTGACTATCATTAGTTGCGTAGCTTCAGTTGTCATGTCAGATTTAGTTAATATCTCTTTGATTCCTTCTATTTCTGTGTTTCCATTTTTGACTATCAAGGCTTAAACTTTGCTGTTAAGAGTTTGAAGCACCGTTGTATATTTAATGGTGTTTGATGGTTGTTTATATATCTGGTATTTAATCTTTCTGTCTCTCATTTGATCTTTCTATTCTCCCATGTCCCAGTCATTAAAACCATCCATGCCCCAATCATTAAGTTCGTCCTTGCCCCAATCATTAAATTCCCCCATGCCCCAATCATTAAATTCCCCCATGTCCCAATCATTAAATTCCCCCATGTCCCAATCATTAAATTCCCCCATGCCCCAATCATTAAATTCCCCCATGCCCCAATCATTAAATTCCCCCATGCCCCAATCATTAAATTCTTCCTTGCCCCAATCATTAAATTTGTCCTTGCCCCAATAATTAAATTCTTCCTTGCCCCAATCATTAAATTCCCACATGCCCCAATCATTAAAATCCCACATGCCCCAATTATTAAGTTCTTCCATGTCCCAATCATTAAATTCCCCCATGCCCCAATCATTAAATTCCCCCATGCCCCAATCATTAAATTCTTCCTTGCCCCAATCATTAAATTTGTCCTTGCCCCAATAATTAAATTCTTCCATGTCCCAATCATTAAATTCCCCCATGTTCCAATCATTAAAAATCTCACCTGCTCTAATCATGAAATTCTCACCTGTTCTCTGCCCAGGGTGGCTACCTCAGTGAGCAGCAGCTGGAGATTGTTGAGAACAAGCTGTACGACTTGTTGGCAGCACTCCGACCCAATTCTGTGGCTCTGGTCGATGCCTTTGACTTCCCTGACCAGGTTCTAGACAGCGACCTGGGCCGCTATGATGGGAACGTCTACGAAGCTCTCATGGAGTATGCCCGTCGCTCCAAGTTGAACAAGACTGAGGTATGTGGGACACCGTTTGTCTTTAATGCTTTAACTGTGGCCCGTGGGGGATGTTTGATGTACATTTGGGGTAGGGGTGATGTTTGTCTTTAATGCTTTAACTGTGGGGGATGTTTGATGAACATTTGGGGTAGGGGTGATGTTTGTCTTTAATGCTTTAACTGTGGCCTGTGGGGGATGTTTGATGAACATTTGGGGTAGGGGTGATGTTTGTCTTTAATGCTTTAACTGTGGCCTGTGGGGGATGTTTGATGAACATTTGGGGTAGGAGTGATGTTTGTCTTTAATGCTTTAACTGTGGCCTGTGGGGGATGTTTGATGAACATTCGGGGTAGGGGTGATGTTTGTCTTTAATGCTTTAACTGTGGCCTGTGGGGGATGTTTGATGAACATTGGATGGGGGGGAGTGATGTTTGTCTTTAATGCTTTAACTGTGTTGTGTGGACAGTCTGTCTGAAAGAATCTCTATCTCTAGCCAGATCTCCCACAGAATGTTGCATTCACCACAGCCCATCTGAAAGGTCTCTAGCCAGATCTCCAAGAAAATGTTGCATTCACCACAGCCTGTCTGAAAGAATCTGTCTCTAGCCAGGTCTCCCACTTCTTTTGTTGTCATATTCAATGTCTCCTTGATGTCCTGAAACCACCTTCCTCTTGGTCTGTCCCTGATGCATCACCCAGTAATAATGCCTTCTATTATTGTTCTTTCCAGCCTGCTTTGTCTTTTGACGTTGCCATAGTATTTTAATTTCCTCTGTAGAATGGTGTTTATAGGCCAGTCCTTTTTAATGTTTAAACCTTTTAGTATGTCTTCGTTTCTCTTTTTCATTATCCAAAGTATCTTAAGGATTTTTTTGTAGCATTTTGTTTAAAATGATATGATTTTCTTCCTTGCTGTTTGCAAGATTGTCCATGATTCACAACCATATGTTCCTATCAGTCATGAGTATAACTTTGTATTTGCAGGTCCATGAAGGCTTCTACAAATACCAGAAACCATTTGTGGATTCACTGAAGCCGCAGCCGGTGTCCCAGTCCAAACTGTGAGGACCCCAGGTTCCAGGTTTGCCGACAGCTGTGAACATACTTCTGCTAGTCACAACAGCTGTGAACATACTTCTGCTAGTCACAGCTGTGAACCTACTTCTGCTAGTACTATCATCTCTGCACAGCTGTGAACATACTTCTGCTAGTACCATCATCTCTGTACAGCTGTGAACATACTTCTGCTAGTACTGTCATCTCTGTACAGCTGTGAACATACTTCTGCTAGTACTGTCATCTCTGCACAACTGTGAACATACTTCTGCTAGTACTGTCATCTCTGCACAGCTGTGAACATACTTCTGCTAGTACTGTCATCTCTGCACAGTTGCAGACTAAATATTGATGTTTTAATTGTGCTTTTTGTTCTACATACACGCACATTTGTTTGTTGTCACATTTGGCGATTATTGGGTTTTATAGGTAATATGTCACCCACTAGACAAGAATATCCTAGGATTGAATCATGCCACCACCCACTAGACAAGAATATCCTAGTATTGAATCATGCCACCACCCACTAGACAAGAATATCCTAGGATTGAATCATGCCACCACCCACTAGACAAGAATATCCTAGTATTGAATCATGCCATCACCCACTAGACAAGAATATCCTAGGATTGAATCACACCACCACCACCCACTACACAAGAAGATACTAGGATTGAATCACACCACCATCCACTAGACAAGAAGATCCTAGGATTGAATCATGCCACCACCCACTAGACAAGAAGATCCTAGGATTGAATCATGCCACCACCCACTAGACAAGAAGATCCTAGGATTGAATCACACCACCACCCACTAGACAAGAAGATCCTAGGATTGAATCATGCCACCACCCACTAGCCAAGAAGATCCTAGGATTGAATCATGCCACCACCCACTAGACAAGAAGATCCTAGGATTGAATCACAGCACCACCCACTAGACAAGAAGATCCTAGGATTGAATCACGCCACCACCCACTAGACAAGAAGATCCTAGGATTTAATCACACCACCACCACCCACTAGACAAGAATATCCTAGGATTTAATCACACCACCACCCACTAGACAAGAAGATCCTAGGATTGAATCATGCCACCACCCACTAGACAAGAATATCCTAGGATTGAATCACACCACCACCCACTAGACAAGAAGATCCTAGGATTTAATCACACCACCACCCACTAGACAAGAAGATCCTAGGATTGAATCATGCCACTACCCACTAGACAAGAAGATCCTAGGATTGAATCACGCCACCACCCACTAGACAAGAATATCCTAGGATTGAATCACACCACCACCTACTAGACAAGAATATCCTAGGATTGAATCACACCACCACCCACTAGACAAGAATATCCTAGGATTGAATCACGCCACCACCCACTAGACAAGAATACCCTAGGATTGAATCACACCACCACCCACTAGACAAGAATATCCTAGGATTGAATCACACCACCACCCACTAGACAAGAATATCCTAGGATTGAATCACACCACCAGAGATGAGAATTTTTCTCATCAAATCTGTGGTTACTTTGTGGCCTATCTCCCCTTCTCTGGGACTGGATGATTGGTCCTCTCTGGCAACGGTGAAAAACTGATCTCCTATGAATGCTGCACATATTAAAGAACCATTGGCAGTTAATTATAAAATATAGTAGACCAAAGTTGGCCTTTCATGAGGCAAAATTGTTCAGTGATTTAAAAATCGGCTCATGCCGGATATATACATATGTGTTGGGTGAAAAGATGCAAATATCTTGCCTGTAAACAACGTTTCCACATCCATGGACATAATGGGTGAACATTCAAGGGGAAGAAGTAGATCATGGCATGTCAGAAATGATGGAAGCTATTCCAAATTAACTCATTAAATCCAGAATTATTTTGTTCATTTGGACTTGATTTTGGGAACAATTTGGAGTCTTCAAATTGAATCTGTCGGCAAGACCAGCATTAGGCCTAGGCTAAATAAGCTACAGTAAAGGGCATTATTATTTGGAGGGGGCCTCAAGTTGGTTTCTATTGTAATCTGGACCTCAAAGTTTCATTTAGCTTAGAGGTTTTAGCTTAGGGATCGCTCTCTGATATTTAGCTTAGAGGTTTAGCTTAGGGAGATTTAGCTTAGGGATCGTTCTTTGATATTTATAGCTTAGGGAGATTTAGCTTAGGGATTTTTGTTTAGATATTTAGCAGCTTAGGGAGATTTAGCTTAGGGATTTTTGTTTAGATATTTAGCAGCTTAGGGAGATTTAGCTTAGGGATTTTTGTTTAGATATTTAGCAGCTTAGGGGTATTTAGCAGCTTAGGGATTTTTCTTAGATATTTAGCAGCTTAGGGAGATTTAGCTTAAATATTTAGCTTAGGGATTTTTGTTTAGATATTTAGCAGCTTAGGGAGATTTAGCTTAGATATTTAGCTTAGGGATTTTTGTTTAGATATTTAGCATCTTAGGGAGATTTAGCTTAGGGATTTTTGTTTAGATATTTAGCAGCTTAGGGAGATTTAGCTTAGGGATTTTTGTTTATATATTTAGCAGCTTAGGGAGATTTAGCTTAGATATTTAGCAGCTTAGGGAGATTTAGCTTAGATATTTAGCAGCTTAGGGAGATTTAGCTTAGATATTTAGCAGCTTATGGAGATTTAGCTTAGATATTTAGCAACTTAGGGAGATTTGTCTTAGATATTTAGTTTAGGGATTTTATGTTTAGATATATAGCGTAGACATTTTTAGCGTAGAGATTTAGCTTAGGCATTCACAAAGTGTGAATCCAGCCCTGATTGTCTGTGTAGTTACTGCTAGTCTAACCTTGTCAAAGTATGGATTACATTGCAGAGAACAATTTGCAACGTGAAAAAATATGAACCCAAAGGTGATATGTGAGATTTACTAGATGTCACAATCGTTAGGTCAAGTGTTAATGGGTACTGAAGACATGTATGTGCTTGAATGCAAGGATAAAATAATGCAACGCTTCTTGCCATGTCAAATAATTTACATTTGTTTTGTTTTTCCATATTTCTAATAAGATCTGTTTAAACCATAGCTGTGATTATCTTCTTAACTATTTGTTTGCGATGCTTTCAATTATTTTGATTCTTTTCTATCCCCATACAATTTTTAAGTTTGAACCTAATTTTTTGATTTGTTGTCAACTATTTGGGGTTTCTTAAACTTGTTTTTACATTTTTGAGCTATTTTTTAAACATTTGTAATCTCTCTTGAGTTTAGATGTGTTTGTTTTTTTTTAAAATTATTTTCAATCTCCATGATATTTGTTGATTACATTATCTTTGTGCTTTTTATGATTCATTGAAAATTAAATCTTTGTAGTCTTGATCAATTTATTTCATTCATTCATTGGGTGCTTTCTCCACATCCAAGGTCGGCTACCATGGAGCGTCGTTTTACTCATCTCTTGTCTTGATAATGCACATTGTCATAGCTTCACCTATCCACCTTTTGATGTTATCAGTACACTTTAGTCTTGGTCTGCCGCTGTCTACCTTGTACCTTTCCTTCTATTCCAAGATGACTTTTAGAAGGGTATTATGTCTCTTCACATGCCCTCTGGGTATTATGTCTCTTCACATGCCCTCTGGGTATTATGTCTCTTCACATGCCTTCTGGGTATTATGTCTCTTCACATACCCTCTGGGTATTATGTCTCTTCACATGCCCTCTGGGTATTATGTCTCTTCACATGCCTTCTGGGTATTATGTCTCTTCACATGCCCTCTGGGTATTATGTCTCTTCACATGCCTTCTGGGTATTATGTCTCTTCACATACCCTCTGGGTATTATGTCTCTTCACATGCCCTCTGGGTATTATGTCTCTTCACATGCCCTCTGGGTATTATGTCTCTTCACATGCCCTCTGGGTATTATGTCTCTTCACATGCCCTCTGGGTATTATGTCTCTTCACATGCCCTCTGGGTATTATGTCTCTTCACATGCTCTCTGGGTATTATGTCTCTTCACATGCCCTCTGGGTAATAAGATCCGATGTCTAGCCCTCTCTGTGTAGTGAGATCCGATGTCTAGCCCTCTCTTTGTAGTGAGATCCGATGTCTAGCCCTCTCTGCTATCCCTCTCTGGGTAGTGAGATCTGATGTCTAGCCCTCTCTTTGTAGTGAGATCCGATGTCTAGCCCTCTCTGTGTAGTGAGATTCGATGTCTAGCCCTCTCTGCTATCCCTCTCTGGGTAGTGAGATCTGATGTCTAGCCCTCTCTTTGTAGTGAGATCCGATGTCTCTCCCTCTCTGTGTAGTGAGATCCGATGTCTAGCCTTCTTGCATAGCAAGAAAAAAAAAGGAGGTCCCATAGCACACATCTGCCAGCATGAATAATAGAAAAAGTCATGTTCTCACAGAATGCAGTCTCTCTGTAAATTGCTAAAGATATAAGGCTGGTATATGCAAACAAACAGTTCTTTTCATGCAGCTCTCATTTTCTTTTACATTTTTACCACAGCATTTGGGGGCTAGTTGGTTTTGAGGCAAGACGCCGCATCGAGACAGAATGATTGTGGGTTTAAATCCCGTCTGAACCAGTTGGGATTTTTATTTATGATTTCTCTCTGTGGTAACCACCCTGGTCACAGCAGTGAACTAGATCTCACTCTATTACCCATTTTATTGCTGATCTTTGGTCTGTATCACACTCTATTACCCATTTTATTGCTGATCTTTGGTCTGTATCACACTCTATTACCCATTTTATTGCTGATCTTTGGTCTGTATCACACTCTATTATCCATTTTATTGCTGATCTTTGGTCTGTATCACACTCTATTACCCATTTTATTGCTGATCTTTGGTCTGTATCGCACTCTATTACCCATTTTATTGCTGATCTTTGGTCTGTATCGCACTCTATTACCCATTTTATTGCTGATCTTTGGTCTGTATCACACTCTATTACCCATTTTATTTCTGATCTTTGGTCTGTATCACACTCTATTACCCATTTTATTGCTGATCTTTGGTCTGTATCACACTCTATTACTCATTTTATTGCTGATCTTTGGTCTGTATCGCACTCTATTACCCATTTTATTGCTGATCTTTGGTCTGTATCACACTCTATTACCCGTTTTATTGCTGATCTTTGGTCTGTATCACACTCTATTACCCATTTTATTGCTGATCTTTGGTCTGTATCACACTCTATTACCCGTTTTATTGTTGTCTTTGGTCTGTATCACACTCTATTACCCATTTTATTGCTGATCTTTGGTCTGTATCACACTCTATTACCCTTTTTATTGTTGTCTTTGGTCTGTATCTCACTCTATTACCCTTTTTATTGTTGTCTTTGGTCTGTATCACACTCTATTACCCTTTTTATTGTTGTCTTTGGTCTGTATCACACTCTATTACCCTTTTTATTGCTGTCTTTGGTCTGTATCTCACTCTATTACCCTTTTTATTGTTGTCTTTGGTCTGTATCTCACTCTATTACCCTTTTTATTGTTGTCTTTGGTCTGTATCACACTCTATTATCCTTTTTATTGCTGTCTTTGGTCTGTATCTCACTCTATTACCCTTTTTATTGCTGTCTTTGGTCTGTATCACACTCTATTACCCTTTTTATTGTTGTCTTTGGTCTGTATCACACTCTATTACCCTTTTTATTGTTGTCTTTGGTCTGTATCTCACTCTATTACCCTTTTTATTGCTGTCTTTGGTCTGTATCACACTCTATTACCCTTTTTATTGTTGTCTTTGGTCTGTATCACACTCTATTACCCTTTTTATTGCTGTCTTTGGTCTGTATCACACTCTATTACCCTTTTATTGCTGATCTTTGGTTTGTATCACACTTTATTACCCTTTTTATTGCTGATCTTTGGTCTGTATCACACTTTATTGCCCTTTTATTGCTGATCTTTGGTCTGTATATGGTCTTTGGTCTCTATTACCCTTTTATTGCTGTCTTTGGTCTGTATCACACTATTACCCTTTTTATTGCTGTCTTTGGTCTGTATCTCACTATTACCCTTTTTATTGCTGTCTTTGGTCTGTATCTCACTATTACCCTTTTTATTGCTGTCTTTGGTCTGTATCACACTATTACCCTTTTTATTGCTGTCTTTGGTCTGTATCACACTATTACCCTTTTTATTGTTGATCTTTGGTCTGTATCACACTTTATTACCCTTTTTATTGTTGATCTTTGGTCTGTATCACACTTTATTACCCTTTTATTGCTGTCTTTGGTTTGTATCACACTATTACCCTTTTTATTTTTGATCTTTGGTCTGTATCACACTTTATTACCCTTTTATTGCTGTCTTTGGTCTGTATCACACTTTATTACCCTTTTATTGCTGTCTTTGGTTTGTATCACACTCTATTACCCTTTTTATTGCTGATCTTTGGTCTGTATCACACTATTACTCTTTTTATTGCTGATCTTTGGTCTGTATCACACTCTATTACCCATTTTATTGTTGATCTTTGGTCTGTATCACACTCTATTACCCATTTTATTGTTGATCTTTGGTCTGTATCACACTCTATTACCCATTTTATTGTTGATCTTTGGTCTGTATCACACTCTATTACCCATTTTATTGCTGATCTTTGGTCTGTATCACACTCTATTACCATTTTCAGAGACAGGTTGAGTTGATCCAAAAATTATTGGAAACATTTGAAAATTGAACAAACCCCCACTTGGTCCACACTATCCTCTTTGCTACCACAAGCCCAGCTTGAACCGTCAACTACTCATTGGCAGAAAAATTATGAGTACCTCCAAAGTCAAAGTTATCTGCCTGTGTGGCGAGGGACCCCAGTACACGCGGCTGCCAGGGGAAAAGTGGATTAACACGTAAATTTCAGTTCCTAGTCTCCAAGGACTTCATCGGAGGTAAAAGCTGGCGAACGAAAAAACAAAAAGAACAGCATTTTATTGCTGTTGTTCTGTATGAAGCTATTTGTTGCTGTTTTTCCACAAATGTTCTTCTCTTCTTGGCTGTTCTTGTCTCTGTCAGGGTTTTTTCCCTCTCTATAGCTGTTGATGTTACATTTCAACTGTCAAGTGTTGGTATTTCTTGGTTATTGCTGTTCTTTTTTTATGACAGTGTGATGTGGGTTATTATGGTAAAATGTGACATAAGATTGATCAATGTTTTATAAAATTGTTGTTAAAAATCAATATTTTTTATACGATTGATCAATATATTTTATAAAATTGACATGTTAAGATCAATATATTTTATAAGATTGACATGTTAAATAAGATTGATCATTATGTTTGATAAGATATTTATTTAATCAGAAAGTTTACAAATAATAATTTTGACTTAAAATATTCAGAAATGTCTGTGCATCTTTTATAACCAGAACTGTGTTGAATGTATGGGAGACTGAGTGGTCTAGAGGTGAGATGTCAGTCTCTTGACAGAAAGGTTCCTGGTTCAAATCTCGCTACATCTAGTGAGAATTTATACTTCAAATCTGTGGTTTTTTTCTTGACTTGACGGTCCCCTAGTCTCAGGGTAGTGAGATTAATTCCCAGCCCTCTGGAAACAGGAAGTCACATGTGTTATAGAACGTCTGGCAGATGTATGGCCCTTTTTGTCTTGTCCAATAGTCTAGTGGAGGCTATTGTGTATTTTTTTTAGGTTTTGTTTTTGTCGAACAGCTTCTCTCATGGCTAATTCTACCAATGTTTGACAAACACACACGGCCACAGAATGAACAAGTCAGGCCAACATTGAAGGTGGTCATGAAGTCAGCCTCATGGTTTTGGACCATATCGAAGGTGGTCTTGAGGTCACCCTTATAGTGTTGGACCACATCGAAGGTGGTCTTGAGGTCAGCCTCATAGTTTTGAACCATATTGAGGGTGGTCATGAGGTCAGTCTCATAGTTTTGGACCACATTGAAGGTGGTCTTGAGGTCAGTCTCATAGTTTTGAACCATATTGAAGGTGGTCATGAGGTCAGTCTCATAGTTTTGGATCACATTGAAGGTGGTCTTGAGGTCAGTCTCATAGTTTTGAACCACATTGAAGGTGGTCATGAGGTCAGTCTCATAGTTTTGGACCACATTGAAGGTGGTCTTGAGGTCAGTCTCATAGTTTTGGATCACATTGAAGGTGGTCTTGAGGTCAGTCTCATAGTTTTGAACCACATTGAAGGTGGTCATGAGGTCAGTCTCATAGTTTTGGATCACATTGAAGGTGGTCTTGAGGTCAGTCTCATAGTTTTGAACCACATTGATGGTGGTCTTGAGGTGAGTCTCATAGTTTTGGATCACATTGAAGGTGGTCTTGAGGTCAGCCTCATAGTTTTGAACCACATTGAAGGTGGTCATGAGGTCAGTCTCATAGTTTTGGATCACATTGAAGGTGGTCTTGAGGTCAGCCTCATAGTTTTGAACCACATTGAAGGTGGTCATGAGGTCAGTCTCATAGTTTTGGATCACATTGAAGGTGGTCTTGAGGTCAGTCTCATAGTTTTGGACCACATTGATGGTGGTCTTGAGGTCATCCTCAATGTTTTGGACCACATTGAAGGTGATCATGAGGTCAGTCTCATAGTTTTGAACCACATTGATGGTGGTCTTGAGGTCATCCTCAATGTTTTGGACCACATTGAAGGGGATCTTGAGGTCAGCCTCATAGTTTTGGACCACATCAAAGGAGGCTGGGTGGTCTTGAGGTAAGATGTCAGCCTTCGGACAGAAAGGTCTCAGGTTTGAATATTCTGGAGACTCAGAAGAAAATGGGTGCTAGATGGATCACAGACGGCTTGGAATGACTGCTGCAGACGCTGGATGCTTCGTGCAGGACCAAGAAAACTTGAGAGTAGCTTGTCATGGCAGCCATGTCCCAACACAAACATGCAGCTAGATGATGATAGATCCCTACAAATCTTGATCAAATTGCTATTCAGTACGCTCAAATATTTATCATTTAATTGCATATTGATTTGTTGGTGACCGAAGTTATCACATATGTCCATATTTCCTTTCAAACATAATTTATTATGTCTATCTGGTTTCATAAACAAGTTATTATTTGTGAAATGAGTAACAGAAGAAGACAACTCAAATATCAGCACAAAACAGCACTAATTTCTTCTAAACATGAATGTACTATCATGGAATCATGTGATGATATACAATAATAATAATAATAATAATAACAGATAATAAGAAATAGATAGCTAGACAATTACAAAACAGGGTCTCAAATGGGTGGGAAACAGCATGAAAAAGAAGATTGACTTTACACTGGCAAGAGTGGCAGAGATTACATGCATCAATTTCCTTACCCTTAAAAGACAGGTTCATCTAGGATAGGGACAAACAACTAGGTACACTACAAACCCTGCATGACTTACGACAACACTTACAGAAGAATGTCACATGTATGTAGTCTCCAACAGGGTGATATACACACACAAAAATTAAATTTTCTGCCTGTCAGTCAACTTGCAGCTTTTTGAATGTTCCAACCAGTGAGTCTGTTGCGACTCCTCCTTTACTTTCAGGCTCCTCCCCTTGGCCTGGCCCAACCACCATGTTGACAAATCCAAACTTGAAATCTTCCTCAAACTGTTGGTCACACTGAAGGATGACACTGCTCCATGTCTGTGCGGGAGGAGTCATAGAGGTTCATGGGTGTTGTATGTATGTGGGGGAGGAGTCATAGAGGTTCATGGGTGTTGTATGTATGTGGGGGAGGAGTCATAGAGGTTCATGGGTGTTGTATGTATGTGGGGGAGGAGTCATAGAGGTTCATGGGTGTTATATGTATGTGGGGGAGGAGGAGATAGAGATTCATGGGTGTTGTATGTCTGTGGGGGAGGAGTCATAGAGGTTCATGGGTGTTGTATGTCTGTGGGGGAGAAGTCATAGAGGTTCATGGGTGTTTATGTGGGGGAGGAGTCACAGATGTTCATGGGTGTTGTATGTCTGTAGAGGAGGAGTCATAGAGGTTCATGGGTGTTGTATGTCTGTGTGGGGGGGGGGGTGTCATAGAGGTTCATGGGTGTTGTATGTCTGTGGGGGAGGAGTCATAGATGTTCAAGGGTGATGTATGTCTGTGGTTTAGGTATGAGTCAGAGTTGATGTGAGTGGGGAGTCATAGATGTTCATGGGTATTGTATGTCTGTGGTTTAGGTATGAGTCAGAGTTGATGTGAGTGGGGAGTCATAGATGTTCAAGGGTGATGTATGTCTGTGGTTTAGGTATGAGTCAGAGTTGATGTGAGTGGGGAGTCATAGAGGTTCATGGGTATTGTATGTCTGTGGTTTAGGTATGAGTCAGAGTTGATGTGAGTGGGGAGTCATAGAGGTTCGCTGGGTTAGTTCATAGGTGTTGTTTGAATGTGTTGCTTAAATTGGTTAAAATGTTGGAGGGATGGAAGTGTTGCTTGCAGAGATTGGGGTGTGCATGAAGTGATGGTAGTGTTGCTTGCAGAGATTGGGGTGTGCATGAAGTGATGGTAGTGTTGCTTGCAGAGATTGGGGTGTGCATGAAGTGATGGTAGTGTTGCTTGCAGAGATTGGGGTGTGCATGAAAGAATGAAGGTATTGCATGAAGCGATTGAGGTGTTTCATTTGAGGCTTAAATCATTAACATTTTCTCAGAATGTACCAACAAGACAAGTGGAGACCAGTGCTACCAATTGGAGAAAAACGTCAAGAGATAACTAACAACAAATACAGAAGACAATCAATCAAAATCTCCTCACCTTCCTCTGTTCTGTGACTATCTTTAGCAGTGTGCCCAAAGTCTTGCCCTCCACCAACCACATGGTTGTCTGCGAGCTACCTCTCTTTCACCTTTACATTTCTGGACCCCTTGCAAGTGCATGAGTTGTCCATCTCCAGATTCTCCCTATTATCCCTGTCTTCTTTGTTGCATCTCTTGAGCAGTTCATTGTTACAGATTTAGTGTAAAATATTCCTCAAGTAGGCTACGTGTCATAAAGTGCTACATTGAACCTGTTCTATGAGTCATGTAAAGTGCTACATTGAACCTGTTCTATGAGTCATGTAAAGTGCTACATCGAACCTGTTCTATGAGTCATGTAAAGTGCTACATTGAACCTGTTCTACTATATGGAAGTGAGTCATGAATGATAAACAAGACATCACAAAGAACAGTGGCAGCTGAGATGTGGTCTAGCAGACAAGACATCACAAAGAACAGTGGCAGCTGAGATGTGGTCTAGCAGACAAGACATCACAAAGAACAGTGGCAGCTGAGATGTGGTCTAGCAGACAAGACATCACAAAGAACATTAGTGGCAGCTGAGATGTGGTCTAGCAGACAAGACATCACAAAGAACATTAGTGGCAGCTGAGATGTGGTCTAGCAGACAAGACATCACAAAGAACATTAGTGGCAGCTGAGATGTGGTCTAGCAGACAAGACATCACAAAGAACATTAGTGGCAGCTGAGATGTGATCTAGCAGACAAGACATCACAAAGAACATTAGTGGCAGCTGAGATGTGGTCTAGCAAACAAGACATCACAAAGAACATTAGTGGCAGCTGAGATGTGGTCTAGCAGACAAGACATCACAAAGAACATTAGTGGCAGCTGAGATGTGGTCTAGCAGACAAGACATCACAAAGAACATTAGTGGCAGCTGAGATGTGGTCTAGCAGACAAGACATCACAAAGAACATTAGTGGCAGCTGAGATGTGATCTAGCAGACAAGACATCACAAAGAACATTAGTGGCAGCTGAGATGTGGTCTAGCAGACAAGACATCACAAAGAACATTAGTGGCAGCTGAGATGTGATCTAGCAAACAAGACATCACAAAGAACATTAGTGGCAGCTGAGATGTGATCTAGCAAACAAGACATCACAAAGAACATTAATGGCAGCTGAGATGTGGTCTAGCAGACAAGACATCACAAAGAACATTAGTGGCAGCTGAGATGTGGTCTAGCAAACAAGACATCACAAAGAACATTAGTGGCAGCTGAGATGTGATCTAGCAGAATGATGCTACAAATTCCATCGATAACAAAAATTACAAATAAAGAATGTTTAAAATGAACAGGAGAAACTAGAAATATTATACTGGAGAGACAATCTACATTTATTGGGCATGTGGTGAGAAAAGAAGGCATTGAGAATACTATAACAACATCAGAATGGATGGAAAGAGGAGCAGAGAAAAACCAAGAGAAAAAAATATTGAACAGCTTATCCAAGGGGCATAATAAAAGATCACAGACTGAAATGATGACATGTATGAAGAGCCAAGTTATGTGAAGAGAGATGATCGCCTACGCCAACCAGCATGACATTTGATGATGAGGTTATGAGAAATGATGAGAGTATGTTTATTGTGTTCCCAAGCAATGGGATTTATGTACATAAACATAAAGCATACAGTTGTTACGTGTTCCCCTTTTATTTGGGGAGTTCATGTGCTTGACAACACAGAGATGAGATGTTTGAGGAAAGTTAGTCACCACAGAGATGAGATGTTTGAGGAAAGTTAGTCACCACAGAGATGAGATGTTTGAGAAAAGTTAGTCACCACAGAAATGAGATGTTTGAGAAAAGTTAGTCACCACAGAGATGAGATGTTTGAGAAAAGTTAGTCACCACAGAGATGAGATGTTTGAGAAAAGTTAGTCACCACAGAGATGAGATGTTTGAGAAAAGTTAGTCACCACAGAGATGAGATGTTTGAGAAAAGTTAGTCACCACAGAGATGAGATGTTTGAGAAAAGTTAGTCATCACAGAGATGAGGTGTTTGAGGAAAGTTAGTCCCCACAGAGATGGAATGTTTGAGAAAAGTTAGTCCCCACAGAGATGAGATGTTTGAGAAAAGTTAGTCACCACAGAGATGAGATGTTTGAGAAAAGTTAGTCCCCACAGAGATGAGATGTTTGAGAAAAGTTAGTCCCCACAGAGATGAGATGTTTGAGAAAAGTTAGTCCCCACAGAGATGAGATGTTTGAGAAAAGTTAGTCCCCACAGAGATGAGGTGTTTGAGGAAAGTTCAGTCATAGTTGACTATAGATTTTGTAGTAGTAGCCTCCGTCAGTCATAGTTGACTATAGATTTTGTAGTAGTAGCCTCCGTCAGTCATAGTTGACTATAGATTTTGTAGTAGTAGTCTCCGTCAGTCATAGTTGACTATAGATTTTGTAGTAGTAGCCTCCGTCAGTCATAGTTGACTATAGATTTTGTAGTAGTAGTCTCCGTCAGTCATAGTTGACTATAGATTTTGTAGTAGTAGCCTCTGTCAGTCATAGTTGACTATAGATTTTGTAGTAGTAGCCTCCGTCAGTCATAGTTGACTATAGATTTTGTAGTAGTAGCCTCCGTCAGTCATAGTTGACTATAGATTTTGTAGTAGTAGCCTCCGTCAGTCATAGTTGACTATAGATTTTGTAGTAGTAGCCTCCGTCAGTCATAGTTGACTATAGATTTTGTAGTAGTAGCCTCCGTCAGTCATAGTTGACTATAGATTTTGTAGTAGTAGTCTCCGTCAGTCATAGTTGACTATAGATTTTGTAGTAGTAGCCTCCGTCAGTCATAGTTGACTATAGATTTTGTAGTAGTAGTCTCCGTCAGTCATAGTTGACTATAGATTTTGTAGTAGTAGCCTCTGTCAGTCATAGTTGACTAAAGATTTTGTAGTAGTAGTCTCCGTCAGTCATAGTTGACTATAGATTTTGTAGTAGTAGCCTCCGTCAGTCATAGTTGACTATAGATTTTGTAGTAGTAGTCTCCGTCAGTCATAGTTGACTATAGATTTTGTAGTACTAGTCTCCGTCAGTCATAGTTGACTATAGATTTTGTAGTAGTAGCCTCCGTCAGTCATAGTTGACTATAGATTTTGTAGTAGTAGTCTCCGTCAGTCATAGTTGACTATAGATTTTGTAGTAGTAGCCTCCGTCAGTCATAGTTGACTATAGATTTTATAGTAGTAGTCTCTGTCAGTCATAGTTGACTATAGATTTTGTAGTAGTAGCCTCCGTCAGTCATAGTTGACTATAGATTTTGTAGTAGTAGCCTCCGTCAGTCATAGTTGACTATAGATTTTGTAGTAGTAGTCTCTGTCAGTCATAGTTGACTATATATTTTGTAGTAGTAGCCTCCGTCAGTCATAGTTGACTATAGATTTTGTAGTAGTAGCCTCCGTCAGTCATAGTTGACTATAGATTTTGTAGTAGTAGCCTCAGTCAGTCATAGTTGACTATAGATTTTGTAGTAGTAGCCTCCGTCAGTCATAGTTGACTATAGATTTTGTAGTAGTAGCCTCCGTCAGTCATAGTTGACTATAGATTTTGTAGTAGTAGCCTCCGTCAGTCATAGTTGACTATAGATTTTGTAGTAGTAGCCTCCGTCAGTCATAGTTGACTATAGATTTTGTAGTAGTAGCCTCCGTCAGTCATTGTTGACTATAGATTTTCCAGCTCCCCTATGAAATGTTGTTTTTTCTTTCCTTTCTCCGTGTATTCTCTTTTTCCATGAATCTGTCTGCTTCTTGTTTGAGTTGAAGCTTTAGAGTGTGTTTCCAAAGATTGCGGTCTGCAGCTATGTCTTCCCAGGCTGCAGGGTTTATGTTCAGAGTCTTCATGGCACGTTTACACACGTCTAGAAATGGGATGATTTGGGCGCCCGCTAGTTCTTTTGCCATCTGCTAGTTGCCCATAATGATGCCCATATCTTTCTGCATGCAGCCATCTTTCATACGGTGTATATGAGATACTAAGAGATGATAGAATAGAAGAAAATATGTTGAACTTACAGTATTTGTGATATCTGGTGCGCTGCCACCATAAGCTAGAGGTAGCAGGTTCGGATCTATGTACTTGTGTAGACCAGAATACTTATCGCCGTGAAAAAATATCTGAAATAGAAAACGATTTTTGGTTTGGGAGAATAGGTTATGTAGAATATTTCTATAGGGTAAAGGAGAATAACAAAGAGAAGATGGAGAATGGGTTTTGAGGACAGGGGAGATTTGATGTAATCAGGGAGAACTGGTTTTACTGGAGGTGGCGAAAACAAAATGGTTTTAGAGAAAAATATGGTTTTGTTGAAGAGTATGTTTAGGAGAAATGGGAGATGGTGGAGAATGAGTTTTGGGGAAATGGAAATTTGTGGAGAATAGGTTTGGTAAAATGGGAGATAGTGTCCTGGATAGGGTCCTGGGGGAAATGGGTGGTGGTTGGGAATATGGTTTTTAGGGGAATGGAAGTTGCTGGATAATAGATCTTAGAGAAAGGGAATATGGTGAAGAATAGGTCTTGGAGAAAGGGAAGATTGTGGAGAATAGGTATTGGGGAAATGGGAGATTGTGGAGAATGGGTCTTGGAGAAAGGGAATATTGTGGAGAATAGATCTTGGAGAAAGGGAACATTGTGGAGAATAGGTCTTGGAGAAAGGGAAGATTGTGGTGAATAGGTCTTGGAGAAAGGGAACATTGTGGAGAATAGGTCTTGGAGAAAGGGAATATTGTAGAGAATAGGTCTAGGAGAAATGGGAGAATGTGAAGAATAGGTTTTGGAGAATGTAGAGAATAGGTCTTGAACAAAAGAGAGACATTGGAGAATAGGTCTTGGGATAGAATGGAAAAATTGCACAGAATAATGTCTAGAAAGTGGAGGAAAAGAAGTCAGAGCAGATCTGGAAAAGGATAACATCAATTTTATGGAGAATAGATAATTAGAGAATATGTCTGGAAAATAGAAGAAAGAGATGATGGATATAGAAGTGAATTAATTAAAGAATGTACATGGAAATAGATTTGAGATAATTAGAGAATGTACATGGAAAATAGATGAAAGAGATGATAGTTATAGAAGTGAGATAATTAGAGAATATACCTATATTATATAAGAGATGGTGGATATAAAAAAAGAGAGAATATACCTGGAAAATAGAAGAGATGGTGTATATAGAAGAGAGATAATTAGAGAATACCTGGAAAAAGGAGGAGATGATGGATATAGAAGTGAGATAAATTAGAGAATATGCCTGGAAAATAGAAGAGATGATGGGTATGTCATCACTTATCATTGAGCGCCGTCTCCGCATCGAAGGTTGGCTACCATAGAGTGCCATTCCACTCTGTCTCTTGCTTTGGTGGTGCAGGTTGTCATAGGCTGACTTGTCCATCTTTTGATGTTACTCGTCCATGTTAGTCTTGGTCTGCCTCTTTTACCTAGTATTTTCCCCTCCAAGATTACCTTTAGTGGGCTGCTGTGTCCTTTAACATGCCCCAAAAATCTCATGTCTTGTTTGAATTGTTTTTAGTTGTTAGATGGATATAGAAGTGAGATGAAGAGCAATATCAGGAAAATAGAAGAGATGATGGAGATATTTGCATAATAGATCTGAGAAATAGATTAGGGAGAAATGCTATGGATAATTTAAAGAATAGATATGGAAAATAGAAGAGATGATGGAGATATTTGTATAATAGATCTGAGAAATAGATTAGGGAGAAATGCTATGGATAATTTAAAGAATAGATATGGAAAATAGAAGAGATGATGGAGATATTTGTATAATAGATCTGAGAAATAGATTAGGGAGAAATGCTATGGATAATTTAAAGAATAGATATGGAAAATAGAAGAGATGATGGAGATATTTGTATAATAGATCTGAGAAATAGATTAGGGAGAAATGCTATGGATAATTTAAAGAATAGATATGGAAAATAGAAGGGATGATGGAGATAATTTAAAGAATAGATATGGAAAATAGAAGAGAGGATGGAGATATTTGCATAATAGATCTGAGAAATAGATAAGGGAGAGATGATGGAGATAATTTAAAGAATAGATTTGGAAAATAGAAGAGAGGATAGAGATAATTTAAAGAATTGATATGGAAAATAGAAGAGAGGATAGAGATAATTTAAAGAATAGATATGGAAAATAGAAGAGATGGTGGAGATATTTGCATAATAGATCTTAGAAATAGATTAGGGAGAAATGCTATGGATAATTAAAAGAATAGATATGGAAAATAGAAGAGATGATGGAGAGTGAATCAGGAGATTAGAAGAAAGAGATGATCTAGATTGTGAAGAAAGTGGCAGTAATAAATGGGGCAGTCTGGCTCACCCTGTCTAGAAGTTTCTGCTTAAGAAATGGCCTGAAGACGGCGAAGATGTTGCTGAAACTTGCTGGTTCATTCACGATATGGACCGCCTTCAGGCGAGCAGGGAAGACGTCCTCAACACAGAATCAATCATAAACAAATGTTACAATCAGCAATCAATCATAAACAAGTGTTACAACCAGCAATCAAACATAAACAAGTGTTACAACCAGCAATCAATCATAAACAAATGTTACAATCAGCAATCAATCATAAACAAGTGTTACAATCAGCAATCAATCATAAACAAGTGTTACAACCAGCAATCAAACATAAACAAGTGTTACAACCAGCAATCAAACATAAACAAATGTTACAATCAGCAATCAATCATAAACAAATGTTACAACCAGCAATCAAACATAAACAAATGTTACAATCAGCAATCAATCATAAACAAATGTTACAATCAGCAATCAAACATAAACAAATGTTACAATCAGCAATCAATCATAAACAAGTGTTACAACCAGCAATCAATCATAAACAAATGTTACAACCAGCAATCAATCATAAACAAGTGTTACAACCAGCAATCAAACATAAACAAATGTTACAATCAGCAATCAATCATAAACAAATGTTACAATCAGCAATCAATCATAAACAAGTGTTACAACCAGCAATCAAACATAAACAAATGTTACAATCAGCAATCAATCATAAACAAGTGTTACAACCAGCAATCAAACATAAACAAGTGTTACAACCAGCAATCAAACATAAATTAATGTTACAATCAGCAATCAATCATAAACAAGTGTTACAACCAGCAATCAAACATAAACAAGTGTTACAACCAGCAATCAATCATAAACAAGTGTTACAACCAGCAATCAAACATAAACAAGTGTTACAACCAGCAATCAATCATAAACAAGTGTTACAACCAGCAATCAAACATAAACAAATGTTGCAATCAGCAATCAATCATAAACAAGTGTTACAACCAGCAATCAAACATAAACAAGTGTTACAACCAGCAATCAAACATAAACAAGTGTTACAACCAGCAATCAATCATAAACAAATGTTACAATCAGTAATCAAACATAAACAAGTGTTACAACCAGCAATCAATCATAAACAAGTGTTACAACCAGCAATCAAACATAAACAAATGTTACAATCAGCAATCAATCATAAACAAGTGTTACAACCAGCAATCACTCATCAATATTATTGTCTTGGATTTTATCTTGTATTTTTTTTGTTTTTGCATTTGTTACTGTTCTACGCTTTTCTTGTTTTTCTCCTTCATCTTCTTGTTTTATTTCTGTTCCTCTTCTTCATCCTCTTGTTCTTTTTGTCTTATTTCTATTCTTTTTTTTCATCTGCATGTATTCTTGTCTTATTTTTCCGTTCTTCTTTATCTTCTTGTTTTTTTGTCTTATTTATTTTTTCTTCTTCATCTTCTTGTTTTCTTGTCTTATTTATTATTTTCTTCATCTTCTTGTTTTCTTGTCTTATTTCTGTTCTTCGTCTTGTTAGTTTTCGCCATTTTTGTGTTCTCCATTATGTTTTTGTTTTTCTTTTCTTCTTTGTCTTTTCCTCACATTCTTCCCTACCTTATTCTTCTGCTCGTCCTTCTTGTCTTTGCCACTCTTGTCTTTGCCACTGATCAACAAACTAGTCACGCACGTCATGCATTCTCTTGTATTTTTGGCAATCTTTAATTTTGTTACACTTTCCCTATTGCATTCTCTCACTCACTCTTCTATATTTGTAATTTCTTCCTGTCTTTCTGTCGCACATAAATTATGTTCTTGTCATACACGCATACCCCTCCCCCCTTCTCTCTCTCTCTCTCTCTCTCTCATCATCTCCGTTTGTCAGTCTTCTCTTCTATGTTGTTGTTATGGATCCAGGAGCCTGTGAGCTCACGCTGCTTTACCCAATGCCATGTAAGGATATCTGCAGGTATCTCTGAGTTCCCTTGTAGTTCCGTACAAGGTGTTCCATTATCAGGTCTTTGAGGAAGTAGAGTTGCTCTCATGTCTCTTCTATTCATTCAGCTCTCTTTCTCTGTCACCTTCTCATTGTGTCACTCTAACCATCATTCAGCTCTCTCTCTCTCTGTCACCATCTCATTGTGTCACTCTAACCATCATTCAGCTCTCTCTCTCTGTCACCATCTCATTGTGTCACTCTAACCATCATTCAGCTCTCTTTCTCTGTCACCATCTCATTGTGTCACTCTAACCATCATTCAGCTCTCTTTCTCTGTCACCATCTCATTGTGTCACTCTAACCATCATTCAGCTCTCTCTCTCTCTGTCACCATCTCATTGTGTCACTCTAACCTTCATTCAGCTCTCTTTCTCTGTCACCATCTCATTGTGTCACTCTAACCATCATTCAGCTCTCTCTCTCTGTCACCATCTCATTGTGTCACTCTAACCATCATTCAGCTCTCTTTCTCTGTCACCATCTCATTGTGTCACTCTAACCATCATTCAGCTCTCTTTCTCTGTCACCATCTCATTGTGTCACTCTAACCATCATTCAGCTCTCTTTCTCTGTCACCATCTCATTGTGTCACTCTAACCATCATTCAGCTCTCTCTCTCTCTCTGTCACCATCTCATTGTGTCACTCTAACCATCATTCAGCTCTCTTTCTCTGTCACCATCTCATTGTGTCACTCTAACCATCATTCAGCTCTCTCTCTCTCTGTCACCATCTCATTGTGTCACTCTAACCATCATTCAGCTCTCTCTCTCTCTGTCACCATCTCATTGTGTCACTCTAACCATCATTCAGCTCTCTCTCTCTCTGTCACCATCTCATTGTGTCACTCTAACCATCATTCAGCTCTCTTTCTCTGTCACCATCTCATTGTGTCACTCTAACCATCATTCAGCTCTCTCTCTCTCTGTCACCATCTCATTGTGTCACTCTAACCATCATTCAGCTCTCTTTCTCTGTCACCATCTCATTGTGTCACTCTAACCATCATTCAGCTCTCTCTCTCTGTCACCATCTCATTGTGTCACTCTAACCATCATTCAGCTCTCTCTCTCTGTCACCATCTCATTGTGTCACTCTAACCATCATTCAGCTCTCTCTCTCTGTCACCATCTCATTGTGTCACTCTAACCATCATTCAGCTCTCTTTCTCTGTCACCATCTCATTTTGTCACTCTAACCATCATTCAGCTCTCTTTCTCTGTCACCATCTCATTGTGTCACTCTAACCATCATTCAGCTCTCTCTCTCTGTCACCATCTCATTGTGTCACTCTAACCATCATTCAGCTCTCTTTCTCTGTCACCATCTCATTGTGTCACTCTAACCATCATTCAGCTCTCTCTCTCTCTGTCACCATCTCATTGTGTCACTCTAACCATCATTCAGCTCTCTTTCTCTGTCGCCATCTCATTGTGTCACTCTAACCATCATTCAGCTATCTCTCTCTCTGTCACCATCTCATTGTGTCACTCTAACCATCATTCAGCTCTCTCTCTCTCTGTCACCATCTCATTGTGTCACTCTAACCATCATTCAGCTCTCTTTCTCTGTCACCATCTCATTGTGTCACTCTAACCATCATTCAGCTCTCTTTCTCTGTCACCATCTCATTGTGTCACTCTAACCATCATTCAGCTCTCTTTCTCTGTCACCATCTCATTGTGTCACTCTAACCATCATTCAGCTCTCTTTCTCTGTCACCATCTCATTGTGTCACTCTAACCATCATTCAGCTCTCTTTCTCTGTCACCATCTCATTGTGTCACTCTAACCATCATTCAGCTCTCTTTCTCTGTCACCATCTCATTGTGTCACTCTAACCATCATTCAGCTCTCTTTCTCTGTCACCTTCTCATTGTGTCACTCTAACCATCATTCAGCTCTCTCTCTCTCTCTGTCACCATCTCATTGTGTCACTCTAACCATCATTCAGCTCTCTTTCTCTGTCACCTTCTCATTGTGTCACTCTAACCATCATTCAGCTCTCTTTCTCTGTCACCATCTCATTGTGTCACTCTAACCATCATTAAGCTCTCTTTCTCTGTCGCCATCACCTTTGTGTCACTCAATCCTTTAACCATCATTCAGCGCTCTCTCTCTCTGTCACCATCTCATTGTGTCACTCACCCCTTCCAACCATCATTCAGTTCTTTCTCCCTGTCTGATACACCACTTACTGTCCACCTTCAGTTCTTTCTCCCTGTCTGATACACCACTTACTGTCCACCTAATTGACTACTGCCGCCTCCGACTAGTTCCCTCACAACACGATTCCTCCCCCCCCCCCCCCCACCAATCCTTAACCTACCTGCCAGAGACGGCACAATCTCCTAGCGAAGGAGGGCGGTGTCCTGGCAAAGTGTGACAGGGTGAACCCAGCATAGTCCACCAGCAGAGTTATTCCATAAACTTGGTTCTCCTCGTCCTGTTCAGAGGAGGGAAGATGTGGAAAAAGGAAGATGTGGAATAATGTAGATGTGTAATAAGGAAGATGTGGAAAAAGGAAGATGTGGAATAAGGAAGGTGTGGAATAAGGAAGGTGTGGAATAAGGAAGGTGTGGAATAAGGAAGATGCGGAATAAGGAAGGTGTAGAATAAAGAATATGTGGAATAAGGAAGGTGTAGAATAAAGAATATGTGGAATAAGGAAGATGTGGAATAAGGAAGGTGTAGAATAAAGAATATGTGGAATAAGGAAGGTGTGGAATAATGATGATATGTAATAAGGATAGTGTCGGAAAAGAAAGATACGGAATAAGGAAGATGTGGAATAAGGAAGACACGGAATAAGGAAGATGTGGAATAAGGAAGACACGGAATAAGGAAGATGTGGAATAAGGAATATACGGGATAAGGAAGATGTGGAATAAGGTAGGTGTGGAATAAGGAAGGTTGAATGAGCAAGTTGTGGAATAAGGAAGATGTGAAATAAGGAAGGTGTGGAATAAGGAAGATACGGAATAAGGAAGATGTGGAATAAGGAAGGTGTGGAATAAGGAAGATGTGGAATAAGGTAGGTGTGGAATAAGGAAGATACGGAATAAGGTAGGTGTGGAATAAGGAAGGTGTGGAATAAGGAAGAGCATAGATCCAGATACTGTTTCTCTTTTTCTAAATTGTCTTTCTAGCAGTCTCAATCCTTGTAAAGATCTTTTATCAAATCTCGCCATTTGTCTCTGTTCTGTACAAGCAACTCGATCACAGTAAGGAAACCGTTTCCTGCTGCTCTTGCCTCTCTGATCAATATTATTCTCGGTGTCTGGGTCGGCCTCTTTTCCTCATACCTCTTGCTTCCTATATAAGGGCTTGCTTTTTTTAATAAGACAAACATAGAGACAGCAGATCATAGACAGACATATGGATAGACAAACATGTAGACAGACAGGCAGACATACAAAGAATTAAAAATGTATGTGTATCAAACCCTCACGTATGTCTGAATTCCTCCAAATTTGTCCCCGTTATTCTCCCTTTTAAAACAACTTGCAGAACAAACGACAGAACATAATCAAAATCTGTACATAGCTTTCATTGACCAGGAAAAAGCATTCGACAGAGTAAACAGAGAACAACTGTGGGAGATACTAACAGCATACGGAGTAAGTCAACATCTAACAGAGAACAACTGTGGGAGATACTAACAACATACGGAGTAAGTCAACATCTAACAGAGAACAACTGTGGGAGATAGTAACAACATACGGAGTAAGCCAACATCTAACAGAGAACAACTGTGGGAGATACTAGCAACATACGGAGTAAGTCAACATCTAACAGAGAACAACTGTGGGAGATACTAACAACATACGGAGTAAGTCAACATATAACAGAGAACTACTATGGGAGATACTAGCAACATACAGAGTAAGCCAACATATAACAGAGAACAACTATGGGAGATACTAGCAACATACGAAGTAAGCCAACATCTAACAGAGAACAACTGTGGGAGATACTAACAACATACGGAGTAAGTCAACATATAACAGAGAACTACTATGGGAGATACTAGCAACATACGAAGTAAGCCAACATCTAACAGAGAACAACTGTGGGAGATACTAACAACATACGGAGTAAGTCAACATATAACAGAGAACTACTATGGGAGATACTAGCAACATACGGAGTAAGTCAACATCTAACAGAGAACAATTGTGGGAGATACTAACAACATACGGAGTAAGTCAACATATAACAGAGAACTACTATGGGAGATACTAGCAACATACGGAGTAAGTCAACATCTAACAGAGAACAACTGTGGGAGATACTAACAACATACGGAGTAAGACAACATCTAACAGAGAACAACTGTGGGGGATACTAACAACATACGGAGTAAGTCAACATCTAACAGAGAACAACTGTGGGAGATACTAACAACATACGGAGTAAGCCAACATCTAACAGAGAACAACTGTGGGAGATACTAACAGCATACGGAGTAAGACAACATCTAACAGAGAACAACTGTGGGAGATACTAACATCATACGGAGTAGGCCAACATCTAACAGAGAACAACTGTGGGAGATACTAACAACATACGGAGTAAGTCAACATCTAACAGAGAACAACTGTGGGAGATACTAACAGCATACGGAGTAAGTTAACATATAACAGAGAACTACTATGGGAGATACTAGCAACATACGGAGTAAGTCAACATCTAACAGAGAACAACTGTGGGAGATACTAACAGCATACGGAGTAAGTCAACATATAACAGAGAACTACTATGGGAGATACTAGCAACATACGGAGTAAGTCAACATCTAACAGAGAACAACTGTGGGAGATACTAGCAACATACGAAGTAAGCCAACATCTAACAGAGAACAACTGTGGGAGATACTAACAGCATACGGAGTAAGTCAACATCTAACAGAGAACTACTATGGGAGATACTAACAGCATACGGAGTAAGTCAACATATAACAGAGAACAACTGTGGGAGATACTAGCAACATACGGAGTAAGTCAACATATAACAGAGAACTACTATGGGAGATACTAGCAACATACGGAGTAAGTCAACATCTAACAGAGAACAACTGTGGGAGATACTAACAGCATACGGAGTAAGTCAACATATAACAGAGAACTACTATGGGAGATACTAGCAACATACGGAGTAAGCCAACATCTAACAGAGAACAACTGTGGGAGATACTAGCAACATACGAAGTAAGCCAACATCTAACAGAGAACAACTGTGGGAGATACTAGCAACATACGAAGTAAGCCAACATCTAACAGAGAACAACTGTGGGAGATACTAACAACATACGGAGTAAGTCAACATCTAACAGAGAACTACTATGGGAGATACTAACAGCATACGGAGTAAGTCAACATATAACAGAGAACTACTATGGGAGATACTAACAGCATACGGAGTAAGTCAACATATAACAGAGAACTACTATGGGAGATACTAACAGCATACGGAGTAAGCCAACATCGCCGAAACGTCGTTTAGTCTAAGTCGTCCACTTATCACGTAAAGCTTCTAACATACCATTTTTTGTATTTTTTAATTTTTCCTTATTAAAATTCTCTACATCACCAGAAGCTGCAGGGTCAGAACAGCAGCAGGCTACACAGACCACTTCGAAGTCAGATCAGGCGTAAGACAGGGGAGCGTACTATCCCCCCTACTGTTTATTACATACATGGACTATATATGCAAGCTAGCCAACACATCAGAGACAGAGGAGATCAACGAGCTTTTATTTGCAGACGATCAGGCACTAATACATGAAACAATAGATGACCTACAAGAACACTTAAACAAACTCAACATCTCATGCACAAAATACAACATGAAAATCAACATCAACAAAACAGAAGTCATGAACGTCGCTAAAAATAAACAGAACATCAACATAACTATAGAAGGCAGACAACTACAACAAGTAGAAGAATTCAAATACCTAGGAAGTCTAATGACAAACGATAATTCTCAAACAGCAGAGATAGAATCAAGATGCAACAAAGCTTGACAAATCATCGGACAGTTATCACCACTATTGTCCAACAAGGAAATAACTCTGGAGGCAAAACGAGCACTATACAATACAATCTTCATTCCAACGTTGTGCTACCAATGCCAGACCTGGACTCTAGATGCAAGAACAATAAGAAAATAACATCTACAGAGATGAAATGTGTTAGACGAATGACAGGAAACAGTCTGAGAGATAATATCAGAAATGAAGAACTGAGAAAAAAGCTAGGAATAGCCCCCGTCAAAGAATATATAAAGAAACAACAGATAAAATGGTTTGGCCACGTGACACGGCAGAAAGATCAAAACACAACACAGCGAGCCTTCAACAAACGTTGTGAGAATACCAGACCCAAGGGTCGACCACGAAAAAGATGGATTGACGGAATACTAGAAGCACCAGGAAACATAACTGCAGTAGAGGCGAACAGAAGAGCAAAAGACCGCAAATTATATCTCCCCTCGACGCTGAAAGGTAGATGAGGAAGGAAAGAAGAAAAAGATTCTCCCTTCTTCCAGTATTGACTCAGTTGTTCTCACATTATTTATGATGAGTCTCCTTGTATCATCATTGCCTTTATCATCATCATCAACATCATCATCATCACGTGCCATACCGGTTAGTGTAGGCGATCGTGTCCTTTCACAATTCTCTATCCATAGTTCACCGTATCAGTTCTGTTGTTGACTGTTTTCCATGCCATGACACCAAGATATCTAGTATCTTCTCACTTTGTCGTCCGTGATCGCTCTTTCCCACTATTTTGCCAGTTGTAACCAAGTATTCCAACTTTCCTCTTCTCATGATGTGCCCGAAAAATGTCGATTGTTTTTTTCTGTTTTTTTTAGGAGTTCCCTTTTTGAGGTGGCCTCTTTGAGAATTTCCTCATTGGTCTTTTAAGCTATCCAGAGAATTCAAAACATTCATCTGAGAAATCCCATCTTTGTGGCCTCTAATCGTCTTTTGATTTCTTTGTTTACTGTCCATGATTCGCTTCCATAGGTCAGAATTAGCTCTATATATCACCGATGCACTCTCATTCTCACTTCTATTGGCATAGACTTGTTACACTATTAGTATTTCATTTTCTGAAATGCTATTTTGGCCTGAGCTATTCAGCTTTTTATTTCTGTGGTGCATCTTCCATCTGATGTTATTATTGTGCCCAAGTATTTGACGCTCCCCACTTGTTTCAGATTTGTCTCGTTTATTTTTATGTTGCATGATGGTGATGATTGTTTTTGTACCTACCTCAATCAACTTGGACACAGTGATACAGTCCGCTTTGATCAAGTCCAGATCTGAGAACCTCGTGTAGTCCCAGGCACCTGGTGATAGTGCAAGGATGACAGAAATAATAATTGTATTGATGGAAGTGATCTCACTTCTTAGCGATCAACCGTTAGATCGGCCTGGCTGTGTCGTGTCGTTAGTTTATGGCAAAGCCACGATATCTGCACCTTTCGGCCCGACACATCCGTTTTCAGCACGAGTAGATTTGTTTAACAATCTTTTCCCGGACAGCGACCATTTTTTGGCCTACTCTCTTGGATTTTAGACTGTTGATGGTTCTTTAACGTGCGCGATTGCACACGGGACCTTCTGTTTTTTTCGCCGTTTTTCGAGAGGGCTAGACTTTAGATTTCACTACCCAGAGAGGGCTAGCCATTAGATCTCACTACCCAGAGAGGGCTAGCCATTAGATCTCACTACCCAAAGAGGGCTAGCCATCAGATCTCACTACACAGATAAGGTTAGACTTTAGATCTCACTACCCAGAGAGGGCTAGACATCGGATCTTACTACCAAGAGAGGGCTAGAATTTAGATCTCACTAACCAGAGAAGGCTAGACATCGGATCTCACTACCCAGAGAGGGCTAGACTTTAAATCTCACTACCCAGAGAGGGTTAGCCATCAGATCTCACTACCCAGAGAGGGCTAGACCAGATCTCACTTCCCAGAGAGGGCTAGACTTCATATCTCACTACCCAGAGAGGGCTAGCCATCAGATATCACTACCCAGAGATGTCTAGACTGTAGATCTCACTACCCAGAGATGTCTAGACTTCAAATCTCACTACCCAGAGAGGTCTAGACGCCGGATCTCACTTCCCAGAGAGGGCTAGACTTCAGATCTCACTACCCAGAGAGAGCTAGACTTCGAATCTCACTACCCAGAGAGGGATAGACTTCAGATATTACTACCCAGAGAGGGCTAGACTTCATATCTCACGACCCAGAGACCCGGGGAGTGTAAAGACACGAAGAAACCACGGATTGAGGGTAAAGCCACGAAGAAACCACTGGTCGATTTTTGACAAATTTGCACCATTGGACCACCGTCGATGGTGAGGATGGAAACTGGACCTTCTTGTCCTGGGGTCGACATCTTACTCTAGACCATCTAGTCCCAGGAATGAAGGTAATAATAGGGGTGCTTTTAGCATGTGCAATATTTGGATACGACGTCTAGTGTTCGTCAACAATACGCAGCCACATTTGTCTACGTCCCAGGACATGCGGGAGTACAGGGAAATGAAAGAGCGGACATGTTGGCTAGCTGCGCTATTGTTGAGGACGGTCAGCAGAAATTGGTACCAGGGTATTACCTTGGGAAGGTGAGGAATGTCGCCTCGCATCTAAGTTTCGATGCATGAGGCGACACTATACAGAAATCTCCGAACATTTCTGGACGAGCGGCCGAGCACATATGGATGGAAACTCGCGTGCTAAGATGCCGGTTCAAGTCTCATACTTTACCTTTACCTGAGGACGGTCAACCTATGGATCGGGTGGACATCATTAATGACCTCCGGGAAGTGGGAAGGACACAGGACTCCGACAACCATGAGTCCATATCTCTCTGTCGGATGAAAGTGATTGGAGTTAAAATGGGCACAGCGGGAAACGAGAAATTTAGTGGCCGTGTAAGAAGAATTATCAACCAACACAGAACTGGAGTCGTCAGTCGCTGGACACTGTGGGACTTGATGAGGAGGGGATCTGAACACATTTGGTCATGTTCGGAGTGCAATGATGATAACTCACAAATAACTCAATGATGATAACTCATAAATAGCTCAATGATGATAACTCATAAATAGTTCAATGATGATAACTCACAAATAACTCATTGATGATAACTCACAAATAACTCAATGATGATAACTCACAAATAACTCAATGGTGATAACTCATAAATAACTCAATGATGATAACTCACAAATAACTCAATGGTGATAACTCATAAATAACTCAATGGTGATAACTCATAAATAGCTCAACAACAGTTGAATAAATCTGGCAAGGGGCAATTACATCGTCAAAGGTGGAAGAGCAAGGGATGGTACCAAAATAAGGTGACAACATGGCCTTCAAATGTGCTAGGAAACATGGACATTTGAACAATAATTAGGTTAGATCAAAACAAAACAGATAAACAATTTAACATCAACCTTGTTGTATGGCTGACAAACATGGAGAGCAACAAAGGCAAGCGTCAAAAATAACCAGACACTCATTAATTGATTCGTCGTTGTCTTTTGTTTTCCTTCTTTGCTTCCTCATTTGCCTTTCAGCGTCGAGGGGAGATTTAATTTGCGGTATTTTGCTCTTCTGTTGGCCTCTCCTGCTGTTATGTTTCCTAGTGTTTTTAATATTTCATCAATCCATCTTTTGCTCTTCTGTTGACCTCTCCTGCTGTTATGTTTCCTAGTGTTTCTAATATCCCATCAATCCATCTTTTGCTCTTCTGTTGACCTCTCCTGCTGTTATGTTTCCTAGTGTTTCTAATATTCCATCAATCCATCTTTTGTTCTTCTGTTGACCTCTTCTACTGTTATGTTTCCTAGTGTTTCTAATATTCCATCAATCCATCTTTTGTTCTTCTGTTGACCTCTCCTGCTGTTATGTTTCCTAGTGTTTCTAATATTCCATCAATCCATCTTTTGCTCTTCTGTTGGCCTCTCCTGCTGTTATGTTTCCTAGTGTTTCTAATATTCCATCAATCCATCTTTTGCTCTTCTGTTGGCCTCTCCTGCTGTTATGTTTCCTAGTGTTTCTAATATTCCATCAATCCATCTTCTGCTCTTCTGTTGACCTCTGCCACAGTATGAGAAACGTCAACCTGCGCCATCTAGTCCTCCGGTTGTGGTAGCGGTAGTGGCGAAGAAGAAGGAAGAGGAGGAGGAGGAAGAAGGGGAAGGGGAAGGGGAAGGGGAAGAGGAAGAGGAAATTGAGACAAACAATGAAGATAAAACATTGAGAACATAACAACAAGGAAAAGTGTAGGTAAAAGAAAGAGAGGAAGACAAAACGTTAAGTGGTGAAGCGTGATCAAGAAGTGGAATATGAATCAACAGCATGCACAGCACAGCAGAGGTAGATGGCTCTTGATGATGGCGAATCTGTGGTACGAAACATGATTGTGATCTAGGTACAGACCTGGTTTCTCCACGATCACAGTCGCTCCTGCGTGGTCCCGGACACCAAGAGGCGTCGTGTAGCCACTCTCGAAGACGTGTTTCACGGAGGAAGGTTTCAGATCTGGGAGAAGTCAGAGAACGATCATGACTGACGAAAGTGTGTCAAATAAATGTCAAGTTGTACTGAGCAGCTAGACTAATAAATAAACAAGATAAACTACAACGTTTCGGCAAACGCCTTCTTCAGATATAACAATACAAACTATACACATTAAACTCAAAAATCAAGGCATGAAAATTGACAAAAATGTCTAACCTGCTACAGCTATGGCCATCTAAACAGAAGGTCATCATCATCAAGTACCAGGCCTAGTGGCGTAGGTGATCATGTCTCTCCACAACTTTCGATCTCGGCAGCTATTTATCATTTCTGTTGTTGACCTTCTGCCAAGCCATTCTCTTAAGCTGTCTGTTATTTTTTCTCTTTGCTTCCCTCTATCTCTTCGTCCCTCAATTTTTCCAGTTGTTACAATATATTCCAGCTGTTCTCTTCTCATTACATGGCCAAAAAATGATGATTGTCTCTTCCTAATATTAGAAATTAGCTCTCTTTTTGCTTGGGCCTCTTTCAGAACATCTTCATTACTCTTCTTAGCTGTCCATGGTATTCTCAACATTCTTCTGTAAAACCACATTTCTACAGACTCCAGTGATTTTCTTGTCTCTTGTCCTATTGTCCATGATTCGCATCCGTATGTTAAGACTGGCTCTACGTAACATTTAAGAACTCTTTTTCTTGTTTCTATTGTCAAAAATGGATTGCATAGTATCTTCCTCATTTTTTTGGAAAGCTGCTTTTGCCTGAGCCATTCTACATCTCACTTCTTTTGTACATCTTCCGTCTGAGGTTAACAAAAGTTCCCAAATATTTAAATTCATTTACCTGTTTTAATATTGTTCCACTTGTCAACAGAAGGTAGGAGCGCAGAAAAGGAAATCTCGAGGGAAAAAAAACACCACTAGCATGACGTATTTAGCTATAGACGGCTGACGTGCCCACCGACCCTGCTACGAATGCTAACGCGGCACGTTAGTGAAACATTTATATGCTTTACCTTTCTGTCTCCTGCCCGACCTTGATAGATGGCCATTACGTCACTACATCCATCTATAGTTTTACTCTGGCCTGAGGACTGACAGGGAATTCCTGGAATCACTCAAAGTTTGTGAGATCTTCAGCGATACAAAATGCAGACGGCTTGCGCTACTTTCCCACATCAACCGCCCCTGCTCGCAAGGCTGAACACTTTAAAAACTTGCAGGCGTTGAAGTTTTACATTTTTGGAGATTTCTGATTACTGGACTCAAAGTTTGGGGTGGCCATCATTTGCTCGGCGGATCGAAATCCACGGGGTCAAGATTGCAAAGTGATAAAACTGAAGAGTTAAAATTAGAGGGTAAAGGGTGGGGAGTTTGGCAGTAGAGCAATACAAAAGTTGTATGTAGTCAGGTAGTAGAACAATACAGAAGTTGTTGTAGTCAGGTAGTAAAACAATACAGAAGTTGTTGTAGTCAGATAGTAGAACAATACAGAAGTTGTTGTAGTCAGGTAGCAGAACAATACAGAAGTTGTTGTAGTCAGGTAGTAGAACAATACATAAGTTGTTGTAGTCAGGTAGTAGAACAATACAGAAGTTGTTGTAGTCAGATAGTAGAACAATACAGAAGTTGTTGTAGTCAGGTAGCAGAACAATACAGAAGTTGTTGTAGTCAGGTAGCAGAACAATACAGAAGTTGTTGTAGTCAGGTAGTAGAACAATACAGAAGTTGTTGTAGTCAGGTAGTAGAACAATACAGAAGTTGTTGTAGTCAGGTAATAAAACAATACAAAAGTTGTTGTAGTCAGGTAGTAGAACAATACAGAAGTTGTTGTACTCAAATAATAGAACAATACAAAAGTTGTTGTAGTCAGTTAATAGAACAATACAGAAGATGTTGTAGTCAGGTAGTAGAACAATACAAAAGTTGTTGTAGTCAGGTAGTAGAACAATACAGAAGTTGTTGTAGTCAGGTAATAAAACAATACAAAAGTTGTTGTAGTCAGGTAGTAGAACAATACAACAGTTGTATGTAGTCAGGTAGTAGAACAATACAGAAGTTGTTGTAGTCAGGTAATAGAACAATACAGAAGTTGTTGTAGTCAGGTAGTAGAACAATACACAAGTTGTTGTAGTCAGGTAATAGAACAATACAGAAGTTGTTGTAGTCAGATAATAAAACAATACAGAAGTTGTTGTAGTCAAGTAATAGAACAATACAGAAGTTGTTGTAGTCAGGTAATAGAACAATACAGAAGATGTTGTAGTCTGGTAATAGAACAATACAGAAGTTGTTGTAGTCAGGTAATAAAACAATACAAAAGTTGTTGTAGTCTGGTAATAGAACAATACAGAAGCTGTTGTAGTCTGGTAATAGAACAATACAGAAGTTGTTGTAGTCAGGTAATAGAACAATACAGAAGTTGTTGTAGTCAGGTAATAGAACAATACAGAAGTTGTTGTAGTCAAGTAATAGAACAATACAGAAGTTGTTGTAGTCAGGTAATAGAACAATACAGAAGTTGTTGTAGTCAGGTAATAGAACAATACAGAAGATGTTGTAGTCTGGTAATAGAACAATACAGAAGTTGTTGTAGTCAGGTAATAGAACAATACAGAAGTTGTTGTAGTCAGGTAATAGAACAATACAGAAGTTGTTGTAGTCAGGTAATAGAACAATACAGAAGTTGTTGTAGTCAGGTAATAGAACAATACAGAAATTGGTGTAGTCAGGTAATAGAACAATACAGAAGTTGTTGTAGTCAGGTAATAAAACAATACAAAAGTTGTTGTAGTCTGGTAATAGAACAATACAGAAGTTGTTGTAGTCTGGTAATAGAACAATACAGAAGTTGTTGCTGTTAAAAATTCAGATGGATGCATAAATTCTGTAGCACGGTCTGGGATCCATGATGTTGGTAGATTTTTCCTGACATTTTTGTTCGGCCAGCGTCCATGTTTTATTGCCTACTTTTCTCCGATTGTAACTGTCAATGGTTCTTTAACGTGCGCGAGTGCACACGGGACCTCCAGTTTATTTACCGTTATCCCAGAGAACTAGACATCGGACCTCACTAGCCAAGAGGTCAGGGGTAACGTTATAATGAAACCACGGATTATTTTTTTCTCTATTTTATTTCAAATACCGCAGTCTAGTGGGCTTTAAACCTCGATCATTTCTATCCAGAGACGACGCCCTACACTCCAGACCACCCACCCTACCAACAGTAGCGACCTCTGGTGATGATCGTATCTAGAGGGCGTAAAGAGAACTAGGCACTGACTGACCTCTGATCAGGTCTAGAGGACATAGAGAGAACCAAACAACTAACTAGGCACTGACTGACCTCTGGTGATGATCTTATCTAGAGGACATAGAGAGAACCAAGTAACTAACTAGACACTGACTGACCTCTGGTGATGATCTTATCTAGAGGACATAGAGAGAACCAAGCAACTAACTAGGCACTGACAGACCTCTGGTGATGATCTTATCTAGAGGACATAGAGAGAACCAAGCAACTAACTAGGCACTGACTGACCTCTGGTGATGATCTTATCTAGAGGACATAGAGAGAACCAAGCAACTAACTAGGCACTGACTGACCTCTGGTGATGATCTTATCTAGAGGACATAGAGAGAACCAAGCAACTAACTAGGCACTGACTGACCTCTGGTGATGATCTTATCTAGAGGACATAGAGAGAACCAAGCAACTAACTAGGCACTGACTGACCTCTGGTGATGATCTTATCTAGAGGACATAGAGAGAACCATGCAACTAACTAGGCACTGACTGACCTCTGGTGATGATCTTTTCTAGAGGACATAGAGAGGACCAAGTAACTAACTAGGCACTGACTGACCTCTGGTGATGATCTTATCTAGAGGACATAGAGAGAACCATGCAACTAACTAGGCACTGACTGACCTCTGGTGATGATCTTATCTAGAGAACATAGAGAGAACCAAGCAACTAACTAGGCACTGACTGACCTCTGGTGATGATCTTATCTAGAGGACATAGAGAGAACCATGCAACTAACTAGGCACTGACTGACCTCTGGTGATGATCTTATCTAGAGGACATAGAGAGAACCAAGCAACTAACTAGGCACTGACTGACCTCTGATGATGATCTTATCTAGAGGACATAGAGAGGACCAAGCAACTAACTAGGCACTGACTGACCTCTGGTGATGATCTTATCTAGAGGACATAGAGAGGACCAAGCAACTAACTAGGCACTGACTGACCTCTGGTGATGATCTTATCTAGAGGACATAGAGAGAACCAAGCAACTAACTAGGCACTGACTGACCTCTGGTGATGATCTTATCTAGAGAACATAGAGAGAACCAAGCAACTAACTAGGCACTGACTGACCTCTGGTGATGATCTTATCTAGAGGACATAGAGAGAACCATGCAACTAACTAGGCACTGACTGACCTCTGGTGATGATCTTATCTAGAGGACATAGAGAGAACCAAGCAACTAACTAGGCACTGACTGACCTCTGATGATGATCTTATCTAGAGGACTTAGAGAGGACCAAGCAACTAACTAGGCACTGACTGACCTCTGGTGATGATCTTATCTAGAGGACATAGAGAGAACCAAGCAACTAACTAGGCACTGACTGACCTCTGGTGATGATCTTATCTAGAGGACATAGAGAGAACCAAGCAACTAACTAGGCACTGACTGACCTCTGGTGATGATCTTATCTAGAGGACATAGAGAGGACCAAGTAACTAACTAGGCACTGACTGACCTCTGATGATGATCATATCTAGAGGACATAGAGAGGACCAAGCAACTAACTAGGCACTGACTGACCTCTGATGATGATCTTATCTAGAGGACATAGAGAGAACCAAGCAACTAACTAGGCACTGACTGACCTCTGGTGATGATCTTATCTAGAGAACATAGAGAGAACCAAGCAACTAACTAGGCACTGACTGACCTCTGGTGATGATCTTATCTAGAGGACATAGAGAGAACCAAGCAACTAACTAGGCACTGACTGACCTCTGATGATGATCTTATCTAGAGGACATAGAGAGGACCAAGCAACTAACTAGGCACTGACTGACCTCTGGTGATGATCTTATCTAGAGGACATAGAGAGGACCAAGCAACTAACTAGGCACTGACTGACCTCTGGTGATGATCTTATCTAGAGGACATAGAGAGAACCAAGCAACTAACTAGGCACTGACTGACCTCTGGTGATGATCTTATCTAGAGAACATAGAGAGAACCAAGCAACTAACTAGGCACTGACTGACCTCTGGTGATGATCTTATCTAGAGGACATAGAGAGAACCATGCAACTAACTAGGCACTGACTGACCTCTGGTGATGATCTTATCTAGAGGACATAGAGAGAACCAAGCAACTAACTAGGCACTGACTGACCTCTGATGATGATCTTATCTAGAGGACTTAGAGAGGACCAAGCAACTAACTAGGCACTGACTGACCTCTGGTGATGATCTTATCTAGAGGACATAGAGAGAACCAAGCAACTAACTAGGCACTGACTGACCTCTGGTGATGATCTTATCTAGAGGACATAGAGAGAACCAAGCAACTAACTAGGCACTGACTGACCTCTGGTGATGATCTTATCTAGAGGACATAGAGAGGACCAAGTAACTAACTAGGCACTGACTGACCTCTGATGATGATCATATCTAGAGGACATAGAGAGGACCAAGCAACTAACTAGGCACTGACTGACCTCTGATGATGATCTTATCTAGAGGACATAGAGAGAACCAAGCAACTAACTAGGCACTGACTGACCTCTGGTGATGATCTTATCTAGAGGACATAGAGAGAACCAAGCAACTAACTAGGCACTGACTGACCTCTGGTGATGATCTTATCTAGAGGACATAGAGAGAACCAAGCAACTAACTAGGCACTGACAGACCTCTGATGATGATCTTATCTAGAGGACATAGAGAGAACCAAGCAACTAACTAGGCACTGACAGACCTCTGGTGATGATCTTATCTAGAGAACATAGAGAGAACCAAGCAACTAACTAGGCACTGACTGACCTCTGATGATGATCTTATCTAGAGGACATGGAGAGAACCAAGCAACTAACTAGGCACTGACTGACCTCTGGTGATGATCTTATCTAGAGGACATAGAGAGAACCAAGCAACTAACTATGCACTGACTGACCTCTGATGATGATCTTATCTAGAGGACATAGAGAGAACCAAGCAACTAACTAGGCACTGACTGACCTCTGGTGATGATCTTATCTAGAGGACATAGAGAGAACCAAGCAACTAACTAGGCACTGACTGACCTCTGGTGATGATCTTATCTAGAGAACATAGAGAGAACCAAGCAACTAACTAGGCACTGACTGACCTCTGGTGATGATCTTATCTAGAGGACATAGAGAGAACCAAGCAACTAACTAGGCACTTACTGACCTCTGGTGATGATCTGATCTAGAGAACATAGAGAGAACCAAGCAACTATAGCTTGTTTCATAACTCGTGCCCAACTTTTAAAATCAATAGCTTTTTAACCGCTTGTTGTAAGTTGTTCAAAATTTGCATGTAAAGTTATAATGATTAGAACCCAACAGGGAATTAATTTCATTTTAAAAAAACATTTGGTTATTATTGTTGCTTATTTGATTTATATAAATTTATAACGACCCATTGATGTAGTCAAAACTTAATGTTTACAGTATTTTAAGTTAAAAATAGCGAGTAAAAATCCATACACGGTAAAATTGACGTGTTTGCACGCTTTTACCGTGGTTTTTTTTTTACACAATTAGAAATTTGTAAAAAACACGAGAAATTGTGTGTTCCATTTCCGTTCATTCAGAGGTGTAGACGTGGAACGGTAACATTTATCATGAGTCTTAAAATGAAATTCTGCAGTTTACAAAACATCGCAATAAAAATGTATGACTATTTTTGCAAAGAGGCTAAACGAGGAAGATTATTTCATTCTTTAGAAAACCCTGAGAATAGGACAAGACACATTTTGGATTTATCTAAACGGTCATTTAATCGCTGGATTCAAGCACGTGACCGTCAATGTTCAAAATATACAAAATCACAAGGAAGAGCAAACATGTTGGATAATTTCGACAGTGAACTTATTAGTAGTGAAATTCGCAAAATGTTGGGTATGAATGAAACTGTTACAATAAGAAAAATTAAACGTATCGCTGAAAAAGAACAACAGTATTGAAATATCAAAGTCTACATTATGGAGGAATGTGAGAGCTGCAGGCTTTACATTCAGAAAGTATTCCAATGGACGAAACATCATCTGTGAGAAGCCACATATAGTAGTCATGAGAAGCAAGTACTTACGTGAAGTAAAAGAGGTGCGCAAGCAAGGTTATGATATTGTGTACTTGGATGAAACATGGATCAATGCTCACCACACTAACCAGAGGGAATGGCAGTCATCAGATGGAAAGATTAAGAGATTAATACCTAGCAGCAAAGGACAGCGCTTGATAATTGCTCATGCAGGTAGTCGACAACATGGACTAATACAGAATGCAGAGCTCATTTTTCTTTCAAAATCCATAGACAATCGGGATTATCACTCTGAGATGAATGGTCACATATTTAGACATTGGATTGAAAATTCGGTTCTTCCATCACTAGATCGACCATCTTGCCTAATAATGGACAATGCAGCGTACCACAACATTGTTGCACTTAAAGATAAAGTCCCGACGTCATCCAGTACAAAAGATGCTATTAAGATATGGCTCACAAAGGAGCACATACAATTTAATAACATGTACTTAAAACCTGAATTGCTGTCTCTAGTAAAGCAAAAACAAAGGACAAAGATATTTCAAATAGATAAGATTATCCAAGAGCACGGTCATATAAGTTTGAGGCTGCCACCATACCATGCTCATTTAAATCCAATAGAACTAATCTGGGCAAAATTAAAAGGACAAGTGGCAGATGAAAATACAACATTCAAAATATGCGATGTAAAGACTCTTGCTAATCTCGCTTTTTTAAATATAGACAAAGATTATTGGGCTAAATGTGAAGACCACGTCTTAAAACAGGAAGAGGAATATTGGAAAAATGATGGTTTGTGGAATGTTCAACCCCAAACAGTTATTAATCTTTTAGACTCGTCTGATTCAGAATGAAAGTATATAGCCCCCACAATGTTGGCCCCTATATTACCTTAAATTAGTTCAACAAACGGTCCTTTTCAGGACCACACAACTATGAAAATTGGACATACAGGTATACCTTGATATTACCGTCCGTCCTCGAACTGAGAAGACAATAATTCTCCTGGTGTTTTGTCTTATTAGGTTATTTCCCCATTACGGCCACGCCTTTACCTAGTGAAAATTAGTCATAGACCAGCAACTACGGTAATTTCTATTATTTAGGGGTTCACAATTTACAATTTTGACAAACATCAAAGAAATTCGCCGCTTTAAGAAAACTGCAGCTGCAAGATATTTGTTAAATATACATTTAAATGGTCTTTTGCATTCTAATAACATTTGGAAAATTTCAACAGTTTTTAACAAACGGTTACTGAGTAATAGCGTTTTGAAGTTGGGCACGTGATTTGAAACGAGCTATAACTAGGCACTGACTGACCTCTGAACACCTCGGTGTCTTCCATCCGGGCCATGTAGAAACTGACAACCAACTGGAAGCTCAGCTCCTGGTCAAACTTCCTAGCTCGCAAGAAGCGCAATAAAAAATCTGGGTCTGTGCGTGCATGTAGACCTGCGGAACAAATAAACGATCAAATAGACACACCTCAAGTTGTAAATATCTGGGTCTGTGCGTGCATGTAGACCTGCGGAACAAATAAACGATCAAATAGACACACCTCAAGTTGTAAATATCTGGGTCTGTGCGTGCATGTAGACCTGCGGAACAAATAAACGATCAAATAGACACACCTCAAGTTGTAAATATCTGGGTCTGTGCGTGCATGTAGACCTGCGGAACAAATAAACGATCAAATAGACACACCTCAAGTTGTAAAAATCTGGGTCTGTGCGTGCATGTAGACCTGCGGAACAAATAAACGATCAAATAGACACACCTCAAGTTGTAAATATCTGGGTCTGTGCGTGCATGTAGACCTGCGGAACAAATAAACGATCAAATAGACACACCTCAAGTTGTAAATATCTGGGTCTGTGCGTGCATGTAGACCTGCGGAACAAATAAACGATCAAATAGACACACCTCAAGTTGTAAATATCTGGGTCTGTGCGTGCATGTAGACCTGCGGAACAAATAAACGATCAAATAGACACACCTCAAGTTGTAAAAATCTGGGTCTGTGCGTGCATGTAGACCTGCGGAACAAATAAACGATCAAATAGACACACCTCAAGTTGTAAATATCTGGGTCTGTGCGTGCATGTAGACCTGCGGAACAAATAAACGATCAAATAGACACACCTCAAGTTGTAAATATCTGGGTCTGTGCGTGCATGTAGACCTGCGGAACAAATAAACGATCAAATAGACACACCTCAAGTTGTAAATATCTGGGTCTGTGCGTGCATGTAGACCTGCGGAACAAATAAACGATCAAATAGACACACCTCAAGTTGTAAATGGGGTAAGAAGGCAGCGAAATAAATATTTATAAAAAAAATATTTAAAAAAAACGATTTTGTTAAAACTTTACATAATAAGTTGAAGACACAAATTATAATGACGTTTCGGATCAAAAGGCCTTCAGCTGGATAATTTATGTCGTCCATTTATTATGTAAAGTTTTAACCATGCCTTTTTTCGATTATTTTTTTTCTATATTTTTTTTTCATTTCTACCAACACGTAGCCTTACCGCAGCTTCACCAATGTATACATTTATTTGCTGTGACCCTAAGAAAGTAACAGTTGTTTTGGAAACTGTGCTAGATATAATAATATAGATTGATATCCACAGCCATCTATAATATTAATAAGGTCCGTAGGCTGAAAGTGACAAACATGGAAGTCCTCACTCGCACAGGCCTCCCGAACATCTACACGCTGCTCAAGCAACGTAGGTTACGCTGGCTTGGCTAACACCGTATGAAATATGGTCGCTTACCAAAAGATAAACTTTATGGACAACTAGCAGATGGTAAAGAACTAGAGGCCGCCCAAAACTTCGATTTCTAGACGTGTGTAAACATGACATGGAGACTCTGAACATAAACCCTGCAGCCTGGGAAGACATAGCTGCAGACCGCAATCTCTGGAAACACACTCTAAAGCTCCAACTCAAACAAGAAGCAGACAGGTCCATAGAAAAAAATAATACACGCGAAAGTAAAGAAACAAAATAATTCCTATGGGCGCTGCAACATTCATAGTCAACTGTGACTGATGGAGGCTACTACTACCAAGTCCATAGTCAACTATGACTGAAGGAGGCTACTACTACCAAGTCCATAGTCAACTATGACTGACGGAGGCTACTACTACCAAGTCCATAGTCAACTATGACTGACGGAGGCTACTACTACCAAGTCCATAGTCAACTATGACTGACGGAGGCTACTACTACCAAGTCCATAGTCAACTATGACTAACGGAGGCTACTACTACCAAGTCCATAGTCAACTATGACTGACGGAGTCTACTACTACCAAGTCCATAGTCAACTATAACTGACGGAGGCTACTACTACCAAGTCCATAGTCAACTATGACTGAAGGAGGCTACTACTACCAAGTCCATAGTCAACTATGACTGAAGGAGGCTACTACTACCAAGTCCATAGTCAACACTGACGGAGGCTACTACTACCAAGTCCATAGTCAACTATGACTAACGGAGGCTACTACTACAAAGTCCATAGTCAACTATGACTGACGGAGGCTACTACTACCAAGTTCATAGTCAACTATGACTGACGGAGGCTACTACTACCAAGTCCATAGTCAACTATGACTGACGGAGGCTACTACTACCAAGTCCATAGTCAACTATAACTGACGGAGGCTATTACTACCAAGTCCATAGTCAACACTGACGGAGGCTACTACTACCAAGTCCATAGTCAACACTGACGGAGGCTACTACTACCAAGTCCATAGTCAACACTGACGGAGGCTACTACTACCAAGTCCATAGTCAACACTGACGGAGGCTACTACTACCAAGTCCATAGTCAACACTGACGGAGGCTACTACTACCAAGTCCATAGTCAACACTGATGGAGGCTACTACTACCAAGTCCATAGTCAACACTGACGGAGGCTACTACTACCAAGTCCATAGTCAACACTGACGGAGGCTACTACTGCCAAGTCCATAGTCAACACTGACGGAGGCTACTACTACTACCAAGTTCATAGTCAACTATGACTGACGGAGGCTACTACTACCAAGTCCATAGTCAACACTGACGGAGGCTACTACTACCAAGTTCATAGACAACTATGACTGACGGAGGCTACTAGGCTACTACTACCAAGTCCATAGTCAACACTGACGGCGGCTACTACTACCAAGTCCATAGTCAACACTGACGGAGGCTACTACTACCAAGTCCATAGTCAACACTGACGGAGGCTACTACTACCAAGTTCATAGTCAACTATGACTGACGGAGGCTACTACTACCAAGTTCATAGTCAACTATGACTGACGGAGGCTACTACTACCAAGTTCATAGTCAACTATGACTGACGGAGGCTACTACTACCAAGTTCATAGTCAACTATGACTGACGGAGGCTACTACTACCAAGTCCATAGTCAACCTGGACAGAGCTACAGCTACTTTAGACATACTATAACCAGTGATGGAAAATGTAAAACAGAAATAAACAAAAGAATAGGTATGGCAAAAAGTAATTTTATTGACATGAAAAAAATATACTAACATCAAAACAAATATCACCAGGGCTGAAACTAAGAATAGCAAAATATTATATATTCTCAAGATTCCTGTATAGTGCAGAAACATGAGCATTAGAGAAGAAAACAGAACAGAAAATTGAAGCCTTTGAAATGTGGATTTATAGAAGAATAGGTAGAATTGGATGGAAAGAAAAGAAAACAAACGATGAAGTTTTAAAACAACTGAAAATAAAAAGAGAACTACTAAACACAATTCAAACAAGACAAATGTGATTTTGGGGGCATATTAAAAGACACAACAGCCTACTAAAAGTAATCTTGGACGGGAAAATACAAGGTAAAAGGAGTAGAGGCAGACCAAGACTAGCATGGACGAGTAACATCAAAAGATGGACAAGTCAACCTGCACCATCAAAACAAGAGACAGAGTGGAATGGCGCTCCATGGTAGCCAACCTTCGATACGGAGACGGCACTCGATGATAATGATGATATTATTTCACCCAAGCGTGTCTTAACCTTCTAAAACTCTAGGAGTATCGAACTTCATTCAAGTGCCCCAAGTGTGTCCCAATCTTCTTCCCTCCCAACAGTTACTGACCTGGGTACTTCTCGAGCCGTTCCCTGAGAGTCTTGATCTCAATGTGCCTCGTTTTGGGATCCTCATTGAGCTCTTCCATGGCAGTCGCTAGGGTCTTCTCTCCCAACGAACTTTTATACACAGTGGTTGTCATGGCAACGAGAAGCTTTCTTGTACAGCTATTAAAAAAAAACAGGATGCAAATTTTAACAAATGAAACATTGAATCGACATTATAACAAAATATGTAAATTATTTTTAATAATAATTCATTCATTGCCCTCAACGGGGCAATCAATCAATATACGCTTCGAGTAATGCTAGGACGGGCGGTGGAGCGGGTATGGCACCACTGTAGTGAAACTGATTTCATGAATAGAATAAGGCGCCTCACAGCAGCAGAGCTGGAGGCTGTCAGCGACACACAGCTGATGGCTTGTGTCAGGACCGGTGAACCAGAACTATCCAGACCCTACTCCACCTCTTCGCAGTGCCTCCAGAAACAGACTAACCTGTCTAGTCTGGTCAAGCGAGTAAGGTTTGAAAAATGGAAAGTAGCGAGGTACTCAAAATAACATGCTGAAGTCGAATGTGTTGGACCTAGAGACGCAAATATCACAGTTCTACTGTATACTTCAACGCAACGCATCTACCTCACTAACGTCCTTCTAAGGACAGTGGCGTTATAGTTGAGATCACTTATAGAATATCCTCCCACATATTTTTAGAACCATTCCATCTGTGTTTTGACCCACCCAACTGGTTAACTATACTGGGTATCCTGCGCTGACTTATCCCTCGTTCATTTTCCTTCTGGCTACAGTACAATTGGAAGCCATTTGAGTTATTATTTTTATTTCTCATTCTAGTTAGTAAATTATTTTGTTTTAGATACTTCATTATTATTAGCTATGTAGGACTAATTCTATTTACTTATTTGTGCGTTTTGTTTGTTCCTGCTGAAGGCATATTGAGCCGAAACGTCGTTCTTTTGTGTCGTCCATTAATTACGTAAAACTTTAACTATACCATTTTTTTCTTCATTTCTCCTTCCTAGATGAAGATGACGTTTAATTCGTTTAGTAGTCATCAGGTAACGACAGAATAGAATAGAATAGAATAGAATAGAATAGAATAGAATAGAATAGAATAGAATAGAATAGAATAGAATAGAACAGAACAGAATAGAATAGAATAGAATAGAATAGAATAGAATAGAATATAATAGAATAGAATAGAATATCACTCATAACCCACGCTGAGACGCTCTGGATATCATGTTCCAACACAACTCTCGATCTCGTGTGCGCTGTGAAACAGTTCCACCGTTGAATGTTACCCGTGCCACGCCGTCCAGTATTTCCTCCCTTTGTCTACCTCTGTCTCCTCAACATTCTATTTTTTCTGTCGTCACAAAGTATTCCAACCGACCTCAGCTCCACAAATGTCTTACACGTCTCCGCACACGTCCCACACATCTCCACACACGTCCCACACACATGCCCCACACAATTTCACACATGTCCCACACAACTCCACACATGCCCCATACGTCCCACACACATTCACACATGCCCCACACACATTTACACATGTTCCACATACCTCCACACATGTCCCACACATATCTACACATGCCCCACACGTGTCCCACACATCTTCACACATATCCCACACATCTCTACACATGCCCCACACATGTCTCACACATATCCACACATACCCCACACATCCCCAATCTTCGCCACACATGTCCCATCTGTATCCACACATGCCCAACACATCTCCACACATATCTAACACATCTCCGCACATGCCTCACAAATAGCCACACATGTCCCACATATCTCCACACATGCCCCACACATCTCCCCACATGCTATACACATCTACACACATGTCTAACACATCTCCACACATGCCCCACACATCTCCCCACATGCCTCACACATCTCCACACATATCCAACACATCTCCACACATGTCCCACACATATCCACACATGCCCCGCACATCTCCACACATGCCCCACACATGCCCCACGCATATTCACACGTGCCCCACACATAGCTTCTAGACAGAAAGCTTCAAGGTTTGAATCCTACCAAGGGGTGGCGAACTTTCCACTTTGAATCCGTGGTTTCCTGGTGGCTTTACTCCCCCCCCCCCGACCCATTATCTTTTCTGTGAACCGCTAAAAATAAGAGGCTCTGTGGGCACTAGGGCACGTTCATGAAGTCTTGGCTAAACTAAATTAGCGAAACCTGGGTTGAAAGTCGCAAAGAGATGTCGTAAAATAGTCGCTGTCGTGGGGAAATAATTGTTATCGCACACAGAGTGTTCCAAGTGAAGAACTAGTTTCTATACAACCACTCACACACTTCCAAGTGAAGAACTAGTTTCTATGCAATCTCTCACACAGTTCCAAGTGAAGAACTAGTTTCTCTACAACCTCTCACACAGTTCCAAATGAAGAACTAGTTTCTACACAACCACTCACACAGTTCCAAGTGAAGAAATAGTTTCTATGCAATCTCTCACACAGTTCCAAGTGAAGAACTAGTTTCTATGCAACCTCTCACACAGTTCCAAGTGAAGAACTAGTTTCTATGCAACCTCTCACACAGTTCCAAGTGAAGAACTAGTTTCTCTACAACCTCTCACACAGTTCCAAGTGAAGAACTAGTTTCTCTACAACCTCTCACACAGTTCCAAGTGAAGAACTACTTTCTATGCAACCTCTCACACAGTTCCAAGTGAATAACTAGTTTCTACACAACCTCTCACACAGTTCCAAGTGAAGAACTAGTTTCTCTACAACCTCTCACACAGTTCCAAGTGAAGAACTAGTTTCTCTACAACCTCTCACACAGTTCCAAGTGAAGAACTAGTTTCTACACAACCTCTCACACAGTTCCAAGTGAATAACTAGTTTCTACACAACCTCTCACACAGTTCCAAATGAAGAACTAGTTTCTATGCAACCTCTCACACAGTTCCAAGTGAATAACTAGTTTCTACACAACCTCTCACACAGTTCCAAATGAAGAACTAGTTTCTATGCAAACCCTCACACAGTTCCAAATGAATAACTAGTTTCTACACAACCTCTCACACAGTTCCAAATGAATAACTAGTTTATCTACAACCTCTCACACGGTTCCAAATGAATAACTAGTTTCTACACAACCTCTCACACAGTTCCAAGTGAAGAACTAGTTTCTATGCAACCTCTCACACAGTTCCAACTGAAGAACTAGTTTCTATGCAACCTCTCACACAGTTCCAAGTGAAGAACTAGTTTCTCTACAACCTCTCACACAGTTCCAAGTGAAGAACTAGTTTCTCTACAACCTCTCACACAGTTCCAAGTGAAGAACTAGTTTCTATGCAACCTCTCACACAGTTCCAAATGAATAACTAGTTTATCTACAACCTCTCACACGGTTCCAAATGAATAACTAGTTTCTACACAACCTCTCACACAGTTCCAAATGAAGAACTAGTTTCTACACAACCTCTCACACAGTTCCAAATGAAGAACTAGTTTCTATGCAAACTCTCACACAGTTCCAAATGAATAACTAGTTTCTACACAACCTCTCACACAGTTCCAAATGAATAACTAGTTTATCTACAACCTCTCACATAGTTCTAAATGAAGAACTCGTTCCTCTACAACCTCTCACACAGTTCCAAATGAAGAACTAGTTTCTATACAACCTCTCACACGGTTCCAAATGAATAACTAGTTTCTACACAACCTCTCACACAGTTTCAAATGAAGAACTAGTTTCTATACAACCTCTCACACAGTTCCAAATGAAGAACTCGTTTCTTTACAACCTCTCACACAGTTCTAAATGAAGAACACACAAAACTAAATGAAGCACTAGTTCTACTACTTCATCAAGTACAAAATAAACAGAAAGGCCTTCTAATCTTTTACACATCCAGCACGAAAGGAAGAACAAATTCAACAGTACCAAACATAGTACTAGGTCTATCAAATACAGTACCAAACATAGTACTAGGTCTATCAAATACAGTACCAAACATAGTACTAGGTCTATCAAATACAGTACCAAGCATAGTACTAGGTCTATCAAATACAGTACCAAACATAGTACTAGGTCTATCAAATACAGTACCAAACATAGTACTAGGTCTATCAAATACAGTACCAAGCATAGTACTAGGTCTATCAAATACAGTACCAAACATAGTACTAGGTCTATCAAATACAGTACCAAACATAGTACTAGGTCTATCAAATACAGTACCAAACATAGTACTAGGTCTATCAAATACAGTACCAAACATAGTACTAGGTCTATCAAATACAGTACCAAACATAGTACTAGGTCTATCAAATACAGTACCAAACATAGTACTAGGTCTATCAAATACAGTACCAAACATAGTACTAGGTCTATCAAATAGAGTACCAAACACAGTACTAGGTCTATCAAATACTGTACCAAACATAGTACTAGATCTATCAAATACAGTACCAAACATAGTACTAGGTCTATCAAATACAATACCAAACATAGTACTAGGTCTATCAAATACAGTACCAAACATAGTACTAGGTCTATCAAATACTGTACCAAACATAGTACTAAATCTGTCAAATACAGTATCAAACATGGTACTAGGTCTATCAAATACAGTACCAAACATAGTACTAGGTCTATCAAATACAGTACCAAATATAGTACTAGATCTATCAAATACAGTACCAAACATAGTACTAGATCTATCAAATACAGTACCAAACATAGTACCAGGTCTATCAAATACAGTACCAAACATAGTACTAGGTCTATCAAATACAGTACCAAACATAGTACCAGGTCTATCAAATACAGTACCAAACATAGTACCAGGTCTATCAAATACAGTACCAAACATAGTACTAGGTCTATCAAATACAGTACCAAATATAGTACTAGATCTATCAAATACAGTACCAAACATAGTACTAGATCTATCAAATACAGTACCAAACATAGTACCAGGTCTATCAAATACAGTACCAAACATAGTACTAGACCGTTCTTTAAAAATAATATATGTAAAAAATGTTTCTCTCTCTCTCTCTCTCTCTCTCTCTCTCTGCGATCAAGACTCAATCAGAGTAGGGTTCCAGACTCTCACATGAAGACAGCTGTCTAAGTGAATTGATCGAACCCACAGACAGAACATCATAATTAGAGTCTGTTTTTAAAATGTTGTTAAAATTCCGCTTTTAGCGTCCCCACTATAATCATTGTTGAAGTAGTGTAGCAGCATGATACTCAAGTCATGCTTCATAACTGAGACAACAAAATGTTCAAATACTACTAAAATATCATTATCAAACACTTGTGTTCACATCAAGAACCAAATGAAGAACTGTGCTCGCAGTTCTCAGACGAAATATTGGTCCTTTGTTCTTTCACACAAACCAAGGACCAAATCAAGAACTGGTCTTATAAACCACACCACTAGACGAAATATTGGTCCTTTGTTCTTTAATATAAACTAAGGACCAAATCAAGAACTGATCTTATAAACCACACCACTAGACGAAATATTGGTCCTTTGTTCTTTCACACAAACCAAGTACCAAATCAAGAACTGATCTTATAAACCACACCACTAGACGAAATATTGGTCCTTTGTCCTTTAATATAAACTAAGGACCAAATCAAGAACTGGTCTTATAAACCACACCACTAGACGAAATATTGGTCCTTTGTTCTTTAGTACAAACTAAGGACCAAATCAAGAACTGATCTTATAAACCACACCACTAGACGAAATATTGGTCCTTTGTTCTTTAATACAAACTAAGGACCAAATCAAGAACTGGTCTTATAAACCACACCACTAGACGAAATATTGGTCCTTTGTTCTTTCACACAAACCAAGGACCAAATCAAGAACTGATCTTATAAACCACACCACTAGACGAAATATTGGTCCTTTGTTCTTTAATACAAACTAAGGACCAAATCAAGAACTGGTCTTATAAACCACACCACTAGACGAAATATTGGTCCTATGTTCTTTAATATAAACTAAGGACCAAATCAAGAACTGGTCTTATAAACCACACCACTAGACGAAATATTGGTCCTTTGTTCTTTAATACAAACTAAGGACCAAATCAAGAACTGATCTTATAAACCACACCACTAGACGAAATATTGGTCCTATGTTCTTTAATACAAACTAAGGACCAAATCAAGAACTGGTCTTATAAACCACACCACTAGACGAAATATTGGTCCTTTGTTCCTTAATACAAACTAAGGACCAAATCAAGAACTGATCTTATAAACCACACCACTAGACGAAATATTGGTCCTTTGTTCTTTAATACAAACTAAGGACCAAATCAAGAACTGATCTTATAAACCACACCACTAGACGAAATATTGGTCCTTTCATCTACCGCAATCCCATACCCAACAGTAAGATGAACATTAGCACCCACCAAGTACCAGTTAAACAGAAGACCTATCAACACGGGATCGAACGAAGCACTAGCCCTTCCGTCTGCCACACACTCCCCAACACCAAATGCAGCGTTTGCTTCTCTTCCCACTCGAACGTCACATTTAGCGACGATATCCCCGCCTCAGTTCACAAATCAACAAATTGGACATCAAGGCGTGATCTACGCCAGGCAATCGGCTACATCACCGGACACGTCTACCTCGTCGTCCCCAAATGAATGTTCCCACAACAGCCTGCACGCGATGTTCCTTCTATATCTGACGTCTACAGCTGTCTCAGTAGGGAGGGCTGAAGTTGCAATAACTGCATATTTTGTTAACAGACACCACTTTACAATACTCGCACATTTTGTTAACAGACACCACTTTACAATACTCGCACATTTTGTTAACAGACACCACTTTACAATACTCGCACATTTCGTTAATACACACCACTTTACAGTACTCGCACATTTGGTTAATACACACCACTTTACAGTACTCGCACATTTTGTTAACACACACCACCTTACAGTACTCGCACATTTTGTTAACACACACCACTTTACAGTACTCGCACATTTTGTTAATACACACCACTTTACAATACTCGCGCATTTTGTTAAAAAAACACACCACTTTACAATGCTCGCACATTGTGTTAACACACACCACTTTACAGTACTCGCACATTTGTTAACACACACCACTTTAAAATACTCGCACATTTTGTTAACAGACGCCACTTTACAGTACTCGCACATTTTGTTAAAAAAACACGCCACTTTACAATACTCGCACATTGTGTTAACACACACCTCTTAACAGTACTCGCACATTTTGTTAACACACGCCATTTTACAAAACTCGCACATTTTGTTAACAGACGCCACTTTACAGTACTCGCACATTTTGTTAACAGACACCACTTTACAATACTCGCACATTTTGTTAACACACGCCATTTTACAAAACTCGCACATTTTGTTAACAGACGCCACTTTACAGTACTCGCACATTTTGTTAACATACGCCACTTTACAATACTCGCACATTTTGTTAAAAAAACACGCCACTTTACAATACTCGCACATTGTGTTCACACACACCACTTTACAATACTCGCACATTGTGTTAACACACACCACTTTAAAATACTCGCACATTGTGTTAACACACACCACTTTACAATACTCGCACATTGTGTTAACACACACCACTTTACAATACTCGCACATTGTGTTAACACACACCACTTTACAATACTCGCACATTGTGTTAACACACACCACTTTACAGTACTCGCACATTTTGTTAACACACGCCATTTAACAATACTCGCACATTTTGTTAACAGACGCCACTTTACAATACTCGCACATTTTGTTAACACACACCACTTTACAATACTCGCACATTTTGTTAACACACGCCACTTTACAATGCTCGTACATTTTGTTAAAAAACACGCCACTTTATAATACTCGCACATTGTGTTAGCACACACCACTTTACAGTACGCGCACATTTTGTTAACACGCGCCATTTTACAAAACTCGCACATTTTTGTTAACAAACGCCACTTTACAATACTCGCACATTTTGTTAACAGACGCCACTTTACAAAACACGCACATTTTGTTTGCCTCTTTACAAAACTCACACATTTTGTTAACAGACGCCACTTTACAGTCATCATCATTGAGTGCCCTCTCCGCATCGAAGGTTGGCTACCATGCAGCGCCATTCCACTCTGTCTCTTGCTTTGATGGTGCAGATTGCCATAGGCTGACTTGTCCATCTTTTAATGTTTCTCGTCCATGTTAGTCTTGGTCTGCCTCTTTTACCTTGTATTTTCCCTTCTAATATTACTTTTATTAGACTGTTGTGTCTTTTAACATGACCCAAAAATTTCATTTGTCTTGCTCTAATTGTGTTTAGCAGTTCTTTTTTCATTTTTAGTTGTTTTAAAACTTCTTCGTTTGTTTTCTTTTCATTCCATCCAATTCTACCTATTCTTCTATAAATCCACATTTCAAAGGCTTCAATTTTCTGTTCTGTTTTCTGGTCTAATATCCATGTTTCTGCATCATACAGGAATATTGAGAAGATGTAACATTTTGCTATTCTTAGTTATAATTCTTAGTTCCGTCCGTCAGTCTGTCTGTCTGTCTATCTGTCTGTCTGTCTATCTGTCTGTCTGTCTATCTGTCTGTCTGCTGTCATTTCGAGCCAGAGAACAGAAATTCTATACTCTTGTCTCCGACGATCTTTCAACTGTCAGACCTTGCACAGAACCTGCATTACAGTTCTTTTCTCGGGGAATAGCTCAATATCGGCGAGGGAGTTGATGCCTGCTGTGGGTGTCCGGTTAGCGATGACACCTGGGTTTTACTAATTCCCTAAAAATTAGTACCTCTGAAGTCGGAGTAAATCTGCCTGCATGGCGAGGGGCATCCTGTAATGGGATAAAACAGACTTTACACGCAAAATTCAGTCCCACAAAATTGAGTGGGTGGGACTTCGTCAGAGGTCAAAGCTGACGAAAGCGAACGAACGAACGATGCCTGCTGTTGTCACCTCTCGTTTTAAACAATATGCTGTTCAATTAAAAAAAAAAATAAATCCAGAAATGTTTTAAAGAAGTGATAAATACATTTAAATAAATTTTAAAAAACCAAAAAGCAAAGAGGGAATTAAGGAAGGAAAAAAATAAGAATAGCACAAAATAAGGTATAAAATAAGGAAAGAAAGAAAGATAGTGTACCGAAAAAAGGGCATCATATATATATATATATATATATATATATATATATATATATATATATATATATATATATATATATATAAACATTTATATTTAAACACATGAAAGCAGGCCCAATAATGCTTTGGCCAATCCTCTGTTGCGTGATTGGCTAGCATTAGACCAGGATTGACAGCCGCTGAGATCAACCAATTCGGGGCGAGGTCTGTATGTCACGTGACGAGTAAGCACTGGCTGGTATCGTGATCAAAATGGTGCGGTTGTCAGGGAGTCGTTGACAATGAATATTTCAATACAAATCTTCTTTTAAAATAAAGATAGGAAGATTTATTTTTGGTCGATGTGTTTGTCCCACGCACGCAGAATTCGTTATATCTATACTTACCATGTCTACGTTGTTGTTATTTAGTATCATCGTCACAGGAACTTCCGGTTAATATGGTGGATAGGCGGCAGGAGCCATTGAAGGCTATGTATGAAAAGTGTTCCTTGTTGCATTTTCCTCATACTCCAAGTCCGGCTTGATGCAGGAGCTACTGAGTTAACTGCACTGTACACACCGTGAGCTGTGTCTCGTCCGTTTTGATCATGTTTCGATATTCCAATTGTTTACGATGAATGATGATATCATTTGACAAGGAACCGTTGGTTGTGTTCACTTTATGTGCGGTTTAGCCGTACGTCTTTTGGCGTGTGCTGAGACTGCTACGATGGGGACTACAGCTACCTTTCTTTGTTTGGGAGATGAGATATTAATTCGGATGATTCCACTGGCACGGGCGGTTGAGCAATTACGGATTTTAATTCGTTTGCAGTGATACCGGGGCCTTCCATAACCTTAACCATAACCATCATCATCACTGCATACCGGACAAACCCATAGGTGCTCCGATGTTCCCCTCGAGAAAATCCGAGGAGAATCCTGACCCACGTGCACGAACTCCGTAGCAGGGCCTGGGATCCACGCAGTGGGAAGGTTTTTGCTGATAATTTTGCCCGGGCAGCGGCACATATTTAGAGCCTACTCTTTTCTATATTAACTGACAAGGGTTATTTAACGTGCGCATGTGCATACGGGACCTCCTTTCTATTGCCATTTTGCGAGAGGGCTAGACATCAGATCTAACTACCCAAGAGATCAGGGACGGTAATGTCCACCCAAAAAAAACACGGAATAATTATCCCTATTTTTGATATGTTGATATTCTGATAAAAAGCAGAATAGATCAGGCCAAAATAGCACTTCAGAAAATGAAAAATATCTTATGAAACAAGTCTATGTCAATAGAAATGAGAAAGAGAGTTTATCGGTGCTATATAGAACCAATCGATCGAAAAGAAAGCTTCGATGTCTATACCTTTTAGCTCAATGCATCCGGTTTTCAGAATAAGAAATTTTCATTGCAGGATTGCCTTCCCTCTCGGTCCACATTGACCTGGCTACACAAGTTAGCCTTTTCCTCAGCTTTTATCCGTTGGTGCGGATGCGTGTGTCGAAAAAAAACTTTGAAATATTACTTTACCTTTGGTAGTGGATCCTCATATCAGATCAGTAGGGCCGACAATAATTTATTGAAAACAGAGGTACATTATTTTTCGGGTCGGACTGTACAGTATACAGAGTCCTTGAAAAATTGAGGATCGGACTGTACAGTATACAGAGTCCTTGAAAAATTGAGGATCGGACTGTACAGTATACAGAGTCCTTGAAAAATTGAGGATAGACTTGGTTCGAAGTGTAGCGTAAATGCGTTACTTCTTCTTCTTTCCTTCCTCATCTGCCTTTCAGCGTCGAGGGGAGATATAATTTGCGGTCTTTTGCTCTTCTGTTCGCCTCTGCTGCTGTTATGTTTCCTAATGCTTCTAATATTCCATCGACCCATCTTTTTCGTGGTCGACCCTTGGGTCTGGTGTTCTCACGTTTGTTGAAAGCTCGTTGTGTTGTGTTTTGTTCTTTCTGCCTTGTCACGTGGTCAAACCATTTTATCTGTTGTTTCCTTATATATTCTATGGCGGGGCTATTCCTAGTTTTTTCTCAGTTTTTCATTTCTGATCTTATCTCTCAGACTGTTTCCTGTCATTCGTCTGACACATTTCGTCTCTGTAGAGGTTATTTTCCTTATTGTTCTTGCATCTAGGGTCCAGGTCTGGCATTGGTAGCACAACGTTGGGATGAAGATTGTATTGTATAGTGCTCATTTTGCCCCCAGAGTTATTTCCTTGTTGGACAATATTGGTGATAACTGTCCGATGATTTGACAGGCTTTGTTGCATCTTGATTTTATCTCTGCCGTTTGAGAATTATCGTTTGTCATTAGACTTCCTATGTATTTAAATTCCTCTGCTTGTTTTAGTTGTCTGCCTTCTATAGTTTTGTTGATGTTTTGTTTATTTTTAGCGACGTTCATGACTTCTGTTTTGTTGATGTTCATGTTGTATTTTGTGCCTGAGATGTTGAGTTTGTTTAAGTGTTCTTGTAGGTCTTCTATTGTTTCATGTATTAGTGCCTGATCATCTGCAAATAAAAGCTTGTTGATCTCCTCTGTCTCTGATGGGTTGGCTAGCTTGCATATATGGTCCATGTATGTAATAAACAGTAGGGGGGATAGTAGGGTGTTTTATATTCGGAGTGTAGATTGTGTGATTAAAGTGATTTAATATATATATATTATATAGTGTTTCCAACGGGATATAATTTTCGAAAAGTTGTGTATAAGTTTTCTACCAAGGAGGAGGATAAGAACTGATAAGTACTTTTTTAAATGTAACCAGCTAAAGTTGTATATTTAGATCGTAAAAGATCGCATGTGAGACCTTTACGATCAAACACGTGGGGGGGGGGGGGAACGTGTTTCTTTCTTTTAAGTTAAGCCGTTAAGGTTAAGCCCTTTACTTTACCTTAACTTACGACTGACTCAGCAGGTCGGTAAGGGATAAATGTTTTATGCTCAGAGAAATACTCAGAAGATGGAAATGCGTTACAAGTTGATTTAACCCGTGTCCTGTAGGAAATTATCGACAAGAACAAATGTTTGCGGCCTTTGCTCAAGAAGAAGGTGACAACGTGAGTCGTTGGCTGTGAGAATACATTGAAATAGTGAGACATCGATGTAAACTTCCGCTGTTGCTAAGAGATGAGTCACGTTGTATGAAATCTAATGTCGCATTATATGACAAAACATTCATAATTTATTAATGCAATTTTTATAATAAAATACTATTTTTTATTAGAATTACTAACGTTCAGCTCAGATCATTGTTTTATTTTGGTAAATTTACAGGATTAAAAAAGTATCATCGCGTACGACTTAAAACATCAGCCTGAAAATGAGTCTACTTCCTTTCTGGTGTTTTCATCATGGCGGTAGGTAGCCAGTTATTCTTTGGGCTTCGAAATCGCTTGTCATCGCATTGAAGATGTCGTCTTTAAATGTAAAAATAGTGGTTTTCTAATATTATTTATAGTATTATATGATAATATATCAATATAGATATTGCAGTGAAGTAAAATGGAGAAAATAAAATGAAAATATATTGGACCAATTCTTTGTAACGTTTTGTGTGTGACGATTTCATTTTGTTTCTACTTTGTAACAGGACAAGGAAAAGAAAAGTACAAACGTTATGAGAGAGCTGCGCATTCGTAAGCTCTGTTTGAATATCTGTGTGGGTGAATCTGGTGACAGACTGACAAGAGCAGCAAAAGTGTTGGAGCAACTGACAGGACAGACTCCAGTCTTCTCAAAAGGTAGGTGGTGTGGGGTGGTGCTGACTGTAGGTACTTTGGTATCCAATGGAAGCCGTTTCCAGATTTTCGGTTTCCATGGAAATGAGCCATTTTTGCCTTTCGCGCCATCTCAATTAACTCCGGAATAAACATCATATCAATTGTTTCCCGACGATGTTGTAAGGACACCATGTACGGAAATTAAATTAGCTTTCTCACAACGAGGCTCCTTTTTGTTTTATAGCAGACGCCAAACCATCGGTGTCGATTATTACTTGTTTTTTTTTAATTTTCCAGCTACATACTATGGTTTCATCACATTTTCTACCAAAATAAGGTAAGATTAAGTTAAATTAAATGGATAGTTAGATTTAGCGTCTATTTTTACATAAGTGTGTGAAATTTTAAAGTGATCCGTGTTAGGATAATGCGAAAATCACGAAAATTCATGAATATGCTTGCTCCATCGGCAAGCGTGGGCGATCGGCGACTATTTCCGCTGTTGACCTTTAAAGTGAAAGCAGACTAAAATACTGCACCGATTGAAAGGAAATAATAAGACAACCTGATTGTAAAACCCATTTTACATATTTGTGAGAAATTTTTAATTGATCTGTCAGCGCTATTTGAAATTATTGGCATTTGAACGACCACACCATTATTATAAAATTTCCCCATTGATACGCATGGGCGATTTAGCGACTATTTCCACTCAGGTCCACTGTCGACCTTTAAGTCAAAGCAGACTAAAATACTGCACCGATTGAAAGGAAATAATAAGACAACCTGATTGTAAAACCAATTTTACATATTTGTGGGAAATTTTAAATTGATCTGTCAGCGCTATTTGAAATTATTGGCATTTGAACGACCACACCATTACCCGAAATTTCCGGTTTTCCCCCATGTTGTTACTTGGTCTCTTCAACCATCATCATGTGCCTCTAACTCACTCAACTGTATAACTAGTTATAGCAAATTTAAAATGTAGTATTTCCAGTTGCCTAATATAGGTACTTTGTTTTTTTTTTCAAAATAATTTCTAATAATTGAAACCAGTATAGCTAAATAGCCCTCGAAGTGAGTAAAACAATGATACATGAATCATGTTTGTACGACAATTAGAAAAAAAGTTACGATTTTTTAAGTGAATTATTTCTGTGTTTAATGATGCAAAGAAGAAAAAACCATAGCGCCAGTTTGGCCATGCAAAAAAAGCCAAATTTTAAATAAGAAGCCAAATTTTTTTTTTATTAAATTAAAATATTATCATTACATTTGGTGTACAATTTCAAAATAATCATTATATTTGGTGTACAATAAAAAAAATAATACTTTTTATTTTATTTGCGTCAAAAATAAGTCATTTAAATTGATTTATATCAAAGTAACGGTAATTTTCAGGAATTTACGTCAAAAATAACAGTAATTCTCTGCAATTTATGTAAGAATAATTATAAATTTCTATGATTCACATAAAAATAATACTGAATTTCTGCTAAAGAAGTCACATCATTATTATTGTTATTTTATGTGTATAAGAAGTATAATTTTATTATTAATTTTTTTTATTCATTAAAAAAATATGTGTTTACAGTATATAAATAAAAAAACCTGTCAATTCAATAATTGGGAATATTTATTAATATAGGCAACTGGAAATACTACATTTTAAATTAAATATAACTAACTATAATAACTAAAAAAAAACGTTGAGTGAGTCTGAGTTAGAGGCACTTGATGATGGTTGAAGAGACCAAGCATGGGGGAAAAACGGAAATTTTGTATAATATGGCGTGGTCGTTCAAATGCCGATAATTTCAATAGGGTGGGACAGATCCATTTAAAATTTCCCAGAAATATGTAGAAGTGGTTATAGAATCAGGTTATCTTTGTTATTTAAACCTACGTTAGCAGGATTTTATTCTGCAATGACTTAAAGTTCAACAGTGGACATAGTCTTTGATCCCTGCTGGATCGCCGCCATGCTAACCAATGGGGAAAATTTTCGATAATAGTGAGATCATTCAAATGCCGATAATTTCAATAGGGGCCCACATATCCATTTAAAATTTTCCACAAATATGTAGAAGTGGTTATAGAATCAGGTTATCTTTGTTATTTAAAGCTTCATTAGCAGGATTTTCTTCTGCAATGAATTAAAGTTCAACATTCGAAATAGTCGCCGATCGGCCATGTTATTTATATGGAGCGAGCAGGGGCATCAATTTTCGCGATTGCCGCAACATCCTAACACGGATCATTTGAAATTTCACACACTTATGTAAAATGGACGCTAAATCTAAATATCCATATTATTTTACTGCATTATGCTTTTTTTCGGGTGAAAATATGATGAGACCGTCGTATGTAGCTGGAACATGCGTTGTAAGACAAAATACAATCGTTTTAAATCACTTCCGACTTTTTAAATAGGCGGACGGAACTCTCATTGTTAGGAAACAACTTAAGTTTCCTATAAATAGCTTCCGGAAACATCATCGGAAAACGATTTGCATACGATGTAAAAATTCGGAGATTTTTCACACGGCGTCCTGGCCACCTATATTTACTTAAGTGACGTCACAACCGGTGAAGGCGTCTCTAGAGATATCGAAGTACCTACCTAATATTAATAAATATTCCCAATTATTGCATTGAAGCACAATACATTAATCATTAATTATGATTAATATAATAATTATATATATAATAGAATAATAATTCATTAATCATTTAATATTATATAATTATTATGTTTTTAATGTATCAAAATAAATGTATGGTTTATATTATTATAATAAGATATGAAGATTAAGAAGGATGAGAATGAATGACCATGATTAAATGTGCAATTAAATTTTAATAATTATAAAACGGTGAATAATTTTTTTTTCCTAGAATTGGAGTCAATCTAACAGTGCCTGCCACCAGGGTTGACAGATGGAAATTTGATATAAGGCCAAAAAACTGTGCTAAAAAAGCCAAACATTTTTGACATAATCACATCATATTTAATGCTCCAAATCCAGTTTAATACAAGGAACAAATAATTTAAGGAACTGCTAATATTCCTGTTAACAATTTTACTTCAAAATCAACTTGATCAACATTTTTTAAATGTCCGTTTGCATGATATAGTCTGCTTTGAAGACTTGTAAATGTAGTTCATGATAGGGGTGGATCAGCTTTAGTTTGTTGAAAAAGGCTGTTCATCATTTCAAACTCCTGGACTACGGGTGTTGCAAACACAAAGAACAAGTAATTGTTGTAATCTAGCACCATTTCTTTCAACAATCTTGCTTTAAACTTTGTGTCTAATTTTGAGTGAGCTGGTTCAGCATTAATAAAGTAAGCACTCAGCTCTTTCCAGTTCATAAAATATTAAACATAACTTTTCCACGCACAAGCGACCGAGTAGAGGAAGGCTTTTCAAATGGAAGCGGGGCAGTTCAGCTTGTTTAATAAGCTGTAGGTGTATTCATGACTTTAAACACCTCTCTGTAGGCTTCTCGTTGTAAGTCACTGTGTTGTTCGGAGACTTGAAGAGAGGTACAATCTTAGCATTTATGATCTGAAATGTCATGTCCACCCTCTGGATGGTCTGGCAAGTGCAGCCAGGCTCACGCTTGCAAGATTGGACAGTGAGTGGAAAGGTACAACTTCGACCCCAACAGACTGTGTGGTTTCAAACTTGATCCACAATCTTTCAAAACTAAGGTACAAACAAGGTTCTGGGGATCCACAGGGATTACAAACATTCCTGCGGGGTAAGAACCTGAAATCTGGCACCATCCTCAGGTATGTGGGGAACAGAATTCATGTTCTGTTCCATATGGCAGCAACTGTTTACTGTTTAAGAAGCACCTTCCTGGAATTCTTAAAAGAAAGGAACAGTTTTTGAAAGAAGCTATCCATAAGCAGCTGATGGATGGTGACACCCAGATTCAGCTTCAAGCCCTGGGTATGTTTCCAAGTTCCTGACTGGACCCTGGATGGAAGTTATTTATATTCTTGTAATTCATTGAAACATGCAAGAGTCCAAGTTAGTTAAAGACCAGAAATGCTGGCTTTGAGTGCGTTAGTAAGTGAAAATATATAGATTTAATTAGACGGAATGCGAGTTTCCAGTTGTTACAATATATTCCAGTTGTTCTCTTCTCATTACATGACCTAAAAATGATGATTGTTTCTTCTTAATAATGGAAATTAGCTCTCTTTTTGCTTTGACCTCTTTCAGAACATTTTCATTACTCTTCTTCACTGTCCATGGTATTCTCAACATTCTTCAGCAAAGCCACATTTCTACAGACTCCAGTGATTTTCTTGTCTGTTGTCCTATTGCCCAGTGTTCACATCCATATGTTAAGACTGGCTCTACCTAACATTTAATAATTCTGTTTCTTTTCGTGTTTCTATTGTCAAAATGGTATGTATGTTTAGTGTCTGTTATTATCCCATGTAAGTGGTTTTTCATAATACATATTAGCATTAGACATACATTGTTCATTACATGTTGACAATAACATTAGTAAAAAGTTCAGTCTTTTAGTTAGTTGACAGATAATCCTTGTTATTCACCAGACAACATCATTAGTGGTCAGGTTTTTAAGTTAACAAAATTGTGTTTATTTTGCTTCATTTTTTTTACAAAAAAAATTTCAGAAGTATAACTATTGCATCTATGCAGCTTTAAATTTGAATTAAAATAATTATGTTAAAATTCCCCAGTTTATCACTCAGCTCACAAGATTGTTAAGATCTTTTGTTTCTTTTTTTGAATTATGCAAACCGCAAAAGCGTATATCTATTAGCCTATATCTTTTCTACTATGTTTTTATGTGAAAAATGTTAATTAAAGATTGCAAACGTTCAAAAACGCTTTTAAAATGCCCTTTGCATGCTCCTTTGTGTACAGTGTTTATCTTCTTCTTCTTCTACCTTTTTAGCTCCCAGTGGAGCATAGGTCTTCAACAAACACTTTCCAAGTCGTTATGTTTTTTTGCCATTCTTTTAAGAACATTCCATGTCTTCCCCATTATCTTCATCTCTAACTCTATCTGTCTTCTCCAAGAATTACTTGGTCTTCCTCTTTGTCTCTTCCCCTGAGGATTCCAAAAAAGGGCCTGTTGCGTAATACTCTCAGTAGTGTGTGTCCTATCCAGTGCCATCGAAAGCGACAGTTGCTGGAGCCTGCAGTATTATTTTTCTGTTTTCAATAAATGTCATTTTTAAAATGCCATTTTGCATGTTCCTATAATGGCGCATATTGTGGATTTTGATAAATAACATCAAACAATGGTTATATTTTTGTTTGTTTAAACGATCACCCTCTGATGCCCAGATTGCCTCATATTGTAAAGTCTCCATAACATTTTTCTACCTCTGGTAAATAATGTATGTTTATTGAACAACTAATGATAAATAGCTATTGAAGTGTCTAATTATTTTTGAGTCCTTGTTTTTAAGGTAATTTCAGAATGATAACTATTGCATTTATGCTGCGTTAATATAGAATTAAAATAATTATGTTACCATCCCCCAGTTTATCACTCAGATCACATGATTGTAAAGATATTTTAAATGTGTTTTTTTTGGATTTTATGTCCAGTGTTTATATATTTTATAAACAAATTTCTTGAAACGAATTCATTGATAAATATCTAAGTTGCTGGAGCCTGCAGTATTATTTTTCTGTTTTCAATAAATGTCATTTTTAAATGCCCTTTGTATGTTCCTATAATGGTGCATATTGTGGATTTTGATAAATAACATCAAACAATGGTTAATAAAATTTTGATGTTTTTCCCCAAATGTGATTTTTTTTCTTTGTTTGCACGTTTGTTTTGTTTAGCTTCGTTTGTTTGTTTGTGAAGTCTGTTTAAAGTTTAAATAAACAATGATAAATAGCTATTGATGTGTCTAATTCACTGATACCTTATTGGTTTATTTTTATATTGTAAAAACATATTTTTTTAAATGAATAAAAAAAATTAATAATAAAATTATACTTCTTATATATAAAATAACAATAATGATGTGACTTTTTTAGCAGAACATTAGTATTATTTTTATGTGAATTGAATCATAGAAATTTATAATTATTCTTACATAAATTGCAGAGAATGACTGTTAATTTTGACGTCAATTCCTATTAATATCAGTTACTTTGATATATATATAAATTTAAATGACTTATTTTTAACGCAAATCAAATAAAAGGTATTATTTTTTTTTTTACACCAAATATAATATAGTGATTATTTTGAAAATGTACACCAAATATAATGATAATATTTTCAATTTAATTTTTAAAAATTTGGCTTTTTTAAAATTTGGCTTTTTTAAAATTTGACTTTTTTTTGCATGCCAAATCTGGCGCTATGGTTTTTTCTTCTTTGTATCATCATTTGAGTAATTATTCACTTTAAAAAATCATAACTTTTTTCCTAATTGTCGTAGAAATATGATTCAGGTATCATTGTTTCACTCATGTCGCGGGCTATTTAGCTATACTGGTTTCAATTATTAGAAATTATTTTGGAAAAAAAGTCAAAGTGCCTACTGACTGTGTTGACCCCAGTGACTAGGCACTTTGACTTTTTTTCCAAATAATTTCTAATAATTGAAACCAGTATAGCTAAATAGCCCGCGACATGAGTGAAACAATGATACCTGAATCATATTTCTACGACAATTAGGAAAAAAGTTATGATTTTTTAAAGTGAATAATTACTCAAATGATGATACAAAGAAGAAAAAACCATAGCGCCAGATTTGGCATGCAAAAAAAAGTCAAATTTTAAAAAAGCCAAATTTTAAAAAAGCCAAATTTTTAAAAATTAAATTGAAAATATTATCATTATATTTGGTGTACATTTTCAAAATAATCACTATATTATATTTGGTGTAAAAAAAAAAATAATACCTTTTATTTGATTTGCGTTAAAAATAAGTCATTTAAATTTATATATATATCAAAGTAACTGATATTAATAGGAATTGACGTCAAAATTAACAGTCATTCTCTGCAATTTGTGTAAGAATAATTATAAATTTCTATGATTCAATTCACATAAAAATAATACTAATGTTCTGCTAAAAAGTCACATCATTATTGTTATTTTATATATAAGAAGTATAATTTTATTATTAATTTTTTTTATTCATTTAAAAAAATATGTTTTTACAATATAAAAATAAACCAATAAGGTATCAGTGAATTAGACACATCAATAGCTATTTATCATTGTTTATTTAAACTTTAAACAGACTTCACAAACAAACAAACGAAGCTAAACAAAACAAACGTGCAAACAAAGAAAAAAAAAATCACATTTGGGGAAAAACATCAAAATTTTATTAAATAACCATTGTTTGATGTTATTTATCAAATCCACAATATGCACCATTATAGGAACATACAAAGGGCATTTTAAAAATGACATTTATTGAAAACAGAAAAATAATACTGCAGGCTCCAGCAACTTAGATATTTATCAATGAATTCGTTTCAAGAAATTTGTTTATAAAATATATAAACACTGGACATAAAATAAAAAAAAAACACATTTAAAATATCTTTACAATCATGTGATCTGAGTGATAAACTGGGGGATGGTAACATAATTATTTTAATTCTATATTAACGCTGCATAAATGCAATAGTTATCATTCTGAAATTTCCTTAAAAACAAGGACTCAAAAAATAATTAGACACTTCAATAGCTATTTATCATTAGTTGTTCAATAAACATACATTATTTACCAGAGGTAGAAAAATGTTATGGAGACTTTACAATATGAGGCAATCTGGGCATCAGAGGGTGATCGTTTAAACAAACAAAAATATAACCATTGTTTGATGTTATTTATCAAAATCCACAATATGCGCCATTATAGGAACATGCAAAAATGGCATTTTAAAAATGACATTTATTGAAAACAGAAAAATAATACTGCAGGCTCCAGCAACTGTCGCTTTCGATGGCACTGGATAGGACACACACTACTGAGAGTATTACGCAACAGGCCCTTTTTTGGAATCCTCAGGGGAAGAGACAAAGAGGAAGACCAAGTAATTCTTGGAGAAGACAGATAGAGTTAGAGATGAAGATAATGGGGAAGACATGGAATGATCTTAAAAGAATGGCAAAAAAACATAACGACTTGGAAAGTGTTTGTTGAAGACCTATGCTCCACTGGGAGCTAAAAAGGTAGAAGAAGAAGATAAACACTGTACACAAAGGAGCATGCAAAGGGCATTTTAAAAGCGTTTTTGAACGTTTGCAATCTTTAATTAATATTTTTCACATAAAAACATAGTAGAAAAGATATAGGCTAATAGATATACGCTTTTGCGGTTTGCATAATTCAAAAAAAGAAACAAAAGATCTTAACAATCTTGTGAGCTGAGTGATAAACTGGGGAATTTTAACATAATTATTTTAATTCAAATTTAAAGCTGCATAGATGCAATAGTTATACTTCTGAAATTTTTTTTGTAAAAAAAAAAAGAAGCAAAATAAACACAATTTTGTTAACTTAAAAAACCTGACCACTAATGATGTTGTCTGGTGAATAACAAGGATTATCTGTCAACTAACTAAAAGACTGAACTTTTTACTAATGTTATTGTCAACATGTAATGAACAATGTATGTCTAATGCTAATATGTATTATGAAAAACCACTTACATGGGATAATAACAGACACTAAACATACATACCATTTTTGACAATAGAAACACGAAAAGAAACAGAATTATTAAATGTTAGGTAGAGCCAGTCTTAACATATGGATGTGAACACTGGGCAATAGGACAACAGACAAGAAAATCACTGGAGTCTGTAGAAATGTGGCTTTGCTGAAGAATGTTGAGAATACCATGGACAGTGAAGAAGAGTAATGAAAATGTTCTGAAAGATGTCAAAGCAAAAAGAGAGCTAATTTCCATTATTAAGAAGAAACAATCAGCATTTTTAGGTCATGTAATGAGAAGAGAACAACTGGAATATATTGTAACAACTGGAAACATTGAGGGACGAAGAGATAGAGGGAAGCAAAGAGAAAAAAATAACAGACAGCTTAAGAGAATGGCTTGGCAGAAGGTCAACAACAGAAATGATAAATAGCTACCAAGATCGAAAGTTGTGGAGAGACATGATCACCTACGGCAGTAGGCCCGGTACTTGATGATGATGAGTTTTAACTAAATAGCTAACATTGTATGACTCTGTCGCATTCCGTCTAATTAAATCTATATATTTTCACTTACTAACGCACTCAAAGCCAGCATTTCTGGTCTTTAACTAACTTGGACTCTTGCATGTTTCAATGAATTACAAGAATATAAATAACTTCCATCCAGGGTCCAGTCAGGAACTTGGAAAACATACCCAGGGCTTGAAGCTGAATCTGGGTGTCACCATCCATCAGCTGCTTATGGATAGCTTCTTTCAAAAAACTGTTCCTTTCTTTTAAGAATTCCAGGAAGGTGCTTCTTAAACAGTAAACAGTTGCTGCCATATGGAACAGAACATGAATTCTGTTCCCCACATACCTGAGGATGGTGCCAGATTTCAGGTTCTTACCCCGCAGGAATGTTTGTAATCCCTGTGGATCCCCAGAACCTTGTTTGTACCTTAGTTTTGAAAGATTGTGGATCAAGTTTGAAACCACACAGTCTGTTGGGGTCGAAGTTGTACCTTTCCACTCACTGTCCAATCTTGCAAGCGTGAGCCTGGCTGCACTTGCCAGACCATCCAGAGGGTGGACATGACATTTCAGATCATAAATGCTAAGATTGTACCTCTCTTCAAGTCTCCGAACAACACAGTGACTTACAACGAGAAGCCTACAGAGAGGTGTTTAAAGTCATGAATACACCTACAGCTTATTAAACAAGCTGAACTGCCCCGCTTCCATTTGAAAAGCCTTCCTCTACTCGGTCGCTTGTGCGTGGAAAAGTTATGTTTAATATTTTTATGAACTGGAAAGAGCTGAGTGCTTACTTTATTAATGCTGAACCAGCTCACTCAAAATTAGACACAAAGTTTAAAGCAAGATTGTTGAAAGAAATGGTGCTAGATTACAACAATTACTTGTTCTTTGTGTTTGCAACACCGTAGTCCAGGAGTTTGAAATGATGAACAGCCTTTTTCAACAAACTAAAGCTGATCCACCCCTATCATGAACTACATTTACAAGTCTTCAAAGCAGACTATATCATGCAAACGGACATTTAAAAAATGTTGATCAAGTTGATTTTGAAGTAAAATTGTTAACAGGAATATTAGCAGTTCCTTAAAATTATTTGTTCCTTGTATTAAACTGGATTTGGAGCATTAAATATGATGTGATTATGTCAAAAATGTTTGGCTTTTTTAGCACAGTTTTTTGGCCTTATATCAAAATTTCCATCTGTCAACCCTGGTGGCAGGCACTGTTAGATTGACTCCAATTCTAGGAAAAAACAATTATTCACCGTTTTATAATTATTAAAATTTAATTGCACATTTAATCATGGTCATTCATTCTCATCCTTCTTAATCTTCATATCTTATTATAATAATATAAACCATACATTTTATTTTGATACATTAAAAACATAATAATTATATAATATTAAATGATTAATGAATTATTATTCTATTATATATATAATTATTATATTAATCATAATTAATGATTAATGTATTGTGCTTCAATGCAATAATTGGGAATATTTATTAATATTAGGCAACTGGAAATACTACATTTTAAATTTGCTATAACTAGTTATACAGTTGAGTGAGTTAGAGGCACATGATGATGGTTGAAGAGACCAAGTAACAAACATGGGGGAAAACCGGAAATTTCGGGGTAATGGTGTGGTCGTTCAAATGCCAATAATTTCAAATAGCGCTGACAGATCAATTTAAAATTTCCCACAAATATGTAAAATTGGTTTTACAATCAGGTTGTCTTATTATTTCCTTTCAATCGGTGCAGTATTTTAGTCTGCTTTGACTTAAAGGTCGACAGTGGACCTGAGTGGAAATAGTCGCTAAATCGCCCATGCTTATCAATGGGGAAATTTTATAATAATGGTGTGGTCGTTCAAATGCCAATAATTTCAAATAGCGCTGACAGATCAATTAAAAATTTCTCACAAATATGTAAAATTGGTTTTACAATCAGGTTGTCTTATTATTTCCTTTCAATCGGTGCAGCATTTTAGTCTGCTTTCACTTTAAAGGTCAACAGCGGAAATAGTCGCCGATCGCCCACGCTTGCCGATGGAGCAAGCATATTCATGAATTTTCGTGATTTTCGCATTATCCTAACACGGATCACTTTAAAATTTCACACACTTATGTAAAAATAGACGCTAAATCTAACTATCCATTTAATTTAACTTAATCTTACCTTATTTTGGTAGAAAATGTGATGAAACCATAGTATGTAGCTGGAAAATTTAAAAAAAAACAAGTAATAATCGACACCGATGGTTTGGCGTCTGCTATAAAACAAAAAGGAGCCTCGTTGTGAGAAAGCTAATTTAATTTCCGTACATGGCGTCCTTACAACATCGTCGGGAAGCAATTGATATGATGTTTATTCCGGAGTTAATTGAGATGGCGCGAAAGGCAAAAATGGCTAATTTCCGTGGAAACCGAAAATCTGGAAACGGTTTCCATTGGATACCAAAGTGCCTACAGTGACTGACTTTTCAAAGGGATGTACTTATTTTGATTGTTGGGCTATTGATTTAGCATCTGGTGGGCTTTTGCCTTTTCTATCCAATACATTCGCACAATATATCGTATATATAATATTTCAATATGGTAGGCACTTTGGTGTAGTTTATGATTTTAGTGTCCCAAACTTCTGCTAAACTGTAAACGAGTGATCTCCCCTCACTGACCTGATGTACTTATTTGTTTTTGTGTATTTTTTATTTTTTCAACGTGGGCTAGGTTTAGGGTTAGTTAGTTGTAGGCTATTCCTAAACCTGACCAAGGGGTCTTCTAGTCTAATGACAGGGAATAAACGTGCAAGGGGATGGTACTTAGAGCAGAAATCATTTGGGACACTAAATTCGTAAATTACCATCATTTTTATACCATTTTCTTTCAAAACTTTTGATTTAGGTGTAAAATTTAGTTAATTCAAGTTCATTCATTTCAAAGTCTTGGTTGATTTCCAAAGTTTTTGAGATATATAGCCATTTTTTAAAGTAATAATTTGAAAGTTTAAATTCTGTTGTAGTAAAGTCCAAGTTTAAGCACATTTATTATAACCTCGGAAGAGTATCCCTTGAGTAACATTAGAAGACTCCTAATTGTAGAGAAAGGAGAAACAACATGAGGAGGGTCAATTAAAAAGCCACTTGTTTTGTTGTGACTTCACATTATTTCAGCGAAACGAGTGATCTCACCTTAGGTTATTAGTTAGTAACGTTGAAACGTACGAAAGACTTAATACATTCATGGAGAACTAACATTTTTTAGACAGCCCCCTAAGATCTTAACAAGGTACCAACGAGTTTGTTGTCTATTTGATGAGACAGCCTCCTAAGATCTTAACAAGGTACCAGCATCTATTTGATGAGACAGCCTCCTAAGATCTTAACAAGGTACCAGCATCTATTTGATGAGACAGCCTCCTAAGATCTTACAAGGTACCAGCATCTATTTGATGAGACAGCCTCCTAAGATCTTACAAGGTACCAGCATCTATTTGATGAGACAGCCTCCTAAGATCTTACAAGGTACTAGCATCTATTTGATGAGACAGCCTCCTAAGATCTTACAAGGTACTAGCGTCTATTTGATGAGACAGCCTCCTAAGATCTTACAAGGTACTAGCGTCTATTTGATGAGACAGCCTCCTAAGATCTTACAAGGTACTAGCATCTATTTGATGAGACAGCCTCCTAAGATCTTACAAGGTACTAGCATCTATTTGATGAGACAGCCTCCTAAGATCTTACAAGGTACTAGCATCTATTTGATGAGACAGCCTCCTAAGATCTTAACAAGGTACTAGTGTCTATTTGATGAGACAGCCTCCTAAGATCTTACAAGGTACTAGCATCTATTTGATGAGACAGCCTCCTAAGATCTTACAAGGTACTAGCGTCTATTTGATGAGACAGCCTCCTAAGATCTTAACAAGGTACCAGCGTCTATTTGATGAGACAGCCTCCTAAGATCTTAACAAGGTACCATCTATTTGATGAGACAGCCTCCTAATATCTTAACAAGGTACTAGCGTCTATTTGATGAGACAGCCTCCTAAGATCTTAACAAGGTACCAGCGTCTATTTGATGAGACAGCCTCCTAAGATCTTAACAAGGTACTAGTGTCTATTTGATGAGACAGCCTCCTAATATCTTAACAAGGTACTAGCGTCTATTTGATGAGACAGCCTCCTAATATCTTAACAAGGTACTAGTGTCTATTTGATGAGACAGCCTCCTAAGATCTTAACAAGGTACTAGTGTCTATTTGATGAGACAGCCTCCTAAGATCTTAACAAGGTACCAGCATCTATTTGATGAGACAGCCTCCTAATATCTTAACAAGGTACTAGTGTCTATTTGATGAGACAGCCTCCTAATATCTTAACAAGGTACCAACATCTATTTGGTGAGACAGCCTCCTAATATCTTAACAAGGTACCAACATCTATTTGATGAGACAGCTTCCTAATATCTTAACAAGGTACCAACATCTATTTGGTGAGACAACCTCCTAAGATCTTAACATGGTACCAACATCTATTTGGTGAGACAACCTCCTAAGATCTTAACATGGTACCAACATCTATTTGATGAGACAGCCTCCTAATATCTTAACAATGGTACCAACATCTATTTGATGAGACAGCCTCCTAATATCTTAACATGGTACCAACATCTATTTGATGAGACAGCCTCCTAATATCTTAACATGGTACCAACATCTATTTGATGAGACAGCCTCCTAATATCTTAACATGGTACCAACATCTATTTGATGAGACATCCTCCTAAGATCTTAACATGGTACCAACATCTATTTGATGAGACAGCCTCCTAAGATCTTAACATGGTACCAACATCTATTTGATGAGACAGCCTCCTAAGATCTTAACAAGGTACCAGCATCTATTTGATGAGACAGCCTCCTAATATCTTAACAAGGTACTAGTGTCTATTTGATGAGACAGCCTCCTAATATCTTAACAAGGTACCAACATCTATTTGGTGAGACAGCCTCCTAATATCTTAACAAGGTACCAACATCTATTTGATGAGACAGCTTCCTAATATCTTAACAAGGTACCAACATCTATTTGGTGAGACAACCTCCTAAGATCTTAACATGGTACCAACATCTATTTGGTGAGACAACCTCCTAAGATCTTAACATGGTACCAACATCTATTTGATGAGACAGCCTCCTAATATCTTAACAATGGTACCAACATCTATTTGATGAGACAGCCTCCTAATATCTTAACATGGTACCAACATCTATTTGATGAGACAACCTCCTAATATCTTAACATGGTACCAACATCTATTTGGTGAGACAGCCTCCTAAGATCTTAACATGGTACCAACATCTATTTGGTGAGACAACCTCCTAAGATCTTAACATGGTACCAACATCTATTTGGTGAGACAACCTCCTAAGATCTTAACATGGTACCAACATCTATTTGGTGAGACAACCTCCTAAGATCTTAACAAGGTACCAACATCTATTTGATGAGACATCCTCCTAATATCTTAACATGGTACCAACATCTATTTGATGAGACATCCTCCTAATATCTTAACATGGTACCAACATCTATTTGATGAGACATCCTCCTAATATCTTAACATGGTACCAACATCTATTTGATGAGACATCCTCCTAATATCTTAACATGGTACCAACATCTATTTGATGAGACAGCCTCCTAATATCTTAACATGGTACCAACATCTATTTGATGAGACAGCCTCCTAAGATCTTAACTGGTACCAACATCAGCTTCCTAATATCTTAACATGGTACCAACATCTATTTGATGAGACAGCCTCCTAATATCTTAACAAGGTACCAACATCTATTTGATGAGACAGCCTCCTAATATCTTAACAAGGTACTAGTGTCTATTTGATGAGACAGCCTCCTAATATCTTAACAAGGTACCAACATCTATTTGATGAGACAGCCTCCTAATATCTTAACAAGGTACCAACATCTATTTGATGAGACAGCCTCCTAATATCTTAACAAGGTACCAACATCTATTTGATGAGACAGCCTCCTAATATCTTAACAAGGTACTAGTGTCTATTTGATGAGACAGCCTCCTAATATCTTAACAAGGTACTAGTGTCTATTTGATGAGACAGCCTCCTAATATCTTAACAAGGTACCAACATCTATTTGATGAGACAGCCTCCTAATATCTTAACAAGGTACCAACATCTATTTGATGAGACAGCTTCCTAATATCTTAACAAGGTACCAACATCTATTTGATGAGACAGCCTCCTAATATCTTAACAAGGTACTAGTGTCTATTTGATGAGACAGCCTCCTAATATCTTAACAAGGTACTAGTGTCTATTTGATGAGACAGCCTCCTAATATCTTAACAAGGTACCAACATCTATTTGATGAGACAGCCTCCTAATATCTTAACAAGGTACCAACATCTATTTGATGAGACAGCCTCCTAATATCTTAACAAGGTACCAGCATCTATTTGATGAGACAGCCTCCTAATATCTTAACAAGGTACTAGTGTCTATTTGATGAGACAGCCTCCTAATATCTTAACAAGGTACCAACATCTATTTGATGAGACAGCCTCCTAATATCTTAACAAGGTACCAACATCTATTTGATGAGGCAGCCACCTAATATCTTAACAAGGTACCAACATCTATTTGATGAGACAGCCTCCTAATATCTTAACAAGGTACCAACATCTATTTGATGAGACAGCCTCCTAATATCTTAACAAGGTACCAACATCTATTTGATGAGACAGCCTCCTAATATCTTAACAAGGTACCAACATCTATTTGATGAGACAGCCTCCTAATATCTTAACAAGGTACCAACATCTATTTGATGAGACAGCTTCCTAATATCTTAACAAGGTACCAACATCTATTTGATGAGACAACCTCCTAATATCTTAACAAGGTACCAACATCTATTTGATGAGACAGCCTCCTAATATCTTAACAAGGTACCAACATCTATTTGATGAGACAGCCTCCTAATATCTTAACAAGGTACCAACATCTATTTGATGAGACAGCTTCCTAATATCTTAACAAGGTACCAACATCTATTTGATGAGACAGCCTCCTAATATCTTAACAAGGTACCAACATCTTGTCTTTTTGATGTGTTTCTGCCCAGTTTCTGAAGTATTGTCCAGACCAATTTTGTCTCCTTAAATCAACAGGATCAAGAACTAATAGACGACACATCTTCCCATGTGTGATAGTACCGTGGTCTGTGACAAATATGGTCACTAACACCACATTCCTTCCCATACACCTAGCAGGGCAGGGGAAAGAACCTCTACTTGACTTGTTAGGTACTTTGATACAATGTTTAGAATATTTCTAGAAGTTTTAAACAAATTTGACTTTCTGATGTTCTAGCTGTGATTACAATTTCTAGAAATGTGTCCACATGCATGGACAGTATCCATTTGATTGAGATGATGAAATAATAGTCTTGGTATACCTTTTGCTTGTAACCGAAGAAATAATATCTGTCTTTGTTGTATGCTCCCATCACAGCTCGCTACACTGTCAGGTCTTTTGGGATCAGGCGTAACGAGAAAATTGCTGTGCATTGTACTGTCCGTGGAGCCAAGGCGGAGGAAATCCTTGAGAAGGGACTGAAGGTATGGTGTTAGGCATTTTTGTACCTGGGTTTATGTATGTTTGTACCTGGAGCTATGTTTGGATCTGTGTATGTATGTGCCTGTATCTATGTGTTTGTACCTGGACCTATGTTTGAATCTATGTGTGTTTGTGCCTGGATCACTTGCTCGTGAAGTGTCTTCTTTCAAATCCTATGTAGAGATATTTTGATGTTACTTGATCATAAGGTGGTGCCTGTCTTGTTCTTCCAGAGACTGACAGGCAAATGCGGGTCCTTGTTGAGCAGGAGCTTCTGACAGTGGCGTATACTAGTTTTGAGCTACCGCTGACATAATAAATAAACACATAGATTATATTCAGTAGGCTAACATGAAGTATTATTTGCTAATGACATCACTACATTTTAAATCACTTACTTATTTATATGTAAATTCTCTCCGTCTTGTTTGGGACGAACATGTCTGTATGCTGTTGTCTTGACAAAGGTTCCCACCTCTGTAGTTGGCAAAAAAGATCCACTAATCTTAAACTGATTTCTGTCAGTGTGATCAAACTTCTCACACAACCACACCTGTTTAACTCTTATACAACCTCACCTGTTGAACTCTCACACAACCACACCTGTTGAACTCTCACACAACCTCACCTGTTTAACTCTTATACAACCACACCTAATTAACTCTCACTCAACCACACCTGTTGAACTCTCACAAAACCGCACCTGTTACTCTCACACATCTCTCAGAGAAGCAAATTCTTAGATTTGGCTAGGACTACAGAAGAGCATTGATGACCTTAGTGTTGCTAGTTAGACAGTGATGCCAGCTCAATATGAGACTTGAGGAAGAACTTTCTCCCAGGAACTGATCTGTCTCCTCCATTAATGACCTTAGTGTTGCTAGTTAGACAGTGATGCCAGATCAATATGAGACTTGAGGAAGAACTTCTTTCTCCCAGGAACTGATCTGTCTCCTCCATTAATGACCTTAGTGTTGCTAGTTAGACAGTGATGCCAGATCAATATGAGACTTGAGGAAGAACTTCTTTCTCCCAGGAACTGATCTGTCTCCTCCATTAATGACCTTAGTGTTGCTAGTTAGACAGTGATGCCAGATCAATATGAGACTTGAGGAAGAACTTTCTCCCAGGAACTGATCTGTCTCCTCCATTAATGACCTTAGTGTTGCTAGTTAGACAGTGATGCCAGATCAATATGAGACTTGAGGAAGAACTTCTTTCTCCCAGGAACTGATCTGTCTCCTCCATTAATGACCTTAGTGTTGCTAGTTAGACAGTGATGCCAGATCAATATGAGACTTGAGGAAGAACTTCTTTCTCCCAGGAACTGATCTGTCTCCTCCATTAATGACCTTAGTGTTGCTAGTTAGACAGTGATGCCAGCTCAATATGAGACTTGAGGAAGAACTTCTTTCTCCCAGGAACTGATCTGTCTCCTCCATTAATGACCTTAGTGTTGCTAGTTAGACAGTGATGCCAGATCAATATGAGACTTGAGGAAGAACTTTCTCCCAGGAACTGATCTGTCTCCTCCATTAATGACCTTAGTGTTGCTAGTTAGACAGTGATGCCAGCTCAATATGAGACTTGAGGAAGAACTTTCTCCCAGCAACTGATCTGTCTCCTCCATTGATGACCTTAGTGTTGCTAGTTAGACAGTGATGCCAGCTCAATATGAGACTTGAGGAAGAACTTTCTCCCAGGAACTGATCTGTCTCCTCCATTGATGACCTTAGTGTTGCTAGTTAGACAGTGATGCCAGCTCAATATGAGACTTGAGGAAGAACTTTCTCCCAGGAACTGATCTGTCTCCTCCACAGGTACGTGAGTATGAGTTGAGGAAGAACAATTTCTCAGAGACTGGCAACTTTGGCTTTGGTATCCAGGAACACATTGACCTTGGCATCAAGTATGATCCAGGTATTGGTATCTACGGCATGGACTTCTACATCGTGCTGGGCAGGCCAGGTAAGTGATCTGTGTGCGTATGTACATGGGCTTATTTTATTGTTGAAAGTGTGAAAATTGTCAAATACATTTGGTCTGCCAGAAAAGTGGTTGAATAAAAGGTTTTTGTGGAAGCGTCTGTAGATTAAATGTAAAAACTGGCATCAGGGTTCAGTATATCAATGACTGGAGCCAGTGTTTGCTGTACAGAATTTAATAGTTTAAAACAGTATTAAATGTGAGTGCTTGCCATTTTGATTTAGAATACAGTCCTGAGACAATTAAGGTGGCATTTCTTTAGGATCTTACATAATCAGTAATTATATTTGTGGGTCCTGAGTGTAGTGAGATTAGTTTTTCAATGAGGCCAGAAAAAAAGGTCCTCAGACACAGACAATCACATACACAGGTCTCCTGGTCCTACATATACACAGGCGACTGTTACAAACTCCACCAGACGTGAAGGAGAAGGTGTGTAACCTGTGTTTAATCTGAATAACCTAGAACAGATGACCAATTCAATAGCTACAGAGAAATTCTCAAACGGCAGAAACTGAGGCTCTCAAAGATGCTCCAAACTGGCTATTCAACACAAAAATAATGTGCACAAGAAATTGGTGACACCGACAGTCCAAACCTGTTCTAAATACCCACCGAAACAGTGAGCTAGACGACCTGAGAACAACCTTAGACCGGTTGTGTAAATCTTCCTGAGAGTGGTCATCCAGTGGATACGATCACACTGTAATTTACACGGCAACAAATGTGCAGACAAACTAGCTAAGGAGGGAGGGAGGGAGATTACCACAAGAGGACCATCTGGTCAGCTACGATGAAGCCAAATCCGGCATCAGAGGCCAGTATCTTGAGAAATGGAAACAAGAACGTCCAAATTATAACGAGGAACACATACCTTCAACTATCAAGGAGGGATCATACTTCGCATATGACCTGACCATAACAGAATGAGAAACTACATATTCACCAATCTCAAAGTAACCCTGGATAACATGACAACAAAACACATTCTATAGGTTTCCCCTAGTACACAGACCTGAGGAACACAGTGGTCCACTCCCACCTCCCTGGAAGAGCTCTATGGTCCCCCTAATCACTGAAACAGACAGCAGCCTTCGTAAGAGTAAAGTACGAGACTTGAATTGGCGTCTTAGCATGTGAGTTTTCACCCATATGTGCTCGGTCACCTATCCAGAAGTGTTCCTGAGACTTCATGATAGTGTTGTTTCAAGCATCAAAACTCACGATGTGAGGTGGCATTCCACGCCTTCCCAGAGTTCTACCCTGGTAGCGTTTTTCTGCAGTGGCTGAGTCGATCGCTGAGGTATTTTTATTTCAGCCACAATTACAACTCACAATGCCTCCAGCTGGAATCAAACACAGGTTGTCCTAGCACCAGTAGCCCAATCTGATGGTTTCCCAACTAGGCTAGTGAGGTCCCCTCGTGAGAGTGTTGAGTTCTAGTCTGAATGAGCTGTGATTACAGAATTGGAACCACACTCACCCATATACGTTTTTGTGAATGAAGAGGATGTAGCTGATTCAAGACATCTTCATACACGAGTCAAATTGTCATGTTAGAACTAAAATACTATGAGGATGTAGCTGATTCAAGACATCTTCATACACAAGTAAAATTGTCATGTTAGAACTAAAATACTATGTTGAAGCTGCGCTGAGCATTGGCCTGGAAGATGCATGTCTGTAGTTGTTGTCTGACCCTCTGTTGTAACTCTTGCTTGATACACTCGATGTTTGCATTATTTGCCAGGATTCAACATTAGCCAGCGAAGACGAAGAAAGAGTTCCATCGGTGCCAAGCACAGGATCACCAAGGATGAGTGCATGAAATGGTTCCAGCAAAAGGTGAGTTTTTCTGTTCTTGCTCTCTTGTATACAGTTGTCTCTTCTCTTGTATAGTTGTCTCTTGGTGAGTCTCTGTCTTGGTGCTACATTCTGACAGACTGTTATTTGTCCATTTCTTGATGTTACTCTCCCATCTATAGCACTGGCCTCCTCTTGTCTTGGTGCTACATTCTGACAGACTGTTATTTGTCCATCTCTTGATGTTACTCTCCCATCTATAGCACTGGCCTCCTCTTGTCTTGGTGCTACATTCTGACAGACTGTCATTTGTCCATCTCTTGATGTTACTCTCCCATCTATAGCACTGGCCTCCTCTTGTCTTGGTGCTACATTCTGACAGACTGTTATTTGTCCATCTCTTGATGTTACTCTCCCATCTATAGCACTGGCCTCCTCTTGACTTGGTGCTACATTCTGACAGACTGTTATTTGTCCATCTCTTGATGTTACTCTCTTATCTATAGCACTGGCCTCCTCTTGTCTTGGTGCTACATTCTGACAGACTGTTATTTGTCCATCTCTTGATGTTACTCTCTCATCAATAGCACTGGCCTCCTCTTGACTTGGTGCTACATTCTGACAGACTGTTATTTGTCCATCTCTTGATGTTACTCTCCCATCTATAGCACTGGCCTCCTCTTGTCTTGGTGCTACATTCTGACAGACTGTTATTTGTCCATCTCTTGATGTTACTCTCTCATCTATAGCACTGGCCTCCTCTTGACTTGGTGCTACATTCTGACAGACTGTTATTTGTCCATCTCTTGATGTTACTCTCTCATCTATAGCACTGGCCTCCTCTTGACTTGGTGCTACATTCTGACAGACTGTTAATTGTCCATCTCTTGATGTTACTCTCCCATCTATAGCACTGGCCTCCTCTTGTCTTGGTGCTACATTCTAACAGACTGTTATTTGTCCATCTCTTGATGTTACTCTCCCATCTATAGCACTGGCCTCCTCTTGTCTTGGTGCTACATTCTAACAGACTGTTATTTGTCCATCTCTTGATGTTACTCTCCCATCTATAGCACTGGCCTCCTCTTGTCTTGGTGCTACATTCTAACAGACTGTTATTTGCCCATCTCTTGATGTTACTCTCTCATCTATAGCACTGGCCTCCTCTTGACTTGGTGCTACATTCTGACAGACTGTTAATTGTCCATCTCTTGATGTTACTCTCCCATCTATAGCACTGGCCTCCTCTTGACTTGGTGCTACATTCTAACAGACTGTTATTTGTCCATCTCTTGATGTTACTCTCCATCTATAGCACTGGCCACTTCATGTAAAATATTAACGTGACAGATCAGTTATTACAATTGTAGAGGATGACATTATGGGATGATTTGATTGACTCAAGTAATATGTGATAAGAAATGAGTCTTGGACGTCCCCATATTGTTGATTAAAGTGACATTTCATAGGAATTAGAATAGTCACAACTCTCTGGTGATCCAATGATTCATGGCTTCTCTTACTGCATCTCTCACATAGCACAATGTCCACTATTTCTTTTTCCAGGAAAGTTTTTTTGTTGTTTTAACTTGCCTGCGTCACACAAACAACCAGCTCTAGGATTCTCATCTCATCTTGTCTTTACATCATGCCCAGCCAACATTGAAGTACATATCTGTGATCTTTTTCTTATGTACTTTTTACTAACTGTCCCTGACTTACTTCCATAGTACAGGTCTGTATGACATCTGAGAACATTTGTTCTAATCTTCATATGTAGAGTAGTGGTGAATGTTTAAAGTAGCCAGGTTGTTTTAGTGCACTCAGTTTGTGTCCAAATTTAATATTTCACTATTTTGGTTTGGTTTCAGTATGATGGCATTATCCTTCCTGGCAAGTAGCGTGGACAAGAGAGGTCATGTCAATAAAATAACAAATATATTATGAGGAACCAGACTCTGTTTTTGTCTGTCTGTGAGAGACCAGGCACTGTTATTTGTATGTTTATGTAAGACCAAACTGTTTTTGTATGTTTTGTGTTGACAGATCTGTTTTGATAAAGATGACATTTGCCAGTCGACTTCCTGACATTCACCTGATGGCTACCAAAGTCCTCTATCATGCGTCCTAACATGGACATTGTTGTCATTTAGCTGTGCCTTTCCAAGTGGTATTTGAGTTCTAATCTTGGAATAAATATGTCCAGACCCTAGTACTGGTATTTAAGTTCTAATCTTGGAATAAATATGTCCAGACCCTAGTACTGGTATAAGTTCTAATCTTGGAATAAATATGTCCAGACCCTAGTACTGGTATTTAAGTTCTAATCTTGGAATAAATATGTCCAGATCCTAGTACTGGTATTTAAGTTCTAATCTTGGAATAAATATGTCCAGACCCTAGTACTGGTAGTTGGAGTTCTAATCTTGGAATAAATATGTCCAGACCCTAGTACTGGTATTTAAGTTCTAATCTTGGAATAAATATGTCCAGACCCTAGTACTGGTATTTAAGTTCTAATCTTGGAATAAATATGTCCAGACCCTAGTACTGGTATTTAAGTTCTAATCTTGGAATAAATATGTCCAGACCCTAGTACTGGTATAAGTTCTAATCTTGGAATAAATATGTCCAGACCCTAGTACTGGTATTTAAGTTCTAATCTTGGAATAAATATGTCCAGATCCTAGTACTGGTATTTAAGTTCTAATCTTGGAATAAATATGTCCAGACCCTAGTACTGGTAGTTGGAGTTCTAATCTTGGAATAAATATGTCCAGACCCTAGTACTGGTATTTAAGTTCTAATCTTGGAATAAATATGTCCAGACCCTAGTACTGGTATTTAAGTTCTAATCTTGGAATAAATATGTCCAGACCCTAGTACTGGTATTTAAGTTCTAATCTTGGAATAAATATGTCCAGACCCTAGTACTGGTATTTAAGTTCTAATCTTGGAATAAATATGTCCAGACCTGGTACTGGTATTTAAGTTCTAATCTTGGAATAAATATGTCCAGATCCTAGTACTGGTATTTAAGTTCTAATCTTGGAATAAATATGTCCAGACCCTAGTACTGGTAGTTGGAGTTCTAATCTTGGAATAAATATGTCCAGATCCTAGTACTGGTAGTTGGAGTTCTAATCTTGGAATAAATATGTCCAGATCCTAGTACTGGTAGTTGGAGTTCTAATCTTGGAATAAATATGTCCAGATCCTAGTACTGGTAGTTGGAGTTCTAATCTTGGAATAAATATGTCCAGACCCTAGTACTGGTAGTTGGAGTTCTAATCTTGGAATAAATATGTCCAGATCCTAGTACTGGTATTTAAGTTCTAATCTTGGAATAAATATGTCCGGAGTTGGTGTGTGGCCTACATTCTTATAGCTGCATTACAGGTTGGGTAATCATCATCATCATGTGCCATACTGGTTGGTGTAGGTGATCATGTCCCTCCACAATCTTCTATCTACAGTACATCGTATCAGTTCTGTTGTTGACTGTTTTCCATGCCATGACACCAAGCTATCCAGTATTTTCTCTCTTTGTCGTCCGCGATCTCTCTTTCCTTTTATTTTGCCAGTTGTAACCAAGTATTCCAACTTTCCTCTTCTCATGATGTGCCCGAAAAATGTTGATTGCTTCTTTCTGATGTTTTTTAAGAGCTCCTTTTTTGTGTTGGCCTCTTTGAGAACTTCTCATTGGTCTTTTTAGCTGTCCAGGGAACTTTCAACATTTAACATGTGGATACAGCAGAAATTGGGATAGACAGAACTTTTTTTTTTCCATAACAACTTTAACAAGACAAGAAAACAGAACAGAGAATTGAAGCCTTTGAAATGTGAATATATAGAAGAATAGGTAGAATTGGATGGAAGGAAAAGAAAACAAACGATGATGTCTTACAACTAAAAATGAAAAGAGAACTACTAAACACAATTCAAACAAGACAAATGCAATTTTTGGGTCATGTTAAAAGACACATCAGTCTGCTAAAAGTAATCCTGGAGGGGAAAATACAAGGTAAAAGAGGCAGACCAAGACTAACATGGATAAGTAACATCAAAAGATGGACAGATCAGCCTATGACAACCTGCACCATCAAAGCAAGAGACAGAGCAGAATGGCGCTCCATGGTAGCCAACCTTCGTTGCGGAGATGGTACTTGATGATGATGATGAACTTGACCAAGTGAGCTTTAACTACATAAATGTGAGAAGAGTTGAGTTTTAATTACATAAATGTGAGAAGAGTTGAGTTTTAATTACATAAATGTGAGAAGAGTTGAGTTTTAATTACATAAATGTGAGAAGTGTTGCTCAGGTGCGTGAATCACTTCAACAAAAAGGCAATTTCAGATGTCAAAAATAATCTCTGGCAAACGAGACAAAAATTGTCAGCTGCAAGCCACGCACAGCCATCGCTTGTTAAAATAACGAGATCCTGCAACAAACTAACCAGTCTAGTCTTGACCAATGAGTAGGGATGTGAGGGCAATCCAGTAATCACAAATACAAACCCACAGATATGTAGGACGTATTGCACTAATCTTGATTTTATTGTTAATTACATTTATGCCAAGTTAAATTGTTATAAGGGTGGATGATGAGGTTTAACGACAGTCATTGTCTAAGGAGTCCACTCTTTTGTGTTGTTTTCTGATCTCTTTTGTCTTGTATTCTTTGCTGGTAGTACCTCTGAATTTGGAGGTTATCTGCCTGTATGGCAAGGGACACCTAAGCACATGTCACTGCCAGTATGAAAGATAGGGGGGAAAAGTTCACATCTAATTCAGTCCTGGGGGATGCGGAGATGGTGTATACAAACATAGAAGAGATTGAACAAGTAGAGCTTGTAAATGTGTCCATACCATTGTGTTATTTCTTTAAAACAATGACAATCATAACTGTCACGTGGATTGTTGCTCTCTCCATTTTGTCCACATTTGATGTGATTAAGACATGCAAATGGTGAATTCTGCAGCCAAATTGAACCAGATGTAGGGTTCTCTTTGCAACGATGGACATGTGAAGGCTGTTCTGCTGGAACCAGGCACATAGGGTGAACAATGGGGCACAAATTCTTGCTTTTCTTACTTTCCAGTGTGACATAAGTTTTCCAATACTGCTAATTGTTGTCTCGACAATACAATCTTCATTCCAACGTTGTGCTACCAATGATGATTCCTTGTATCTAGTGGTCAGGTATCTAGACCTGGCCACTAGATACAAGAAAAATACTGCTAATTGTTGTCTCGACAATACAATCTTCATTCCAACGTTGTGCTACCAATGATAGACCTGGCCACCAGATACAAGAAAAATAACCACAACCGAGTGGAAATGTGTAGAACAAATGACAAGAAACACACAGAGAGATAAGATCACAAGTGAAGAATTGAGGGAAAAAAAAGCTAGGGATAATTCCTGCCATAGAATACATCAACAACAGTGTAGCCACATGATAAGGCAGAAAGATTACAACGAACCTTCCTTCATAAACATTGCAAGAATACCAGACCCAAAGGTCTACTACAATTTAAAAAAAAAAGATGGATTGATGGAATATTAAAAACAGCAGGAGAGGCCTACAGAAGAGCAAACGATGTCACTCCTTGATGCTAAAAGGCAAGAAGATTCTTTGTCTCATACCTGGAGACCAATATACCTCTTCTTGGACATTTTCTCTACTTCTCTCCAGTCTAGACCACAGACAAGGTCTCTCCATCCATCCCTATTCTTGGACATTTTCTCTACTTTTCTCCAGTCTAGACCACAGACAAGGTCTCTCCATCCATCCCTATTCTTGGACATTTTCTCTACTTTTCTCCAGTCTAGACCACAGACAAGGTCTCTCAATCCATCCCTATTCTTGGACATTTTCTCTACTTCTCCTCTCGTCTAGACCACAGACAAGGTCTCTCCATCCCTATTCTTGGACATTTTCTCTCATCTATGGCAATGATCTTGATGACCCTGCCTTGTCCCGTCTCTCCACCCATCCCTATTCTTGGACACTTTCTCTCATCTATGGCAATGATCTTGATGACCCTGCCTTGTCCCGTCTCTCCACCCATCCCTATTCTTGGACACTTTCTCTCATCTATGGCAATGATCTTGATGACCCTGCCTTGCCCCGTCTCTCCACCCATCCCTATTCTTGGACACTTTCTCTCATCTATGGCAATGATCTTGATGACCCTGCCTTGTCCCGTCTCTCCACCCATCCCTATTCTTGGACACTTTCTCTCATCTATGGCAATGATCTTGATGACCCTGCCTTGTCCTGTCTCTCCATCCACCCCTATTCTTGGACACTTTCTCTCATCTATGGCAATGATCTAGATGACCCTGCCTTGTCCCGTCTCTCCACCCATCCCTATTATTGGACATTTTCTCTCATCTATGGCAATGATCTAGATGACCCTGCCTTGTCCCGTCTCTCCACCCATCCCTATTATTGGACATTTTCTCTCATCTATGGCAATGATCTAGATGACCCTGCCTTGTCCCGTCTCTCCACCCATCCCTATTATTGGACATTTTCTCTCATCTATGGCAATGATCTAGATGACCCTGCCTTGTCCCGTCTCTCCACCCATCCCTATTATTGGACATTTTCTCTCATCTATGGCAATGATCTTGACCCTGCCTTGTCCCGTCTCTCCACCCATCCCTATTCTTGGACATTTTCTCTCATCTATGGCAATGATCTTGACCCTGCCTTGTCCCGTCTCTCCACCCATCCCTATTCTTGGACATTTTCTCTCATCTATGGCAATGATCTTGACCCTGCCTTGTCCCGTCTCTCCATCCCTATTCTTGGACATTTTCTCTCATCTACAGCAATGATCTTGACCCTGCCTTGTCCCGTCTCTCCACCCATCCCTATTCTTGGACACTTTCTCTCATCTATGGCAATGATCTTGACCCTGCCTTGTCTTAGAATATCGTGTGACTGCTTCAGTTGTCTGTATTTTTGTTACCTGTGGAATCTTTGTTACAGGTTGTCAGCCTCTTTAGTCACCTATAATGCATGGCAGGTGACAGTGGCTCTATGCATTTCTTTCCAAGGTCAAAGTCCTGGTGGCCACCACATGCGAGACACAATATGATATATGACATGAACATTATTTGTAATATTTTTCCTCATTCCCACTGAATGACCTTTTTGGATATAAAAAGAATCCTTATCGTGTCCTACAATCTTCTATCCACAGTGCATCGCATCAATTCTGTTGATTGTTTGTCGTCATTGCATTGACACCAAGCTATCTAGCATTTTCTCTTTCCCTTATTTTGCCAAAAATGTGCCCAAAAGATCTTGATTGTTTCTTTCTGTTTTTTAGGAGCTCCCTTTTTGTGTTGGCCTTTTTAGCTGTCCAGGGAACTTTCAACATTTTTCTGAGAAATTCCATTTCTGTAGCATTTATTGTCTATCTATCTATTGACCTTTCGAGCCGTTGCCGACCCATAGGGCGTAGACCAAGATACACCTTCTCTTATCTGAATTTTTGTTCTAGCAGTTTTCTTTTAAAGATATTTTATCAAATCTCGCCATTTGTCTCTGTTCTGTGCAAGCAGCTCTATCTCATTGAGGGAGCCGATTCCTGCTGCTCTTGTCTCTCTCATCAATGTTCTTCTCAGTGTCTCACTGGGTCTTCCTCTTTTTCTCTTACCTGTTGTTTCCCATATGAGGGCTTGCTTTGCTATTCGGTTATTATCTCTTCTCATCACATGTCCAACATATGACCATCGTCTTTTCTTTATTACTGAAGATATTAGTGGTTGATTGGCGATTTCTCTAATTTCCTCGTTTGTTTTGAGTTTGTTCCACGCTATACCAAGTATTTTCCTTAGATATTTATTTTCGAATGCGTTCAACTTTGTTTCTATATCTCTTGTTGTTTTCCAGCTTTCACACGCATACGTAAGGGTTGATAGTACATTTGATTTGAATAACCTAAGTTTTGTGTTTGTGCTGATTAGTTTTGATTTCCACAACTTTTCAAGGCTTCTGAAAGACATTGCTGCTTTAGCTATTCTGAATTGTCTATAGATCAGAATCAATAGAATAATTATTTCACAGGTCACAATTGGCTCTACTTAGCACCGATGAACTCTTTCTCACTTCTGTGGACATAAACTTGCGCCCCCCCCCCCCCCCAAATGATCAATCTGACAAGACAGAGAAAATCTACAGCTATCAGTAATGGCTACAAAAACAAGACTGAAAGTGCATCCTCGGTAAATTTGGTGACACAGCAGAGGAGATGCTCGATTCACTCTTCGCGTTGTGAGATCAATGTGTGCATTTCCTGTGATGAAAAAAAAAAATAAAACTACCTTGACGACACATAGTACCATTGCTGGTGTATGTCGAGGGGGGGGGGGGGGGGGGGGGGCGCAACGATAGAGCCCGAGGGATAAAGGCCGCTTGGTCAAGCAGTCGCCACGATGTATGCGACTCAGGATTTTTATTTCACCCCCGATAGAAAAAATCCTTTCTGTCTACCGCGGGCTTCGAACACCGTACGTCAGCTTTTCAGCCAGCGGAACAGTGGTTTTAACCGCACGGCCACGCGCACCTCTAATGTGCTCACCTGTGATGAGCATGCGAGATATCCAACTGATATTCCATGCCTATTTTTGAGTATGCCCCTCATGACTTCCTGAGATACGTGTCCCATACCCCACAAAATTCTAGGAAAATTACGCAGAAAGTCTATGAAATGTTGAAACACATCGTACAGATCTCAGAAATTCTAAGTTTTTTTTATTATTCAAAATTAATTGATAACTTCCATTAAAACAGCAAAAGTATTCTGGCTTTATTCATCCTTTTTGTTCTGGGTAGCCCTATCTTATGTTGCCACGTTTACCAGGTCTGTAAATTTATTTACTATCTTGATAGGTGTAGGTCTGCTTTAGTTTCCAAGCGCACATGAGTAAACCTATCATCATCAAGTACCGGCCTACTGGTGTAGGTGATCATGTCTTTCCACAACTTTCAATCTCGACAGTTATCATTTCTATTGTTGACCCTCTACCAAGCCATTCTCTTAAGATGTCTGGCATCTTTTCTCATTTCTTCCCTCTATCTCTTCGCCTCTCAATTTCCCCAGTTGTTACAATATATTCCAGCTGTTCTCTTCTCATTACATGGCCAAAAAATGATGATTGTTTCTTCCTAATATTGGAAATTAGCTCTCTTTTTGCTTTGACCTCTTTCAGAACGTTTTCATTACTCTTCTTAGCTGTCCATGGTATTCTCAACATTCTTCTGTAAAACCACATTTCTACAGACTCCAGTGATTTTCTTGTCTGTTGTCCTATTGTCCATGATTCACATCCATATGTTAAGACTGGCTCTACATAACATTTAAGAACTCTTTTTCTAGTAAACCTCTAGGAATAGTTAATATATTCACTATCTTGAGGGGTGTGCTACAATTGCCAAGCACACACAACAGAAAGCCTCTAGGAACAGGTTATATATTTATTATCTTGTCAGGTGTGCTACAATTGCCAAGCACACACAACAGAAAGCCTATAGGAACAGGTTATATATTTATTATCTTGTCAGGTGTGCTACAATTGCCAAGCACACACAACAGAAAGCCTCTAGGAACAGGTTATATATTTATTATCTTGAGGGGTGTGCTACAATTGCCAAGCACACACAACAGAAAGCCTATAGGAACAGGTTATATATTTATTATCTTGTCATGTGTGCTACAATTGCCAAGCACACACAACAGAAAGCCTATAGGAACAGTCACTCTTAACAAACAATCAAACTCTAGCTATCACTCGGGTTATCTTTTCTTCTTGTTCTTGTCTTTTCCCATGATCTTTGAACTCTTTGTTGACAACTCGGGCCCTTCGTTCTTCTTCGGGTCCTTCTCATCCACAAACTCGTAGAAGTAGTCCAGTATCTCCAGGTGGGTTAGGTTGGCAGTCTCAAACACCAGCTTGTGACCATCATCTGCAAGTAACAACCAATTGGATAGACTTTATTACCTCCCCTGATCGTTAAGTGTCATTCACAAACATTTTGATTGGCCGATGTCCCTGTAACCTGTAAACATTATTAAAAATAACCTGGACTGTGATATCCATCTATCTTTCGTTCGCCCGAAGTATTGTCTATATCTGCAATGTCATTTCCTGTACAAATTTTACTGTCTTTTGTAATTCTTGCAGTGGCCCATATAGTTGTGTCTGTAGTGTTGTATCTATGGGCCAATGGATATCCTCAGTCTACTATATTCAGTACAATCTCGAAGTATGTGTTCAGCAGTCTGGGACGCCTGTAGAATTGTTATATCTATATACCAATGGATATCCTCAGTCTACTATATTCAGTACAATCTCGAAGTATGTGTTCAGCAGTCTGGGACGCCTGTAGAATTGTTATATCTATATACCAATGGATATCCTCAGTCTACTATATTCAGTACAATCTCGAAGTATGTGTTCAGCAGTCTGGGATGCCTGTAGAATTGTTATATCTATATACCAATGGATATCCTCAGTCTACTATATTCAGTACAATCTCGAAGTATGTGTTCAGCAGTCTGGGACGCCTGTCCACGTGTACAAGTAGTTGAGGTGCCGATCTTGAATTTTGTTTTGGACTGTGATATAATTCATCCTGGATTACAAGTCCTATCCGTGAGTCGTGTTTTCACGATCACTAATTATTTACCCTGGAGGTGTTACTCTGTCTATTCACACGTCGGCCGTCAGTCCAGCTCATATGTTCAGTTTCCTCTTAGCGTAGTTTGTTGCCCATCCCATGTTACAAAGGTTTTTTTTATGTCTCGCCTACAGTTGAAGAGATTTCCCCCATCATAAGAAAAAAAAAATTTATTGAAAATTGGCCAAATTTATATTTGGAAAAAAAAAAGCCCAATTTGTATGATTGTGTGGTACGTCTTAAAAAACATATGTTGGTGTTTGATTCAACATAAAAAAAAACAAAATCTAACACTCTGAGGTCACCATAATAATTAGGGAGGATTTGTTTGCCTGCAACAAGAGAATCTCATCTCAAAGCAAGCCTCATATGGGAGCCACAGGGTAAAAGAAAACGAGGCCAACCTAGAGAAACACTTCAAATGAAAACAGGCAACAACAGCAGGCATCAGCTCCTTCACTGAAATTGAACAACTCACCCACAAGTTGTGTGGTGAGATACAATGCGAGTCCTGTGTCAGGTCTGAAGCATGATTGCCAGAGTTCAATTTCTACCCTATGTTCTGTTTTCAGCTCGTAAGGACAATAGATAGATAGAAAGGTGGGTAGGTAGGTAGATGTATAAAATAAAGCCATTGGTAGTAGACCTGCTTGACAGCTCTGCCAGACTTGTATCTCTCCAGAAAGATGAACTTTTGTTGTTAGGATCATCATCACTGTACACTAGATGAACCCCTAGGTGCTCAGATATCCTCCCTTGAGACAATCCAATGAGTATCCTGGCTCATGTGCATGAACTCCGTAGCACAGCCTTGGATCCAGGGTGAGGGTAATTTTTGCTGACAACAATTTTATCCGGGAGGTGGTGGCCATATTTATGACCTACAATTTTTTTAAATTTTAAATACTAAAGGACTTTTAATGTGCACACAAGACCTACAGTTTATTGCTGTTACCTGAGAGGGCTAGACATTGGGTCTTGCCACCCAAGAGAGGGCTAGACATTGGGTCTTACTACCCAAGAGAGGGCTAGACATTGGGTCTTACCACCCAAGAGAGGGCTAGACATTGGGTCTTACTACCCAAGAGAGGGCTAGACATTGGGTCTTACCACCCAAGAGAGGGCTAGACATTGGGTCTTACTACCCAAGAGAGTGCTACACATTGGGTCTTACTACCCAAGAGAGGGCTAGACATTGGGTCTTACTACCCAAGAGAGGGCTACGCATTGGGTCTTACTACCCAAGAGAGGGCTAGACATTGGGTCTTACTACCCAAGAGAGGGCTAGGCATTGGGTCTTACTACCCAAGAGAGGGCTAGACATTGGGTCTTACTACCCAAGAGAGGGCTACACATTGGGTCTTACTACCCAAGAGACAAGAGAGGGCTAGACATTGGGTCTTACTACCCAAGAGAGGGCTACACATTGGGTCTTACTACCCAAGAGAGGGCTACGCATTGGGTCTTACTACCCAAGAGAGGGCTAGGCATTGGGTCTTACTACCCTAGAGAGGGCTACACATTGGGTCTTACCACCCAAGAGAGGGCTACACATTGGGTCTTACCACCCAAGAGAGGGCTACACATTGGGTCTTACTACCCTAGAGAGGGCTACACATTGGGTCTTACCACCCAAGAGAGGGCTACACATTGGGTCTTACTACCGAAGAGAGGGCTAGACATTGGGTCTTACCACCCAAGAGAGGGCTACACATTGGGTCTTACTACCCAAGAGAGGGCTAGACATTGGGTCTTACTACCCAAGAGAGGGCTAGACATTGGGTCTTACTACCCAAGAGAGGGCTACACATTGGGTCTTACTACCCAAGAGAGGGCTAGACATTGGGTCTTACCACCCAAGAGAGGGCTAGACATTGGGTCTTACCACCCAAGAGAGGGCTAGACATTGGGTCTTACCACCCAAGAGAGGGCTAGACATTGGGTCTTACTACCCAAGAGAGGGCTACACATTGGGTCTTACTACCCAAGAGAGGGCTACACATTGGGTCTTACCACCCAAGAGAGGGCTACACATTGGGTCTTACTACCCAAGATAGGGCTACACATTGGGTCTTACTACCCAAGAGAGGGCTACACATTGGGTCTTACTACCCAAGAGAGGGCTAGACATTGGATCTTACTACCCAAGAGAGGGCTAGACATTGGGTCTTACCACCCAAGAGAGGGCTAGACATTGGGTCTTACTACCCAAGAGAGGGCTACACATTGGGTCTTACTACCCAAGAGAGGGCTACACATTGGGTCTTACCACCCAAGAGAGGGCTACACATTGGGTCTTACTACCCAAGATAGGGCTACACATTGGGTCTTACTACCCAAGAGAGGGCTAGACATTGGATCTTACTACCCAAGAGAGGGCTAGACATTGGGTCTTACTACCCAAGAGAGGGCTAGGCATTGGATCTTACTACCCAAGAGAGGGCTATACATTGGGTCTTACTACCCAAGAGAGGGCTAGGCATTGGATCTTACTACCCAAGAGAGGGCTAGACATTGGGTCTTACTACCCAAGAGAGGGCTAGACATTGGGTCTTACTACCCAAGAGAGGGCTAGACATTGGGTCTTACTACCCTAGAGAGGGCTAGACATTGGGTCTTACCACCCAAGAGAGGGCTAGACATTGGGTCTTACTACCCAAGAGAGGGCTAGACATTGGGTCTTACCACCCAAGAGAGGGCTAGACATTGGGTCTTACCACCCAAGAGAGGGCTACACATTGGGTCTTACTACCCAAGAGAGGGCTACACATTGGGTCTTACCACCCAAGAGAGGGCTAGACATTGGGTCTTACTACCCAAGAGAGGGCTACACATTGGGTCTTACTACCCAAGAGACAAGAGAGGGCTAGACATTGGGTCTTACTACCCAAGAGAGGGCTACACATTGGGTCTTACTACCCAAGAGAGGGCTACGCATTGGGTCTTACTACCCAAGAGAGGGCTAGACATTGGGTCTTACTACCCAAGAGAGGGCTACACATTGGGTCTTACTACCCAAGAGAGGGCTAGACATTGGGACTTACTACCCAAGAGAGGGCTAGACATTGGGTCTTACCACCCAAGAGAGGGCTAGACATTGGGTCTTACCACCCAAGAGAGGGCTAGACATTGGGTCTTACTACCCAAGAGAGGGCTACACATTGGGTCTTACTACCCAAGAGAGGGCTACACATTGGGTCTTACCACCCAAGAGAGGGCTACACATTGGGTCTTACTACCCAAGATAGGGCTACACATTGGGTCTTACTACCCAAGAGAGGGCTAGACATTGGGTCTTACTACCCAAGAGAGGGCTAGACATTGGATCTTACTACCCAAGAGAGGGCTAGACATTGGGTCTTACCACCCAAGAGAGGGCTAGACATTGGGTCTTACTACCCAAGAGAGGGCTACACATTGGGTCTTACTACCCAAGAGAGGGCTACACATTGGGTCTTACCACCCAAGAGAGGGCTACACATTGGGTCTTACTACCCAAGATAGGGCTACACATTGGGTCTTACTACCCAAGAGAGGGCTACACATTGGGTCTTACTACCCAAGAGAGGGCTAGACATTGGATCTTACTACCCAAGAGAGGGCTAGACATTGGGTCTTACTACCCAAGAGAGGGCTAGACATTGGATCTTACTACCCAAGAGAGGGCTAGGCATTGGATCTTACTACCCAAGAGAGGGCTAGACATTGGGTCTTACTACCCAAGAGAGGGCTAGGCATTGGATCTTACTACCCAAGAGAGGGCTAGACATTGGGTCTTACTACCCAAGAGAGGGCTAGACATTGGGTCTTACTACCCAAGAGAGGGCTAGACATTGGGTCTTACTACCCTAGAGAGGGCTAGACATTGGGTCTTACCACCCAAGAGAGGGCTAGACATTGGGTCTTACTACCCAAGAGAGGGCTAGACATTGGGTCTTACCACCCAAGAGAGGGCTAGACATTGGGTCTTACCACCCAAGAGAGGGCTACACATTGGGTCTTACTACCCAAGAGAGGGCTACACATTGGGTCTTACCACCCAAGAGAGGGCTAGGCATTGGGTCTTACTACCCAAGAGAGGGCTAGGCATTGGGTCTTACTACCCAAGAGAGGGCTAGACATTGGGTCTTACCACCCAAGAGAGGGCTAGACATTGGGTCTTACTACCCAAGAGAGGGCTACACATTGGGTCTTACTACCCAAGAGAGGGCTACACATTGGGTCTTACTACCCAAGAGAGGGCTACACATTGGGTCTTACTACCCAAGAGAGGGCTACACATTGGGTCTTACTACCCAAGAGAGGGCTACACATTGGGTCTTACTACCCAAGAGAGGGCTAGACATTGGGTCTTACTACCCAAGAGAGGGCTAGACATTGGGTCTTACTACCCAAGAGAGGGCTAGACATTGGATCTTACTACCCAAGAGAGGGCTAGACATTGGGTCTTACTACCCAAGAGAGGGCTAGACATTGGGTCTTACTACCCAAGAGAGGGCTAGACATTGGGTCTTACTACCCAAGAGAGGGCTACACATTGGGTCTTACTACCCAAGAGAGGGCTACACATTGGGTCTTACTACCCAAGAGATCAGGGAGGGTAACATCATAAAGAAACCGCGGTTTAATTTTTCCTATCTGGAAAATCACCACTGCATCTGGTGGGATTTGAACCGTTCTGTCATGAGGCAGACTTCATGCCTCTAGAGTAAACAGTCTCCAATTGTTAGTCTGGTGTCTGTTCCAGGTTGATGCCAAATGCACCCATGTTAAGATGGTGTCCTAAGAGTGTCCCATTTATAATGACATCCGTGTCACACTTAAACAAATTTTTTTTATTTGGGTGGGATTGCAAAGGTTATAGTTTTTTATGGAAGGCCCTGGTATCACTGCATACAAGTTAAAATCCATAAGTGCTCAACCGCCCGGTTGCAAGTGGATTCATCCGAATTACTATATCATCTCCCAAACATAGAAAAGTTGCTGTAGTCCCCATCATAGCAGTCTCAGCACGCGCCAAAAGACATAAGGTAAAACCGCGCAGAAAGTGAACACAGCCAACTGTTCCCTGTCATACGATATCATCATTCATCGTAAACAAAGGGAATATCAAAACATGATCCAAACGGATGAGACACACAGCTCACGGTGTGCACAGAGCACTTGACTCATAGCTCCTGCAACAAGCCGGACTTGGAATATGAGGAAACTGCAACAAGGAACACTTTTCAGATATAACCTTTAATGGTCCCTGCCACCTATCCACCATATTGACCGGAAGTTCGCATCCTGAAAATGATGATCGTCATATTTTTAAAAAGTATAGTGCTTGAAGATGTTTGGCCATCATTTTTGACTCCAAATCCGAACATATGAAAAACAATTAGTCATTGGACTATCTGTGTCGCACATCAAGGGATTCCGAAGGCTTCATAATTAACTGTAACAAACCTATAACAGTATAGTTAATGCTAGCAGTCGCAACATGACCTACTTACTAAACTCAATGTCAATTCTTGGCTCTGCCCTGTCATTTCTGATGTCAAATTTAAATACAGTTCCTTCATTTGTTTCTAGAATATCTGGGGTGTGCAGCGTAGAAACGACATCTCTGAAAAAAGTAGTTACAATAAAATATGAACTAGAATCTTCTGAGACATAACAGAAGAGCAAGTAAAATGTAATACACTGACACTTTAGTTCATTTGCTCATTTCTATCTCTCCAGGAAGATAAGATATACTTGCTTCTTATAGCAAACATTCTAAGTGATTAAAGCAAACATTCTAAGTGATTAAAGCAAACATTCTAAGTGATTAAAGCAAACATTCTAAGTGATTAAAGCAAACCTTCTAAGTGATTACAAACATTCTAAGTGATTAAAGCAAACATTCTAAGTGATTACAAACATTCTAAGTGATTAAAGCAAACCTTCTAAGTGATTACAAACATTCTAAGTGATTAAAGCAAACCTTCTAAGTGATTACAAACATTCTAAGTGATTACAAACATTCTAAGTGATTACAAACATTCTAAGTGATTAAAGCAAACATTCTAAGTGATTACAAACATTCTAAGTGATTAAAGCAAACATTCTAAGTGATTAAAGCAAACATTCTAAGTGATTAAAGCAAACTTCTAAGTGATTAAAGCAAACATTCTAAGTGATTAAAGCAAACCTTCTAAGTGATTAAAGCAAACATTCTAAGTGATTAAAGCAAACATTCTAAGTGATTAAAGCAAACCTTCTAAGTGATTACAAACATTCTAAGTGATTACAAACATTCTAAGTGATTAAAGCAAACATTCTAAGTGATTACAAACATTCTAAGTGATTACAAACATTCTAAGTGATTAAAGCAAACATTCTAAGTGATTACAAACATTCTAAGTGATTAAAGCAAACATTCTAAGTGATTAAAGCAAACATTCTAAGTGATTAAAGCAAACCTTCTAAGTGATTAAAGCAAACATTCTAAGTGATTAAAGCAAACATTCTAAGTGATTAAAGCAAACATTCTAAGTGATTAAAGCAAACATTCTAAGTGATTAAAGCAAACATTCTAAGTGATTACAAACCTTCTAAGTGATTAAAGCAAACATTCTAAGTGATTAAAGCAAACATTCTAAGTGATTACAAACCTTCTAAGTGATTAAAGCAAACATTCTAAGTGATTAAAGCAAACATTCTAAGTGATTACAAACATTCTAAGTGATTAAAGGAAACATTCTAAGTGATTAAAGCAAACATTCTAAGTGATTACAAACATTCTAAGTGATTAAAGCAAACATTCTAAGTGATTAAAGCAAACATTCTAAGTGATTACAAACATTCTAAGTGATTAAAGCAAACATTCTAAGTGATTAAAGCAAACATTCTAAGTGATTAAAGGAAACATTCTAAGTGATTAAAGCAAACCTTCTAAGTGATTAAAGCAAACATTCTAAGTGATTAAAGCAAACATTCTAAGTGATTAAAGGAAACATTCTAAGTGATTAAAGCAAACCTTCTAAGTGATTAAAGCAAACATTCTAAGTGATTAAAGCAAACATTCTAAGTGATTAAAGGAAACATTCTAAGTGATTACAAACATTCTAAGTGATTAAAGCAAACATTCTAAGTGATTAAAGCAAACATTCTAAGTGATTAAAGCAAACATTCTAAGTGATTAAAGCAAACCTTCTAAGTGATTAAAGCAAACATTCTAAGTGATTAAAGGAAACATTCTAAGTGATTAAAGCAAACCTTCTAAGTGATTAAAGCAAACATTCTAAGTGATTAAAGCAAACATTCTAAGTGATTAAAGGAAACATTCTAAGTGATTAAAGCAAACCTTCTAAGTGATTAAAGCAAACATTCTAAGTGATTAAAGCAAACATTCTAAGTGATTAAAGAAACATTCTAAGTGATTACAAACATTCTAAGTGATTAAAGCAAACATTCTAAGTGATTAAAGCAAACATTCTAAGTGATTAAAGCAAACATTCTAAGTGATTAAAGGAAACATTCTAAGTGATTACAAACATTCTAAGTGATTAAAGGAAACATTCTAAGTGATTACAAACATTCTAAGTGATTAAAGCAAACATTCTAAGTGATTAAAGCAAACATTCTAAGTGATTAAAGCAAACATTCTAAGTGATTAAAGGAAACATTCTAAGTGATTACAAACATTCTAAGTGATTAAAGCAAACATTCTAAGTGATTAAAGCAAACATTCTAAGTGATTATTACAAACATTCTAAGTGATCAAAGCAAACATTCTAAGTGATTAAAGGAAACATTCTAAGTGATTACAAACATTCTAAGTGATCAAAGCAAACATTCTAAGTGATTAAAGCAAACATTCTAAGTGATTAAAGCAAACATTCTAAGTGATTAAAGCAAACCTTCTAAGTGATTAAAGCAAACATTCTAAGTGATTAAAGCAAACATTCTAAGTGATTAAAGGAAACATTCTAAGTGATTAAAGGAAACATTCTAAGTGATTAAAGCAAACCTTCTAAGTGATTAAAGGAAACATTCTAAGTGATTAAAGGAAACATTCTAAGTGATTACAAACATTCTAAGTGATTAAAGCAAACATTCTAAGTGATTAAAGCAAACATTCTAAGTGATTAAAGCAAACCTTCTAAGTGATTAAAGCAAACATTCTAAGTGATTAAAGCAAACATTCTAAGTGATTAAAGCAAACATTCTAAGTGATCAAAGCAAACATTCTAAGTGATTAAAGCAAACATTCTAAGTGATTAAAGGAAACATTCTAAGTGATTAAAGCAAACATTCTAAGTGATTAAAGCAAACATTCTAAGTGATTAAAGCAAACCTTCTAAGTGATTAAAGCAAACATTCTAAGTGATTAAAGCAAACATTCTAAGTGATTAAAGCAAACATTCTAAGTGATTACAAACATTCTAAGTGATTAAAGCAAACATTCTAAGTGATTAAAGCAAACATTCTAAGTGATTACAAACATTCTAAGTGATCAAAGCAAACATTCTAAGTGATTAAAGGAAACATTCTAAGTGATTACAAACATTCTAAGTGATCAAAGCAAACATTCTAAGTGATTAAAGCAAACATTCTAAGTGATTAAAGCAAACATTCTAAGTGATTAAAGCAAACATTCTAAGTGATTAAAGGAAACATTCTAAGTGATTAAAGGAAACATTCTAAGTGATTAAAGGAAACATTCTAAGTGATTACAAACATTCTAAGTGATCAAAGCAAACATTCTAAGTGATTAAAGCAAACATTCTAAGTGATTAAAGCAAACATTCTAAGTGATTAAAGGAAACATTCTAAGTGATTACAAACATTCTAAGTGATTAAAGCAAACCTTCTAAGTGATTAAAGCAAACATTCTAAGTGATTAAAGCAAACATTCTAAGTGATTAAAGCAAACATTCTAAGTGATTAAAGCAAACATTCTAAGTGATTAAAGCAAACATTCTAAGTGATTAAAGGAAACATTCTAAGTGATTAAAGCAAACATTCTAAGTGATTAAAGCAAACATTCTAAGTGATTAAAGCAAACCTTCTAAGTGATTAAAGCAAACATTCTAAGTGATTAAAGCAAACATTCTAAGTGATTAAAGCAAACATTCTAAGTGATTAAAGCAAACATTCTAAGTGATTAAAGCAAACATTCTAAGTGATTAAAGCAAACATTCTAAGTGATTACAAACATTCTAAGTGATTAAAGCAAACATTCTAAGTGATTAAAGCAAACATTCTAAGTGATTACAAACATTCTAAGTGATTAAAGCAAACATTCTAAGTGATTAAAGCAAACATTCTAAGTGATTAAAGCAAACATTCTAAGTGATTAAAGCAAACATTCTAAGTGATTAAAGCAAACATTCTAAGTGATTAAAGCAAACATTCTAAGTGATTACAAACATTCTAAGTGATTAAAGGAAACATTCTAAGTGATTAAAGCAAACATTCTAAGTGATTACAAACATTCTAAGTGATTAAAGCAAACATTCTAAGTGATTAAAGCAAACATTCTAAGTGATTAAAGCAAACATTCTAAGTGATTAAAGCAAACATTCTAAGTGATTAAAGCAAACATTCTAAGTGATTAAAGCAAACATTCTAAGTGATTAAAGCAAACATTCTAAGTGATTAAAGCAAACATTCTAAGTGATTAAAGCAAACATTCTAAGTGATTAAAGCAAACATTCTAAGTGATTACAAACCTTCTAAGTGATTAAAGCAAACATTCCAAGTGATTAAACTGCAAATTCCAATTAAAAAAAAAAACTTTTGTGGTTACAAATGTAATATAGCAGCCTTGAAACTCTCACATTTGCGAAATATTTGATCTTTTTCTGAACTCTTTCAGTCCAGAAGACTTTTATCAATTCAGCATAATGAGATTTCAGAGACAAAATTTGTCATGTTTTTAAATATCAATCTACATGTTTATATTTATCTAATATTTATCATTATTTATGAATTTTTAGATACTTGAACAATTCACTATATTTCACCAATATCAAGATGATACCAGACTTAATAATAATACAGACTCTAATCAGTCACTAGAAGACCCGTGGCCTCGGGTTAGTAGATATTCCAAACTAAACCCATTATAACTGATATACTTAACTAGACCATCTTCTTCTTTTCTCTTTTCACTGATACCTAAAAGGTGTCGTGGTTTATATCATTTGTCGTTCTTGAGCTGCTCGAACTGTCTGAATTAGTGATTTTCCTTTGTTGTTACATGTCTCTATCACTGCATCTATCCATCTTCTTCTTTTCTCTTTTCACTGATACCTAAAAGGTGTCGTGGTTATATCATTTGTCGCTCTTGAGCTGCTCGAATTGTCTGAATTAGTGATTTTCCTTTGTTGTTACATGTCTCTGTCACTGCATCTATCCATCTTCTTCTGGGTCTTCCCCTTGGTCTTTTTCTATGCATTCTCGAGAAGAACGCCCTTGATGGTGATTGGTGAGGATTCATTCTGACCAGGTGGCCAAACCATTTAAGTTGTTGTTGTTCTATATATTCTTGGCAGGGTTTTGTTCCTACTATTTTTCTTATGGTTTCATTTGGTATTCTATCTCTTCTTGTGTTGTTTGTTACTTTTCTCAAGCATCACATCTCACATGTCATGTCATCATGTATTGATCTTTCTTAATTGTGATTTAGAAAGGGACCTTTTGTTGAAAACATAAAATTAAATGAACAAATAACTAAATAACTAGAAGCTGTTGATACTTTCAAATATGTGCGGTCAATGAGGGGAGATCATTCATTTAGCAGAAAGACGTTAACATAGGACATTACCATACCACTTATACTCTATTCTTTACACACAGAGACTGAGAGAGCGACCTCAACCAACAGTTGAGTAACAGTGAGTACACTCAGCCCAGTCGTGACGACCGAGTAGTCAGTTCGCTGTTGAGTTAAGCTTTAACTTTATCTAATTTTAAAGAAATTATAAATGAGCTTGTACCTGACTGATTGTACATGAGCTGTGTATGGATCGAATGTAAATTTGATGTTCCTCACGGGTCGGAGATGCATTCGTTTGATGAGATAGGTAGTGGCCTTCCTGATGGCGAACGCCATTTTGTGAGCTCCGTGTTGAGAACGTCATCAAAAAGTGTGTAGTGAGGGCATGACGGGAGATAAAGAAGGCAGGCTTGGTGTAGGGACAGAGGTGAATACACGCAACTACGAATAGCAAATGGCAATCAATATTCCTGTGTGGTGCAGAAACATGGACATTACAATAAGAAAATAGAGCAGAAAATTGAGGCCTTTGTGGATCTGTAGGATTCATTCTCTCTCTCTCTCATATCTTTGTGTGTGCATGTCTGTGTTAGTCACATCTCACATCTTTGTGTGTGCATGTCTGTGTTAGTCACATCTCACATCTTTGTGTGTGCATGTCTGTGTTAGTCACATCTCATATCTTTGTGTGTGTATGTCTGTGTTAGTCACATCTCACATCTTTGTGTGTGCATGTCTGTGTTAGTCACATCTCACATCTTTGTGTGTGCATGTCTGTGTTAGTCACATCTCACATCTTTGTGTGTGCATGTCTGTGTTAGTCACATCTCACATCTTTGTGTGTGCATGTCTGTGTTAGTCACATCTCACATCTTTGTGTGTGCATGTCTGTGTTAGTCACATCTCACATCTTCGTGTGTGTCCGTGTCTGTGTTAGTCACATCTCATATCTTTGTGTGTCCGTGTCTGTGTTAGTCACATCTCACATCTTTGTGTGTGTATGTCTATGTTAGTCACATCTCACATCTTTGTGTGTGCATGTCTGTGTTAGTCACATCTCACATCTTTGTGTGTGCATGTCTGTGTTAGTCACATCTCACATCTTTGTGTGTGCATGTCTGTGTTAGTCACATCTCATATCTTTGTGTGTGCATGTCTGTGTTAGTCACATCTCATATCTTTGTGTGTGCATGTCTGTGTTAGTCACATCTCATATCTTTGTGTGTGCATGTCTGTGTTAGTCACATCTCATATCTTTGTGTGTGTATGTCTATGTCAGTCACATCTCATATCTTTGTGTGTGTATGTCTATGTCAGTCACATCTCATATCTTTGTGTGTGTATGTCTATGTCAGTCACATCTCATATCTTTGTGTGTGCATGTCTGTGTTAGTCACATCTCATATCTTTGTGTGTGCATGTCTGTGTTAGTCACCTCTAGTGACTCGGGCAGATGGTGCTCGTAAACCTGGGAGGGCCGACCATCTAAGGGCAGAATCCCCCTACAGAAAAGATCATCTGCTGCCTTGCAGGAAGATTGGGGACAATCAAAGGCTAGGGAAAGCAAACCCGAATAAAATGCTGGCTGAAATCGGATGCACTGGGCCACTGGCGCAGAACACAGTGCAACTTATTAACGGGTGTTCAGTCAGAGTGGATCTGACAGACTCTAATTGTGATGTTCTGTCTGTGGGGGCGATACACTTAGCCTGACAGCTGACTTCATATGAGAATCTGGAATCCTTACTCTGATTGAGTCCTGAACGCAGAGAGGGAATCCTTACTCTCTCTCTCTCTCTCTCTCTCTCTGCGATCAAGACTCAATCAGAGTAGGATTCCAGACACTCTCATGAAGGCAGCTGTCTGTTTAAGTGATTCGATTGCCCCATATAGTTTCTCTTCCAGGGAGGTGGGTGTGGACCACATTGCTCTTCTCAGGTCTGTGTACTGGGGGCAATCCTGTAGAACATGTTTTGTAGTCATATTGTCCAGTGTACAGTGGCATAGGCTGGTTGTACCTATTTTGAATTTGGTGAACATGTGATTTCTCATTCTATTGTGGCCAGTGCGTAGGCGAAGTATGATGACTTGATCCCTCCTTGATAGTTGGTGGTATCCGTCACTCTCGTTATGCTTTGGGTGTTCTCGTTTCCATTTTTCATGGAACTGACCCTTGAGGATGGATTTGGCTTCATCATAACTGAGCGGATGGTTCTCTTGAGGTAATCTCCCTCCCTCTTTAGCTAATTTGTCTGCGCGTTCGTTCCCGTGTATATTACAGTGTGATGGTATCCACTGAATGACTACTCTCTGGAAGTTATTGCATAGTTGGTCCAGGGTTGTTCTCAAGTCATCTAGTTCATTGTTCTTGGGGCTTTTTAGAGCTGATAATACTGACAGTGCATCAGTCAGAATCACTAATTTATTGTGCATGTTATTTTTGTGTTGAGTAGCCAGTGTTGCTGCATCTCTGATGGTCTCAGTTTCTGCTTTAAAGTTGTTTGAGAATTTTCCAGTAGCTATTGACTTGATGATCTCGTCCTGATTATTCAGCGTCAAGAACACACCTCCCCCTCCATTTCTGGTGGCATTTGTAGCAGAGCCATCTGTGTATATGTGGGACCAAGAGTCATGTGGGTAGGTATCGTGTATGTGTTTTTCTGCTACGTGTTTTCTTTCTGTGTCTGATTTGGTGCCTTTTTTCATGATTCCTGTTATATTTTCCTTAATTTCTGGTATTTTATGCTTTCCATGAGGAGACATATCAGATGGGCCCAAGGGTTTCAGTATTGTTTGGGAAAGTACTGGGTCTCCAGTAGTTAGTTCATTGACGATTGCGGCGATTCATTCATTGAGTGCCGTCTCCGCATCGAAGGTTGGCTACCATGGAGCGCCGTTCCACTCTGTCTCTTGCTTTGATTGTGCAGATTGTCATAGGTTGACTTGTCCATCTTTTGATGTTACTCGTCCATGTTAGTCTTGGTCTGCCTCTGCCTCTTTTACCTTGTATTTTCCCTTCCAAGATTACTTTTAATAAGCTGCTGTGTCTTTTAACATGGTCCAAGAATCTCATTTGTCTTGTGTGAAATGAGCTTGGTAGTTCTCTTTTCATTTTTAGTTGTTTTAAGATTTCATTGTTTGTTTTCTTATTTTTTTCCATCCAATTGGTTGGTTGGTTGGTTGGTTGCGTTCGCCCGATGACTAAAGTATTCTAGAGTATCGTGGTAGACTAAAATATTCCTCTTCATCATCCGCCCTTACAAGGACGTAGTGGACGTGTCTGCGTTGTGTTGTGGTTTGCAGTATAACTGTTATATTTGCGCCTTTCGGCCCAACACATCCGACTTCAGCACGTTTCATCCAATTCTTCCTATTCTTCTATAAATCCACATTTCAAAGGCTTCAATTTTCTGTTCTGTTTTCTTGTCTAATGTCCATGTTTCTGCACCATACAGGAATATTGAGAAGATATAACATTTTACTGTTCTTAGTTTTAGCTCTGGTGTTATTTGTTTTCATGTTAGTATATTTTTCATCATGAAGTCATGGGCACATCATGAGAAGAGTTGCAATACTTTGTTACAACTGGCAAAATAGAAGGAAAGAGAGATTGCGGACGACAAAAGAGAAAATACTGGATAGCTTCGTGTCATGGAATAGAAAACAATCAACAACAGAACTGATACTATGCACTGTAGTTAGAAGATATTGGAATGGATCGCCTACACGAACCGGTATGGCACATGATGTTGATAATGATGATACTTTTCATGACATTAAAATTACTTTTTGCCATTCCTATTCTTTTGTTTATTTCTGTTGTACATTTTCCATCACTGGTTATAGTATGTCCAAGGTAGTTGTAGTTCTGAACTGTCTCAAGGTCTATCCTTCAATTTTGATATCCACTTGTGGGTTTTGAGTATTTTCTTTGTTTATGCTCATAGTTTTAGTCTTTTTGATATTCATATCTAGTCCATATTTTTTGCTTGTTATGTTTATCACATTAAGCAATTGTTGTAGGTCTTTAGGATTTTGTGCTAGTAGTACAGTATCGTCAACATATCTTAGGTTATTGATTATCTTTCCATTAATGTTTAGGCCAGGCATCTCTGAGATGTTTTTAAAGATTTGCTCAGTGTGTAGATTGAACAAGCTTGGTGATAGGATGTATCCCTGTCTTACTCCTCTTTTTATATCAATGGGTGTAGAGTTCTCTTTGTTATATTTTATTATTGCTGTTTGCTCCCAGTATAGATTACGTATTAGTCGTACGTCCATGCCATCTAGATGTAACTCTTTTAGGCATTCTATAAGTTGTTTGTGATGTATTCTATCAAAAGCTTTGGTGTAGTCTATGAAGCAGGCATATATTGGGTTTTTTTTTTACTTCTGTGTACTTTTCTATTAATGTTATCATGCTGAATATGGCTTCCTTTGTCCCGCTTTTTTTCCTAAATCCAAATTGCTGCTCATCTACTTCAGTATTGATTTTATTCTGAATCATTCCCTGTATAACTTTTAGTAAAATTTTTGTTTCCTGGCTCATTAGGCTTATTGTTCTGAAATCACTGCATTCAACTGCACCATTCTTTTTAGACAATGCAATGAAAGTTGATGTTTTTAGTTCGTTTGGTATGTATCCTGTGTGGTATATGTCGCTGCATATGTCTGTGATCACTTTAGTGATAAAATCTGTGATTCCCCATTCTCATCTCTATCTGTATGCCACCAAGTCTTGCCCTGTTTTCCCCTTTCCCATTGTTTGTTTAACTTTTTCCACTTCCTATTTTAAGATGTGGCCTGATCAACATTTGATAATTGATTTCTTTTCCCTTTCGTCATAACATAATTCTGTTATATATTCCTGCCATCTATTGATTATTTCTTTGTTGTCTGTTAGCATGTTTCCTTTTTTGTTTACAGTACATCCACTTTCTGTGACTTTTTAATTGTTACTACTCATTCTCTTTATTTCTGTGTGCATCCCTCTTAATAAATTTTCTTTGTTTTCCATAGTTTCGATTTCTAGACCTCTTTGGATGAATTAGTCATCTTTTGCCTTTTTGCACATTTTGCGTATTTCATGATCTATTTTGTTTAATCGTGTAGTGTTCTTGTCTTGTCTTCTTTCTTCCAAGTTTTCAAAGATAGCGTCAGTTATCTATATTTGTTTTTTGTTCTCTTTAGGTAAGATGTCGCACGCTTCTTGTATGCTTTTTTTATGCATTGCCATTTTGTTGTAACTTTTTTAACAGGATTTTCTCTGCTGTACTGCTCAATCCCTTCTTCTACCAGCTTCTGATATGCGTTCTTCACTTGTCTTGTATAAGTTTCTTTAACATCTACTGCTATTACACTTCTGTACTGCCCAATCCCTTCTTCTAGCAGCTTCTGATATGCGTTCTTCACTTGTCTTGTATAAGTTTCTTTAACATCTACTGCTATTACACTTCTGTACTGCCCAATCCCTTCTTCTAGCAGCTTCTGATATGCGTTCTTCACTTGTCTTGTATAAGTTTCTTTAACATCTACTGCTATTACACTTCTGTACTGCCCAATCCCTTCTTCTAGCAGCTTCTGATATGCGTTCTTCACTTGTCTTGTATAAGTTTCTTTAACATCTACTGCTATTACACTTCTGTACTGCCCAATCCCTTCTTCTAGCAGCTTCTGATATGCGTTCTTCACTTGTCTTGTATAAGTTTCTTTAACATCTACTGCTATTACACTTCTGTACTGCCCAATCCCTTCTTCTAGCAGCTTCTGATATGCGTTCTTCACTTGTCTTGTATAAGTTTCTTTAACATCTACTGCTATTACACTTCTGTACTGCCCAATCCCTTCTTCTAGCAGCTTCTGATATGCGTTCTTCACTTGTCTTGTATAAGTTTCTTTAACATCTACTGCTATTACACTTCTGTACTGCCCAATCCCTTCTTCTAGCAGCTTCTGATATGCGTTCTTTACTTGTCTTGTATAAGTTTCTTTAACATCTACTGCTATTACACTTCTGTACTGCCCAATCCCTTCTTCTAGCAGCTTCTGATATGCGTTCTTCACTTGTCTTGTATAAGTTTCTTTAACATCTACTGCTATTACACTTCTGTACTGCCCAATCCCTTCTTCTAGCAGCTTCTGATATGCGTTCTTCACTTGTCTTGTATAAGTTTCTTTAACATCTACTGCTATTACACTTCTGTACTGCCCAATCCCTTCTTCTAGCAGCTTCTGATATGCGTTCTTCACTTGTCTTGTATAAGTTTCTTTAACATCTACTGCTATTACACTTCTGTACTGCCCAATCCCTTCTTCTAGCAGCTTCTGGTATGCGTTTTTCACTTGTCTTGTATAAGTTACTTTAACATCTACTGCTATTACACTTCTGTACTGCCCAATCCCTTCTTCTAGCAGCTTCTGGTATGCGTTCTTTACTTGTCTTGTATAAGTTTCTTTAACATCTACTGCTATTACACTTCTGTACTGCCCAATCCCTTCTTCTAGCAGCTTCTGATATGCGTTCTTCACTTGTCTTGTATAAGTTTCTTTAACATCTACTGCTATTACACTTCTGTACTGCCCAATCCCTTCTTCTAGCAGCTTCTGATATGCGTTCTTCACTTGTCTTGTATAAGTTTCTTTAACATCTACTGCTATTACACTTCTGTACTGCCCAATCCCTTCTTCTAGCAGCTTCTGATATGCGTTCTTCACTTGTCTTGTATAAGTTTCTTTAACATCTACTGCTATTACACTTCTGTACTGCCCAATCCCTTCTTCTAGCAGCTTCTGATATGCGTTCTTCACTTGTCTTGTATAAGTTTCTTTAACATCTACTGCTATTACACTTCTGTACTGCCCAATCCCTTCTTCTAGCAGCTTCTGATATGCGTTCTTCACTTGTCTTGTATAAGTTTCTTTAACATCTACTGCTATTACACTTCTGTACTGCCCAATCCCTTCTTCTAGCAGCTTCTGATATGCGTTCTTTACTTGTCTTGTATAAGTTTCTTTAACATCTACTGCTATTACACTTCTGTACTGCCCAATCCCTTCTTCTAGCAGCTTCTGATATGCGTTCTTCACTTGTCTTGTATAAGTTTCTTTAACATCTACTGCTATTACACTTCTGTACTGCCCAATCCCTTCTTCTAGCAGCTTCTGATATGCGTTCTTCACTTGTCTTGTATAAGTTTCTTTAACATCTACTGCTATTACACTTCTGTACTGCCCAATCCCTTCTTCTAGCAGCTTCTGATATGCGTTCTTCACTTGTCTTGTATAAGTTTCTTTAACATCTACTGCTATTACACTTCTGTACTGCCCAATCCCTTCTTCTAGCAGCTTCAGATATGCGTTCTTTACTTGTCTTGTATAAGTTTCTTTAACATCTACTGCTATTACACTTCTGTACTGCCCAATCCCTTCTTCTAGCAGCTTCTGATATGCGTTCTTTACTTGTCTTGTATACGTTTCTTTAACATCTACTGCTATTACACTTCTGTACTGCCCAATCCCTTCTTCTAGCAGCTTCTGATATGCGTTCTTTACTTGTCTTGTATACGTTTCTTTAACATCTACTGCTATTACACTTCTGTACTGCCCAATCCCTTCTTCTAGCAGCTTCTGATATGCGTTCTTTACTTGTCTTGTATAAGTTTCTTTAACATCTACTGCTATTACACTTCTGTACTGCCCAATCCCTTCTTCTAGCAGCTTCTGATATGCGTTCTTCACTTGTCTTGTATACGTTTCTTTAACATCTACTGCTATTACACTTCTGTACTGCCCAATCCCTTCTTCTAGCAGCTTCTGGTATGCGTTCTTTACTTGTCTTGTATAAGTTTCTTTAACATCTACTGCTATTACACTTCTGTACTGCCCAATCCCTTCTTCTAGCAGCTTCTGATATGCGTTCTTCACTTGTCTTGTATAAGTTTCTTTAACATCTACTGCTATTACACTTCTGTACTGCCCAATCCCTTCTTCTAGCAGCTTCTGATATGCGTTCTTTCACTTGTCTTGTATACGTTTCTTTAACATCTACTGCTATTACACTTCTGTACTGCCCAATCCCTTCTTCTAGCAGCTTCTGATATGCGTTCTTCACTTGTCTTGTATAAGTTTCTTTAACATCTACTGCTATTACACTTCTGTACTGCCCAATCCCTTCTTCTAGCAGCTTCTGATATGCGTTCTTCACTTGTCTTGTATAAGTTTCTTTAACATCTACTGCTATTACACTTCTGTACTGCCCAATCCCTTCTTCTAGCAGCTTCTGATATGCGTTCTTCACTTGTCTTGTATACGTTTCTTTAACATCTACTGCTATTACACTTCTGTACTGCCCAATCCCTTCTTCTAGCAGCTTCTGATATGCGTTCTTCACTTGTCTTGTATAAGTTTCTTTAACATCTACTGCTATTACACTTCTGTACTGCCCAATCCCTTCTTCTAGCAGCTTCTGATATGCGTTCTTCACTTGTCTTGTATAAGTTTCTTTAACATCTACTGCTATTACACTTCTGTACTGCCCAATCCCTTCTTCTAGCAGCTTCTGGTATGCGTTCTTCACTTGTCTTGTATACGTTTCTTTAACATCTACTGCTATTACACTTCTGTACTGCCCAATCCCTTCTTCTAGCAGCTTCTGATATGCGTTCTTCACTTGTCTTGTATAAGTTTCTTTAACATCTACTGCTATTACACTTCTGTACTGCCCAATCCCTTCTTCTAGCAGCTTCTGATATGCGTTCTTTACTTGTCTTGTATAAGTTTCTTTAACATCTACTGCTATTACACTTCTGTACTGCCCAATCCCTTCTTCTAGCAGCTTCTGATATGCGTTCTTTACTTGTCTTGTATAAGTTTCTTTAACATCTACTGCTATTACACTTCTGTACTGCCCAATCCCTTCTTCTAGCAGCTTCTGATATGCGTTTTTCACTTGTCTTGTATAAGTTTCTTTAACATCTACTGCTATTACACTTCTGTACTGCCCAATCCCTTCTTCTAGCAGCTTCTGATATGCGTTCTTTACTTGTCTTGTATAAGTTTCTTTAACATCTACTGCTATTACACTTCTGTACTGCCCAATCCCTTCTTCTAGCAGCTTCTGATATGCGTTCTTCACTTGTCTTGTATACGTTTCTTTAACATCTACTGCTATTACACTTCTGTACTGCCCAATCCCTTCTTCTAGCAGCTTCTGATATGCGTTCTTTACTTGTCTTGTATACGTTTCTTTAACATCTACTGCTATTACACTTCTGTACTGCCCAATCCCTTCTTCTAGCAGCTTCTGATATGCGTTCTTTACTTGTCTTGTATAAGTTTCTTTAACATCTACTGCTATTACACTTCTGTACTGCCCAATCCCTTCTTCTAGCAGCTTCTGATATGCGTTCTTCACTTGTCTTGTATAAGTTTCTTTAACATCTACTGCTATTACACTTCTGTACTGCCCAATCCCTTCTTCTAGCAGCTTCTGATATGCGTTCTTCACTTGTCTTGTATACGTTTCTTTAACATCTACTGCTATTACACTTCTGTACTGCCCAATCCCTTCTTCTAGCAGCTTCTGATATGCGTTCTTCACTTGTCTTGTATACGTTTCTTTAACATCTACTGCTATTACATTAACAGACAGCGTAGAGGCACCAATACACGTACACGTACATACAAACACACATACATAGCCTGTACAGTGGTGAAGTAACTGTGTCAGTTTTAGAGAAAAAGGCACACATATACACACATACACACAAACATAGATATGCCAATTAGACAACGAACACATGAGCACGCCTACGCGATAATTGGAGTGAAATAAAATGTCAGACAGACAAACACATAAGTAAGACAAACAACGACAGCAGGGGCATAACTGATAGACAGATTAGAAGATTGACTAAGGCAAGCGAGATGTTCAGAGTAGGGCAAGCTGCATCACAGATAGATAGTCTTAGAGGGACGTGGGACTCACGGCTCGGCTGAAAGTTGTTCAAGTTGTGCTATAAATAGAACAGCGATTTGTTGTGCCGGAGCATGGGTGAACATCTACCTGTGTCCTTGTCTCAACGCTCGCTTCACGAATAGCGTCATAGACTTTCCTGCATCCACGTGTACTTTCTACCAGGGGCGGAGACATCAATCAAAACCCTTTAGGCCACTTTTTGGTGCATAGACAACAGACAAGGTCTCTCCATCCATCCCTATTCTTGGACATTTTCTCTACTTCTCTCCAGTCTAGATCACAGACAAGATCTCTCCATCCATCCCTATTCTTGGACATTTTCTCTACTTTTCTCCAGTCTAGACCACAGACAAGGTCTCTCCATCCATCCCTATTCTTGGACATTTTCTCTACTTCTCTCCAGTCTAGACCACAGACAAGGTCTCTCCATCCATCCCTATTCTTTGACATTTTCTCTACTTCTCTCCAGTCTAGACCACAGACAAGGTCTCTCCATCCATCCCTATTCTTGGGCATTTTCTCTACTTCTCTCCAGTCTAGACTACAGACAAGGTCTCTTCATCCATCCCTATTCTATTTTCTCTACTTCTCTCCAGTCTAGACCACAGACAAGGTCTCTCCATCCATCCCTATTCTTGGACATTTTCTCTACTTCTCTCCAGTCTAGACTACAGACAAGGTCTCTCCATCCATCCCTATTCTATTTTCTCTACTTCTCTCCAATCTAGACCACAGACTAGATCTCTCCATCCATCCCTAATCTTGGACATTTTCTCTACTTCTCTCCAGTCTAGACCACAGACTAGATCTCTCCATCCATCCCTAATCTTGGACATTTTCTCTACTTCTCTCCAGTCTAGACCACAGACTAGATCTCTCCATCCATCCCTAATCTTGGACATTTTCTCTACTTCTCTCCAGTCTAGACCACAGACTAGATCTCTCCATCCATCCCTAATCTTGGACATTTTCTCTACTTCTCTCCAGTCTAGACCTCAGACTAGATCTCTCCATCCATCCCTATTCTTGGACATTTTCTCTACTTCTCTCCAGTCTAGACTACAGACAAGGTCTCTCCATCCATCCCTATTCTATTTTCTCTACTTCTCTCCAGTCTAGACCACAGACTAGATCTCTCCATCCATCCCTAATCTTGGACATTTTCTCTACTTCTCTCCAGTCTAGACCACAGACTAGATCTCTCCATCCATCCCTAATCTTGGACATTTTCTCTACTTCTCTCCAGTCTAGACCACAGACTAGATCTCTCCATCCATCCCTAATCTTGGACATTTTCTCTACTTCTCTCCAGTCTAGACCACAGACTAGATCTCTCCATCCATCCCTAATCTTGGACATTTTCTCTACTTCTCTCCAGTCTAGGCCACAGACAAGGTCTCTCCATCCATCCCTATTCTTGGACATTTTCTCTACTTCTCTCCAGTCTAGACCACAGACAAGGTCTCTCCATCCATCCCTATTCTTGGACATTTTCTCTACTTCTCTCCAGTCTAGGCCACAGACAAGGTCTCTCCATCCATCCCTATTCTTGAACATTTTCTCTACTTCTCTCCAGTCTAGGCCACAGACAAGGTCTCTCCATCCATCCCTATTCTTGAACATTTTCTCTACTTCTCTCCAGTCTAGACTACAGACAAGGTCTCTCCATCCATCCCTATTCTTGGACATTTTCTCTACTTCTCTCCAGTCTAGACCACAGACAAGGTCTCTCCATCCATCCCTATTCTTGGACATTTTCTCTACTTCTCTCCAGTCTAGGTCACAGACAAGGTCTCTCCATCCATCCCTATTCTTGAACATTTTCTCTACTTCTCTCCAGTCTAGACTACAGACAAGGTCTCTCCATCCATCCCTATTCTTGGACATTTTCTCTACTTCTCTCCAGTCTAGACTACAGACAAGGTCTCTCCATCCATCCCTATTCTTGGACATTTTCTCTACTTCTCTCCAGTCTAGACCATTATTTTTTAGGTTTCCATAACCTCCCTTTTCCATGTATTCATGACTTTCCCTTTCCCCGTGGGTTCCATGGCAGTGCCTGTCTAGCTATGCTGACATCAGGTTTACTTAGTGTGTGTCCAATCTATCTCCAGTTTCTACCCATAATCTGCTGCTTGATTGACCCTTCTTTTGTTCTTTCCAGGATATCTTCATTTCTCATCTTGTCTGTTCCCAGATATCTTCATCTCCCATCTTGTCTGTTCCCAGATATCTTCATCTCTCATCTTGTCTGTTCCCAGATACCTTCATTTCTCATCTTGTCTGTTCACAGATATCTTCATCTCTCATCTTGTCTGTTCCCATATATCTTCATCTCCCATCTTGTCTGTTCCACATATATCTTCATCTCCCATCTTGTCTGTTCCCATACATCTTCATCTCCCATCTTGTCTGTTCCCATATATCTTCATCTCTCATCTTGTCTGTTCCCAGATATCTTCACCTCTCATCTTGTCTGTTCCCAGATATCTTCATCTCCCATCTTGTCTGTTCCCATATATCTTCATCTCTCATCTTGTCTGCTCCCAGATATCTTCATATCTCATCTTGTCTGTTCCCATATATCTTCATCTCTCATCTTGTCTGTTCCCAGATATCTTCATCTCCCATCTTGTCTGTTCCCATATATCTTCATCTCCCATCTTGTCTGTTCCCATATATCTTCATCTCTCATCTTGTCTGTTCCCATATATCTTCACCTCTCATCTTGTCGGTTCCCAGATATCTTCATCTCTCATCTTGTCTGTTCCACAGATATCTTCACCTCTCATCTTGTCTGTTACCAGATATCTTCATCTCTCATCTTGTCTGTTCCCAGATATCTTCATCTCTCATCTTGTCTATTCCCAGATATCTTCACCTCTCATCTTGTCGGTTCCCAGATATCTTCATCTCTCATCTTGTCTGTTCCCATATATCTTCATCTCCCATCTTGTCTGTTCCCAGATATCTTCATCTCCCATCTTGTCTGTTCCCAGATATCTTCATCTCCCATCTTGTCTGTTCCCAGATATCTTCATCTCCCATCTTGTCTGTTCCCAGATATCTTCATCTCTCATCTTGTCTGTTCCCATATATCTTCATCTCCCATCTTGTCTGTTCCCATATATCTTCATCTCCCATTTTGTCTGTTCCCATATATCTTCATCTCTCATCTTGTCTGTTCCACATATATCTTCATCTCCCATCTTGTCTGTTTCACATATATCTTCATCTCCCATCTTGTCTGTTCCACATATATCTTCATCTCCCATCTTGTCTGTTCCCATATATCTTCATCTCCCATTTTGTCTGTTCCCATATATCTTCATCTCCCATCTTGTCTGTTCCACATATATCTTCATCTCCCATCTTGTCTGTTCCCATATATCTTCATCTCCCATCTTGTCTGTTCCCAGATATCTTCATCTCTCATCTTGTCTGTTCCCAGATATCTTCACCTCTCATCTTGTCTGTTCCCAGATATCTTCATCTCCCATCTTGTCTGTTCCCATATATCTTCATCTCTCATCTTGTCTGCTCCCAGATATCTTCATATCTCACCTTGTCTGTTCCCAGATATCTTCATATCTCATCTTGTCTGTTCCCAGATATCTTCACCTCTCATCTTGTCTGCTCCCAGATATCTTCACCTTTCATCTTGTCTGCTCCCAGATATCTTCACCTCTCATCTTGTCTGTTCCCAGATATCTTCACCTCTCATCTTGTCTGTTCCCAGATATCTTCACCTCTCATCTTGTCTGCTCCCAGATATCTTCACCTCTCATCTTGTCTGTTCCCAGATATCTTCACCTCTCATCTTGTCTGTTCCCAGATATCTTCACCTCTCATCTTGACTGTTCCACAGATATCTTCACCTCTCATCTTGTCTGCTCCCAGATATCTTCACCTCTCATCTTGTCTGCTCCCAGATATCTTCACCTCTCATCTTGTCTGTTCCTAGATATATTCACCTCTCACCATGTCTGTTCCCATACATCTTCACCTCTCATCTTGTCTGCTCCCAGATATCTTCACCTCTCATCTTGTCTGTTCCCAGATATCTTCACCTCTCATCTTGTCTGTTCCCAGATATCTTCATCTCCCATCTTGTCTGTTCCCAGATATCTTCATCTCCCATCTTGTCTGTTCCCAGATATCTTTATCTCTTATCTTGTCTGTTCCCATATATCTTCATCTCTCATCTTGTCTGTTCCCAGATATCTTCACCTCTCATCTTGTCTGTTCCCAGATATCTTCATCTCTCATCTTGTCTGTTCCCATATATCTTCATCTCTCATCTTGTCTGTTCCCAGATATCTTCATCTCTCATCTTGTCTGTTCCCAGATATCTTCATCTCCCATCTTGTCTGTTCCCAGATATCTTCATCTCCCATCTTGTCTGTTCCCAGATATCTTCATCTCCCATCTTGTCTGTTCCCATATATCTTCATCTCCCATCTTGTCTGTTCCCATATATCTTCATCTCTCATCTTGTCTGTTCCCAGATATCTTCATCTCCCATCTTGTCTGTTCCCATATATCTTCATCTCCCATCTTGTCTGTTCCCAGATATCTTCATCTCCCATCTTGTCTGTTCCCATATATCTTCATCTCTCATCTTGTCTGTTCCCATATATCTTCATCTCCCATCTTGTCTGTTCCCAGATATCTTCATCTCTCATCTTGTCTGTTCCACAGATATCTTCATCTCTCATCTTGTCTGTTCCACAGATATCTTCATCTCCCATCTTGTCTGTTCCCAGATATCTTCATCTCTCATCTTGTCTGTTCCCATATATCTTCATCTCTCATCTTGTCTGTTCCACAGATATCTTCATCTCCCATCTTGTCTGTTCCCAGATATCTTCATCTCCCATCTTGTCTGTTCCCAGATATCTTCATCTCTCATCTTGTCTGTTCCACAGATATCTTCATCTCTCATCTTGTCTGTTCCACAGATATCTTCATCTCCCATCTTGTCTGTTCCCAGATATCTTCATCTCCCATCTTGTCTGTTCCCATATATCTTCATCTCCCATCTTGTCTGTTCCCAGATATCTTCATCTCTCATCTTGTCTGTTCCCATATATCTTCATCTCTCATCTTGTCTGTTCCCATACATCTTCATCTCTCATCTTGTCTGTTCCCAGATATCTTCATATCTCATCTTGTCTGACCATCTCATGTTCAGAATTGTCCTCAAACAGTTGTTGCAAATATTTATAATTGTTGTTTTGTTGTATTATTTAATATCCATGTTTTTGAACCATATAAGAGGATTGTTTTTACATTTGTATTAAATCTTGGAGTCTTATCCATAATATATGATACATAAAGTCTTATCTTGGAGCTTTTTTTTTTTGCTGCCCATATTTTAGAACGTTGAATTAAGGCTGTTCTTGCTTTATTCATCCTCTGCTTATTCTCTTTCTCTCCGTTCCTCTTTATTAATCGATTTTCGTCGTCGTCTTCGTCTTTATCTTTCCTATCAACTCTCTGTGGAGCAAACACTTTCCAAGTTGTCTTCGTCTTTATCTTTCCTATCAACTCTCTGTGGAGCAAACACTTTCCAAGTTGTCTTCGTCTTTATCTTTCCTATCAACTCTCTGTGGAGCAAACACTTTCCAAGTTGTCTTCGTCTTTATCTTTCCTATCAACTCTCTGTGGAGCAAACACTTTCCAAGTTGTCTTCGTCTTTATCTTTCCTATCAACTCTCTGTGGAGCAAACACTTTCCAAGTTGTCTTCGTCTTTATCTTTCCTATCAACTCTCTGTGGAGCAAACACTTTCCAAGTTGTCTTCGTCTTTATCTTTCCTATCAACTCTCTGTGGAGCAAACACTTTCCAAGTTGTCTTCGTCTTTATCTTTCCTATCAACTCTCTGTGGAGCAAACACTTTCCACGTTGTCTTCGTCTTTATCTTTCCTATCAACTCTCTGTGGAGCAAACACTTTCCAAGTTGTCTTCGTCTTTATCTTTCCTATCAACTCTCTGTGGAGCAAACACTTTCCAAGTTGTCTTCGTCTTTATCTTTCCTATCAACTCTCTGTGGAACAAACACTTTCCAAGTTGTCTTCGTCTTTATCTTTCCTATCAACTCTCTGTGGAGCAAACACTTTCCAAGTTGTCTTCGTCTTTATCTTTCCTATCAACTCTCTGTGGAGCTACACTTTCCAAGTTGTCTTCGTCTTTATCTTTCCTATTCACTCTCTGTGGAGCAAACACTTTCCAAGTTGTCTTCGTCTTTATCTTTCCTATCAACTCTCTGTGGAGCAAACACTTTCCACGTTGTCTTCGTCTTTATCTTTCCTATCAACTCTCAGTGGAGCAAACACTTTCCAAGTTGTCTTGTTTTTTTCCCATTCGTTTGAGATTATTCCACGTCTAACCAATCATCATCATCTCTGCTTCCACCTGTCTTTTCCTTAGAATATTTTGGTCTTCCTCTTTGTCTTTTCCCCTGGGGATTCCAAAAAAAAGGGCATGTTGTGTAATATTCTCAGTTGGCTTCCGCAGTGTGTGTCCTATCCAGCGCCATCGTCTTCACTGTATCTCTTTATCCACTGGTATTTGACTGGTACATTTCCATAATTCTATGTTAGTGATTTTGTCCTGCCATTTCCATCCTTTTATTCTGAGTAAGCATCCATTAATGAAAGTCTGTAAATTCGTGATTGTCATTTTAGTTGCTCTCCATGTTGCACAACCATATAGTAAGACTGACTTAACATTGGAGTTGAACAGTTTTATTTTCGTAGTAAACCTAATTTCTTTGAACTTCCATATGTTTCCCAGTGCAATGAAAGCTCCTCTTGCTTTTGATATCCTTATTTTGGTATCATTCTATGTTCCTCCCTCTTTGTCTATACTACTGCCCAGATATATGTAAGATTGTACGTCTAGTAGAGGTATTTCTCCTAGTTTTATTTGGTTATTGCCAACTGCATTAATTCTTATAATGTTGGTCTTGTCTCTATTTATTTTCAGTCCCATCTGTTGTAATCTCTCATCAAGTATGCTAATTTTATCCTGCAACTGTTGATGATTATATGATAGGAGAGGTATATCATAATGAAATCTAAATCACCAAGTTGTTTGGTCAGTGACCACTGGATTCCATTTCTGTTGTTTTGAGTTATTTTCATAATCCAATCTATGGCCAGTAGAAAGAGAAATTGAGACAGAAGGCATCCCTGCCTTACTCCTGTTCTTATTTCAAATGCTTCTGTAAGCTGTCCTTCATGCACCACACTACATTTCGTTCCTTCATACATTGTTTTTATCAGGTTAATAAACTTTATGGGGATTCCGTAATGACTCAGCAACTTCCATAGGATTCCACTGTCTAAACTATCAAATGCCTTTTCGTAATCTATGAATCCGATCTAAAGTGGAGATGGCAGTTCTGAATTCTGTTCAACTGTTATATGAAAGGTAATTATTTGATCAGCACATGATCTGTTCACAACAAGACCAACACACAAACTATAAATACGAACTATTTCCCCAACCAACCAACCAACCTGTTTACAAACTATCTAAATGTCACTTTCTTCGGAGAACCAGAAGTGATCAAGACTCTATTTTATTCTCAAGTGTTTCCGAAAATATAGTATAGTCAAGAACTAAGAGATCCAACAGAAAAGTTACAAATAAGGAAGTGGTAAGGAATTGTTTGAAAGTGTAGCACAAAGTTCTGTGAACACAACAGTAATGATTGTCTAATGAGGTCGGTTGAAGGAGATAAGAAAGTGTAGCACAAAGTTCTGTCAACACAACAGTAATGATTGTCTAATGAGGTCGGTTGAAGGAGATAAGAAAGTGTAGCACAAAGTTCTGTCAACACAACAGTAATGATTGTCTAATGAGGTCGGATGACGGAGATAAGAAAGTGTAGCACAAAGTTCTGTCAACACAACAGTAATGATTGTCTAATGAGGTCGGTTGAAGGAGATAAGAAAGTGTAGCACAAAGGTCTGTCAACACAACAGTAATGATTGTCTAATGAGGTCGGATGACGGAGATAAGAAAGTGTAGCACAAAGGTCTGTCAACACAACAGTAATGATTGTCTAATGAGGTCGGATGACGGAGATAAGAAAGTGTAGCACAAAGTTCTGTCAACACAACAGTAATGATTGTCTAATGAGGTCGGTTGAAGGAGATAAGAAAGTGTAGCACAAAGTTCTGTCAACACAACAGTAATGATTGTCTAATGAGGTCGGATGACGGAGATAAGAAAGTGTAGCACAAAGTTCTGTCAAAACAACAGTAATGATTGTCTAATGAGGTCGGATGACGGAGATAAGAAAGTGTAGCACAAAGGTCTGTCAACACAACAGTAATGATTGTCTAATGAGGTCGGATGCAGGAGATAAGGAAACAGAAGAAAACTAAGGAGATTAAGACATCATTATCATGTGTCCTACCGGCTGGGGTAGGCGATCACGTCCCTTCACAATCTTCTATACACAGTACATCGAATCAATTCTGTTGTTGACTGTTTTCCATGCTATGACTCCACGCTATTAATATCTTCTCGCTTTGTCGTCCACGATATCTCTTTCCATATATTTCGTCAGTTGGAGTAGTCCACCATTAGTCTTTTTAGGAAAAAGAAGACAGGGAAACAAACAAGGAAAGGTAGAAGATGAGCTAGGGGCCCCCCACCCCCGAAATTTATTGAGCATGAATGTGTTCTTGATAAATCATGATTGAACACACATACTTCACAGAACAAGAAACAATATGCAATACAACACCAAAGGAGTGCATGATGGACATTTACAGCACACTCAGAAGGCAGAATAGTCAAGGAAGACAGTGGTGCATATGTCATGGCCACGAGTAGCATGACAATGAAGGTGATGGCAGTGACCAAGGCATTCAAATGGTTAGAGTCACAAGACTACACCCACGCCTGTATACTGAGTGATTCGATGAGCATGATAAGAAAAGTGGAGGCGGGATCTGTACGCATGTAATGGGTAGAGTCGTTGTAGAAGCCAAATATACGTAGGGTCACCCTTGTCTATGCCCCAGGACATGCGGGAGTATGGAGAAATGAAATAGCGGACAGGTTGGCTAGCTGCGCTATTGTTGTAGACGGTCAACCAATGGATCGGGCGGACATCATCAATGCCTTCCGAGATGTGGGAAGGGCATAGGACCTCGACAACCATGAGTCCACGTCACTCCTTCGGATGAAAGAGATGGTAGTTAAGATGGGCACAGCCAGAAACGAGAAACTTAGTAGCCGTGTAAGAAGACTTATCAACCAACATAGAACTGGAGTCGTCAGTCGCTGGACACTGAGGGAATTGCCGAGGAGGGGATCTGAGCACCTATGGACATGTTCGGAGTGCATTGATGATGACCCGCTAATAACTCAATGATGATGACCCAATAATAACTCAATGATGATGACCCGCTAATTACTCAATGATGATGACCCGCTAATTACTCAATGATGATGACCCGCTAATAACTCAATGGTGATGACCCGCTAATAACTCAATGGTGATGACCCGCTAATAACTCAATGATGATGACCCGCTAATAACTCAATGGTGATGACCCGCTAATAACTCAATGGTGATGACCCGCCAATAACTCAATGATGATGGCCCGCCAATAACTCAATGGTGATGACCCGCTAATAACTCAATGATGATGACCCGCCAATAACTCAATGGTGATGACCCGCTAATAACTCAATGGTGATGACCCGCTAATAACTCAATGGTGATGACCCGCTAATAACTCAATGGTGATGACCCGCTAATAACTCAATGATGATGACCCGCTAATAACTCAATGATGATGACCCGCCAATAACTCAATGGTGATGACCCGCTAATAACTCAATGGTGATGACCCGCTAATAACTCAATGGTGATGACCCGCCAATAACTCAATGGTGATGACCCGCCAATAACTCAATGATGATGACCCGCTAATAACTCAATAACAAGAAACAGCCGACACATTTACATATTTGGAATCAATTGTCAGCGATGAAGGCTCAAACATCAGAATGATGCTCACCCGAGTTTTGTCCGTTTGTCTGTACACTTGTGACACATGAACCCTTGCAATAGAGCTACAGAAGAAAATACAAGATATGGAGATGAAATGTTATCTTGACGTTTTGGGCATCTCTTGCTTGGATCTTATCAAGTCTATTCAGTGGTGCCCCAACGACCCACAGGTTGACGAAGTCTGTCAGCGGTGCCCCAACGACCACCAGGTTGATGAAGTCTGTCAGTGATGCCCCAGCGACCCCCAGGTTGACGAAGTCTGTCAGCGATGCCCCAACAACCCACAGGTTGACGAAGTCTGTCAGCGGTGCCCCAACAACCCACAGGTTGACGAAGTCTGTCAGCGATGCCCCAACAACCCACAGGTTGACGAAGTCTGTCAGCGATGCCCCAACGACCTCCAGGTTGACGAAGTCTGTCAGCGATGCCCCAACGACCCCCAGGTTGATGAAGTCTGTCAGCGATGCCCCAACGACCTCCAGGTTGACGAAGTCTGTCAGCGATGCCCCAACGACCCCCAGGTTGACGAAGTCTGTCAGCGATGCCCCAACAACCCACAGGTTGACGAAGTCTGTCAGCGATGCCCCAACGACCACCATGTTGATGAAGTCTGTCAGCGATGCCCCAACGACCCCCAGGTTGATGAAGTCTGTCAGCGATGCCCCAACAACCCCCAGGTTGTTGAAGTCTGTCAGCGATGCCCCAACGACCCCCAGGTTGATGAAGTCTGTCAGCGATGCCCCAACGACCCCCAGGTTGATGAAGTCTGTCAGCGATGTCCCAACAACCCACAGGTTGACGAAGTCTGTCAGCGATGCCCCAACGACCTCCAGGTTGACGAAGTCTGTCAGCGATGCCCCAACGACCCCCAGGTTGATGAAGTCTGTCAGCGATGCCCCAACGACCCCCAGGTTGATGAAGTCTGTCAGCGATGCCCCAACGACCCCCAGGTTGATGAAGTCTGTCAGTGGTGCCCCAACGACCCCCAGGTTGACGAAGTCTGTCAGCGATGCCCCAACGACCCTTAGGTTCATGAAGCCTGTCAACGATGCCCCAACGACCCACAGGTTCACAATGTCTGTCAGCGGTGCCCCAACGACCCCCAGGTTCACGAAGTCTGTCAACGATGCCCCAACGACCCACATGTTCACAATGTCTGCCAGCGATGCCCCATCGACCCCCGTGTTCACGAAGCTTGTCAACGATGCCCCAACGACCCCCAGGTTCACAATGTCTGTCAACGATGCCCCAACAACCCCCAGGTTCACGAAGCTTGTCAACGATGCCCCAACGACCCCCAGGTTCACGAAGTCTGTCAACGATGCCCCAACGACCCCCAGGTTCATGAAATCTGTCAACGATGCCCCAACGACCCCCAGGTTCACGAAGTCTGTCAACGATGCCCCAACGACCGCCAGGTTCACGAAGTCTGTCAACGATGCCCCAACGACCCCCAATGTTATGAGATGATGATAAAGAAACTCAGTCAATACAACTAAGAGGGGAAATGGACAAGTCCACATGATTCTCTCTATACTTGAAGGCATCTCGGGAACACGGCGGAAGTACACATATTCCCCATGACACACCGTACATTATGGCCGGCCTTTCGCTGGGCGCAACAATCAACAAGCAGATGTATAAATATCAAACAAATAACACTTAAGAGAACTCTCCTACCTACTTGAGTGCCCCGCAACCCAAATCTACACCATCTTTAACTTCCCTCGTTCTCCACTACACATCCCACCTCCAAAATCTGCATCTCCCCCCTACCCCAGATCTGGAATTATTCCCCAGCATTCCAGGCTGGAAGCGGTAACTGGTGTGCTCACGCGTTAATCCTTACGTTGAGGCGTCCTGGAGGTACAGCATCACTCCGCCCCTCTCCCCCAAATAGTGCGCTGGTAACCCCGTTCTCTCACCTTAAACAGCTTCTGCAGGCAAGAACGAGGCAGGGGGAGAGAACTCTACCTAGCTTCGTGCATGGCTGTTTCGTCATGGTATTTTAGTTGCCTTGTTTTGAACTTGGGCACAATAATTACATCAGATGGGAGATGCACCACAGAAATAAAAAGCAGAATAGCTCAGGCCAAAATAGCATTTCAGAAGGTTAAAAATATCTTATGCAACAAATCTATGTCAATAAAAATGAGAAAGAGAGTTCATCTGTGCTATATAGAACCAATTCTGACATATGGAAGCGAATCATGGACAGTAGACAAACAAATGAAAAGACAGTTAGAGGCCACAGAGATATGATTTCTCAGAAAAATGTTGAAAGTTCCCTGGACAGATAAAAAGACCAACGAGGAAGTTCTCAAAGAGGCCAACACAAAAAGGGAGCTCTTAAAAAACATCAGAAAGAAGCAATCAACATTTTTCGGGCACATCATGAGAAGAGGAAAGTTGGAATACTTGGTTACAACTGGCAAAATAAAAGGAAAGAGAGATCGCGGACGACAAAGAGAGAAAATACTGGATAGCTTGGTGTCATGGCATGGAAAACTGTCAACAACAGAACTGATACGAAGCACTGTAGATAGAAGATTGTGGAAGGACATGATCACCTACGCCAACTGGTATGGCACATGATGATGATGATGATGTTTTGAAAGCCGAACTTTTCTGTGCGGTTTCGCCTTATGTCTTTTGGCGTGTGCTGTGACTGCTGTGATGGGGACTACAGCTACCTTTCTTTGTTTGGGAGATGAGATAGTAATTCGGATGATTCCACTGGCACGGGCGGTTGAGCAATTATGGATTTTAATTCGTTTGCAGTGATACCGGGGCCTTCCATAACCAAAGAACCAAAGAACTAAAGAACCAAAGCCGAAATAAAGCAGTTTGTTTGCGACAGTTTGATATCTCTAGTCCTGTCCCGTGAGGCTGACTTTTGAGTAAACCGAATCTTTCCCTATGTTGCGCACCGGTAACCGCGTGCTAAAGTGTCCCTCGCCATACATGCAGATATCCTCCAACTTCAGAGGAACTCTCATTTTTCTTTTTATTGTCGAGAGCTTTTCACGTCTCTGGTCACAATTATTCCGGGCAGCGGGCATTTTTTTGTTTACTTTTTTCTAATTTTTTAAAACCGTTTTTTCTATTTTTGTAGACTTTTTTTCCATTTTTGTTGACTTTTTTCTATTCTATTTTTGTAGACTTTTTTCTATTTTTGTTAACTTTTTTCTATTTTTGTTAACTTTTTTATATTTTGTATACTTTTTTCTAATTTGTAGACTTTTTTCTATTTTTGTTAACCTTTTTCTATTTTTGTAGACTTTTTTCTATTTTTGTTAACTTTTTTCTATTTTTGTAGACTTTTTTCTATTTTTGTAAACTTTTTTCTATTTTTGTAGACTTGTTTCTATTTTTGTAGACTTTTTTCTATTTTTGTTAACTTTTTTCTATTTTTGTTGACTCTTTTCTATTTTTGTAGACTTGTTTCTATTTTTGTAGACTTTTTTCTATTTTTGTTAACTTTTTTCTATTTTTGTAGACTTTTTTCTATTTTTGTTAACTTTTTTCTATTTTTGTAGACTTTTTTCTATTTTTGTTAACTTTTTCTATTTTTGTAGACTCATTTCTATTTTTGTAGACGTTTTTCTATTTTTGTACACTTTTTTCTATTTTTGTTAACCTTTTTTCTATTTTTGTAGACTTGTTTCTAGTTTTTGTTAACCTTTATTCTATTTTTGTAGACTTGTTTCTATTTTTGTAGACTTGTTTCTATTTTTGTTAACTTTTTTCTATTTTTGTTAACTTTTTTATATTTTTGTATACTTTTTTCTAATTTGTAGACTTTTTTCTATTTTTGTTAACCTTTTTCTATTTTTGTAGACTTTTTTCTATTTTTGTTAACTTTTTTCTATTTTTGTAGACTTTTTTCTATTTTTGTAAACTTTTTTCTATTTTTGTAGACTTGTTTCTATTTTTGTAGACTTTTTTCTATTTTTGTTAACTTTTTTCTATTTTTGTTGACTCTTTTCTATTTTTGTAGACTTGTTTCTATTTTTGTAGACTTTTTTCTATTTTTGTTAACTTTTTTCTATTTTTGTAGACTTTTTTCTATTTTTGTTAACTTTTTTCTATTTTTTGTAGACTTTTTTCTATTTTTGTTAACTTTTTCTATTTTTGTAGACTTATTTCTATTTTTGTAGACGTTTTTCTATTTTTGTACACTTTTTTCTATTTTTGTTAACCTTTTTTCTATTTTTGTAGACTTGTTTCTAGTTTTTGTTAACCTTTATTCTATTTTTGTAGACTTGTTTCTATTTTTGTAGACTTGTTTCTATTTTTGTAGACTTTTTTTATTTTTATAGACTTGTTTCTATTTTTGTTAACTTTTTTCTATTTTTATAGACTTATTTCTATTTTTGTTAACTTTTTTCTATTTTTGTATACTTTTTTCTATTTTTGTTAACTTTTCTATTTTTGTTAACTTTTTTATATTTTTGTATACTTTTTCTATTTTTGTAGACTTTTTAAAATTTTTGTTAACCTTTATATATTTTTTTTGACTTTTTTCTACTTTTGTTAACCTTTTTCTATTTTGTAGACTTTTTTCTATTTTTGTTAACCTTTTTTCTATTTTTGTAAACTTTTTTCTATTTTTGTAGACTTGTTTCTATTTTTGTAGACTTCTTTCTATTTTTGTTAACTTTTTTCTATTTTTGTAGACTTGTTTCTATTTTTGTTAACCTTTTTTCTATTTTTGTAAACTTGTTTCTATTTTTGTAGACTTGTTTCTATTTTTGTTAACTTTTTTCTATTTTTGTAGACTTGTTTCTATTTTTGTTAACCTTTTTTCTATTTTTGTAAACTTGTTTCTATTTTTGTAGACTTCTTTCTATTTTTGTTAACTTTTTTCTATTTTTGTAGACTTTTTTCTATTTTTGTTAACCTTTTTTTCTATTTTTGTAAACTTGTTTCTATTTTTGTAGACTTGTTTCTATTTTTGTAGACTTCTTTCTATTTTTGTTAACTTTTTTCTATTTTTGTAGACTTGTTTCTATTTTTGTAGACTTCTTTCTATTTTTGTAGACTATTTTCTATTGTCTATTGTGTTTTTTCTTCTGTTGTTGATTATTTGTGACTTTTTGTCCCCGAGTGTTGTCAACCTACCTCTTCCTTTGAAACGATTCACTCTGTCTACAGTTGTCGCTGTCAAGTTGATTTTGTGTCAGTGTCAGCTCGCAAGCATTAGTTGCTAAATCATGTCATGTCATTTAGTCCTCTAGCACTGGCCAAGCATTAGTTGCTAAATCATGTCATGTCATTTAGTCCTCTAGCACTGGCCAAGCATTAGTTGCTAAATCATATCATGTCATTTAGTCCTCTAGCACTGGCCAAGCATTAGTTGCTAAATCATATCATGTCATTTAGTCCTCTAGCACTGGCCAAGCATTAGTTGCTAAATCATATCATGTCATTTAGTCCTCTAGCACTGGCCAAGCATTAGTTGCTAAATCATATCATGTCATTTAGTCCTCTAGCACTGGCCAAGCATTAGTTGCTAAATCATATCATGTCATTTAGTCCTCTAGCACTGGCCAAGCATTAGTTGCTAAATCATATCATGTCATTTAGTCCTCTAGCACTGGCCAAGCATTAGTTGCTAAATCATATCATGTCATTTAGTCCTCTAGCACTGGCCAAGCATTAGTTGCTAAATCATATCATGTCATTTAGTCCTCTAGCACTGGCCAAGCATTAGTTGCTAAATCATATCATGTCATTTAGTCCTCTAGCACTGGCCAAGCATTAGTTGCTAAATCATATCATGTCATTTAGTCCTCTAGCACTGGCCAAGCATTAGATGCTAAATCATATCATGTCATTTAGTCCTCTAGCACTGGCCAAGCATTAGTTGCTAAATCATATCATGTCATGTAGTCCTCTAGCACTGGCCAAGCATTAGTTGCTAAATCATATCATGTCATTTAGTCCTCTAGCACTGGCCAAGCATTAGTTGCTAAATCATATCATGTCATTTAGTCCTCTAGCACTGGCCAAGCATTAGTTGCTAAATCATATCATGTCATTTAGTCCTCTAGCACTGGCCAAGCATTAGATGCTAAATCTTATCATGTCATTTAGTCCTCTAGCACTGGCCAAGCATTAGTTGCTAAATCATATCATGTCATTTAGTCCTCTAGCACTGGCCAAGCATTAGTTGCTAAATCATATCATGTCATTTAGTCCTCTAGCACTGGCCAAGCATTAGTTGCTAAATCATATCATGTCATTTAGTCCTCTAGCACTGGCCAAGCATTAGTTGCTAAATCATATCATGTCATTTAGTCCTCTAGCACTGGCCAAGCATTAGTTGCTAAATCATATCATGTCATTTAGTCCTACAGCACTGGCCTTGGCAGCAGCCTGGGCTTAGGTCAGCCTTGAGCTAGCCAGCACTGGTCTAGGCAACCAGTACCTAATAATATATAATAAGACAGTACTTTACAGACTTGAGGATAATGCAAGACAAAACAAACCGACTTTTTGAATAAGGACAAGTACATTTCAAAACAAACCGACTTTTTGAATAAGGACAAATACATTTCAAAACAAACCGACTTTTTCAATAAGGACAAATACATTTCAAAACAAACCGACTTATTCAATAAGGACAAATACATTTCAAAACAAACCGACTTTTTCAATAAGGACAAATACATTTCAAAACAAACCGACTTTTTCAATAAGGACTAGTACATTTCAAAACAAACCAAGGAAGACAAAGAAGTCATCTCTCGAAGGCGAAATATGAGACGTCAGTGGTTGGTGAATGGGTCTGATGTTGACAAGACAGGCTCTGACCTGGAACCAGCAGGGAAGAGAACGCTGGGGAACCAAGAAAAACATAGGGGGACAGGACCGGGAGACTTTGACAACAAAATTCGGGAAAAAAAGAAAACAAGGGAGGGCAGAAATGATTGGAGTTAGTTTTATAGTTATTTAGTTAGTTTTATAGTTAGTTTTATAGTTAGTTATTGAGTTAGTTTTATAGTTAGTTTTATAGTTAGTTATTGAGTTAGTTTTATAGTTAGTTTTATAGTTAGTTATTGAGTTAGTTTTATAGTTAGTTTTATAGTTAGTTTTATAGTTAGTTTTATAGTTAGTTATTGAGTTAGTTTTATAGTTAGTTTTATAGTTAGTTATTGAGTTAGTTTTATAGTTAGTTTTATAGTTAGTTATTGAGTTAGTTTTATAGTTAGTTTTATAGTTAGTTATTGAGTTAGTTTTATAGTTAGTTTTATAGTTAGTTATTGAGTTAGTTTTATAGTTAGTTTTATAGTTAGTTATTGAGTTAGTTTTATAGTTAGTTTTATAGTTAGTTATTGAGTTAGTTTTATAGTTAGTTTTATAGTTAGTTATTGAGTTAGTTTTATAGTTAGTTTTATAGTTATTTATTGAGTTGGTTTTATAGTTAGTTATTGAGTTAGTTTTATAGTTAGTTATTGAGTTAGTTTTATAGTTAGTTATTGAGTTAGTTTTATAGTTAGTTTTATAGTTAGTTATTGAGTTAGTTTTATAGTTAGTTATTGAGTTAGTTTTATAGTTAGTTATTGAGTTAGTTTTATAGTTAGTTATTGAGTTAGTTTTATAGTTAGTTATTGAGTTAGTTTTATAGTTAGTTATTGAGTTAGTTTTATAGTTAGTTATGAGTTAGTTTTATAGTTAGTTTTATAGTTAGTTATTGAGTTAGTTTTATAGTTAGTTATTGAGTTAGTTTTATAGTTAGTTATTGAGTTAGTTTTATAGTTAGTTATTGAGTTAGTTTTATAGTTAGTTTTATAGTTAGTTATTGAGTTAGTTTTATAGTTATTGAGTTAGTTTTATAGTTAGTTATTGAGTTAGTTTTATAGTTAGTTTTATAGTTATTTATTGAGTTGGTTTTATAGTTAGTTATTGAGTTAGTTTTATAGTTAGTTATTGAGTTAGTTTTATAGTTAGTTATTGAGTTAGTTTTATAGTTAGTTTTATAGTTAGTTATTGAGTTAGTTTTATAGTTAGTTATTGAGTTAGTTTTATAGTTAGTTATTGAGTTAGTTTTATAGTTAGTTATTAAGTTAGTTTTATAGTTAGTTTTATAGTTAGTTATTGAGTTAGTTTTATAGTTAGTTTTATAGTTAGTTATTGAGTTAGTTTTATAGTTAGTTTTATAGTTAGTTATTGAGTTTGTTTTATAGTTAGTTTTATAGTTAGTTATTGAGTTAGTTTTATAGTTAGTTATTGAGTTAGTTTTATAGTTAGTTATTGAGTTAGTTTTATAGTTAGTTGTTTAGTTAGTTTTATAGTTAGTTATTTAGTTAGTTTTATAGTTAGTTATTGAGTTAGTTTTATAGTTAGTTATTGAGTTAGTTTTATAGTTAGTTATTGAGTTAGTTTTATAGTTAGTTGTTTAGTTAGTTTTATAGTTAGTTATTTAGTTAGTTTTATAGTTAGTTATTTAGCTAGTTTTATAATTAGTTATTTAGTTAGTTTTATAATTAGTTATTTAGTTAGTTTTATAGTTATTTAGTTAGTTTTATAATTAGTTATTTAGTTAGTTTGTAGTTAGTAATTTAGTTAGTTTTATAATTAGTTTTTTAATTAGTTTTATAATTAGTTATTTAGTTAGTTTTATAGTTAGCTATTGAGTTAGTTAGTTTTATAGTTAGTTATTTAGTTAGTTTTATAGTTATTTAGTTAGTTTTATAATTAGTTATTTAGTTAGTTTTATAGTTAGTTATTTAGTTAGTTTTATAATTAGCTATTTAGTTAGTTTTATAATTAGTTATTTAGTTAGTTTTATAGTTAGTTATTTAGTTAGTTTTATAATTAGTTATTTAGTTAGTTTTATAATTAGTTATTTAGTTAGTTTTATAATTAGTTATTTAGTTTATTTTATAATTAGTTATTTAGTTAGTTTTATAATTAGTTATTTAGTTAGTTTTATAGTTAGTTATTTAGTTAGTTTTATAGTTAGTTATTTAGTTAGTTTTATAGTTAATTATTTAGTTAGTTTTATAATTAGTTATTGAGTTAGTTAGTTTTATAATTAGTTATTTAGTTAGTTTTATAGTTATTTAGTTAGTTTTATAGTTAGTTATTTAGTTAGTTAGTTTTATAATTAGTTATTTAGTTAGTTTTATAGTTATTTAGTTAGTTTTATAATTTGTTATTTAGTTAGTTTTATAGTTAGTTATTTAGTTAGTTTTATAATTAGTTTTCTAGTTAGTTTTATAATTAGTTATTTAGTTAGTTTTACAATTAGTTATTTAGTTAGTTTTATAATTAGTTATTTAATTAGTTTTATAATTAGTTATTTAGTTAGTTTTATAGTTAGCTATTGAGTTATTTAGTTTTATAGTTAGTTATTTAGTTAGTTTTATAATTAGTTAGTTATTTTTATAGTTAGTTATTGAGTTAGTTAGTTTTATAATTAGTTATTTAGTTAGTTTTATAGTTAGTTATTGAGTTAGTTAGTTTTATATTTAGTTATTTAGTTAGTTTTATAGTTAGTTATTGAGTTAGTTAGTTTTATATTTAATTATTTAGTTAGATTTATAGTTAGTTATTCAGTTAGTTAGTTTTATAGTTAGTTATTTAGTTAGTTTTATAATTAGTTATTTAGTTAGTTTTATAATTAGTTATTTAGTTAGTTTTACAATTAGTTATTTAGTTAGTTTTATAATTAGTTATTTAGTTAGTTTTATAATTAGTTATTTAGTTAGTTTTATAGTTATTTAGTTAGTTTTATAATTAGTTATTTAGATAGTTTTATAGTTAGTTATTTAGTTAGTTTTACAATTAGTTATTTAGTTAGTTTTATAATTAGTTATTTAGTTAGTTTTATAATTAGTTATTTAGTTAGTTTTATAGTTATTTAGTTAGTTTTATAATTAGTTATTTAGATAGTTTTATAGTTAGTTATTTAGTTAGTTTTATAATTAGTTATTTAATTAGTTTTATAATTAGTTATTTAGTTAGTTTTATAGTTAGCCATTGAGTTATTTAGTTTTATATTAGTTATTTAGTTAGTTTTATAATTAGTTAGTTAGTTTTATAGTTAGTTATTGAGTTAGTTAGTTTTATAATTAGTTATTTAGTTAGTTTTATAGTCAGTTATTGAGTTAGTTAGTTTTATATTTAGTTATTTAGTTAGTTTTATAGTTAGTTATTGAGTTAGTTGATTTTATATTTAATTATTTAGTTAGTTTTATAGTTAGTTATTCAGTTAGTTAGTTTTATATTTAGTTATTTAGTTAGTTTTATAGTTAGTTATTGAGTTAGTTAGTTTTATATTTAGTTAGTTTTATAGTTAGTTATTGAGTTAGTTAGTTTTATATTTAGTTATTTAGTTAGTTAGTTTTATAGTTAGTTATTGAGTTAGTTAGTTTTATATTTAGTTATTTAGTTAGTTAGTTTTATAGTTAGTTAGTTTTATAGTTAGTTATTGAGTTAGTTAGTTTTATATTTAGTTAGTTATTGAGTTAGTTAGTTTTATATTTAGTTATTTAGTTAGTTAGTTTTATAGTTATTTAGTTAGTTTTATAGTTAGTTATTGAGTTAGTTAGTTTTATATTTAGTTATTTAGTTAGTTAGTTTTATAGTTAGTTATTGAGTTAGTTAGTTTTATATTTAGTTATTTAGTTAGTTAGTTAGTTTTATAGTTAGGTTTTGAGTTAGTTAGTTTTATATTTAGTTATTTAGTTAGTTAGTATAGTTTTATAGTTAGTTATTGAGTTAGTTAGTTTTATATTTAGTTATTTAGTTAGTTAGTTAGTTTTATAGTTAGTTATTGAGTTAGTTAGTTTTATATTTAGTTAGTTTTATAGTTAGTTATTGAGTTAGTTAGTTTTATAGTTATTTAGTTAGTTTTATAGTTATAGTTTGTTTTTTAGTTAGTTATTTAATTAGCTTTTTTAAGTTAATTATTTAGTTAGTTTTTAGTTACTTATATAGTTATAATGTTAATTATTTAGTTAATTAGTTAGTTAGCCAATTAATTAGTTAAATAGATAGTTTTTTTAGTTAGTTATTTAGCGAGTTATTTTCAGCTAGTTCTTTAGTTAGTTTTTTTCAGTAAATAAGTTATTTAGTTAGTTAGCCAGTTAATTAATTAATTAGTTAATCAATTAGTTAATCAATTAGTTAATCAATTATTCAGTTAGCTATGTAGTTTATTAATTAGTTAGTTATTTAGTTAGTTAGGTGTTTAGTTAGTTAGTTGTTGAGTTAGTTAATTAGTTATTTAGTAAGTTTTATAGTTGAGTATATATCTCCCCCTTTGCCAAGCTCTAAAGTTCCCACTATAAACAATCATGAAAACAGACTTCAGTATATATCTCCCCCTTTGCCAAGCTCTAAAGTTCCCACTATAAACAATCATGAAAACAGACTTCAGAATATATCTCCCCCCTTGCCAAGCTCTAAAGTCCCCACTATAAACAATCATGAAAACAGACTTCAGTATATATCTCCCCCTTTGCCAAGCTCTAAAGTTCCCACTATAAACAATCATGAAAACAGACTTCAGTATATATCTCCCCCTTTGCCAAGCTCTAAAGTTCCCACTATAAACAATCATGAAAACAGACTTCAGTATATATCTCCCTCCTTGCCAAGCTCTAAAGTCCCCACTATAAACAATCATGAAAACAGACTTCAGTATATATCTCCTCCTTTGCCAAGCTCTAAAGTTCCGACTATAAACAATCATGAAAACAGACTTCAGTATATATCTCCCCCTTTGCCAAGCTCTAAAGTTCCCACTATAAACAATCATGAAAACAGACTTCAGTATATATCTCCCCCTTGTCAAGCTCTAAAGTCCCCACTATAAACAATCATGAAAACAGACTTCAGTATATATCTCCCACCTTGCCAAGCTCTAAAGTTCCCACTATAAACAATCATGAAAACAGACTTCAGTATATATATCCCCCCTTTGCCAAGCTCTAACGTCCCCACTATAAACAATCATGAAAACAGACCAGTATATATCTCCCCCCTTGCCAAGCTCTAAAGTCCCCACTATAAACAATCATGAAAACAGACTTCAGTATATATCTCCCCCTTTGCCAAGCTCTAAAGTCCCCACTATAAAAAATCATGAAAACAGACTTCAGTATATATCTCCCCCCTTGCCAAGTTCTAAAGTCCCCACTATAAACAATCATGAAAACAGACTTCAGTATATATCTCCCCCTTTGCCAAGCTCTAAAGTCCCCACTATAAACAATCATGAAAACAGACTTCAGTATATATCTCCCCCTTTGCCAAGCTCTAAAGTCCCCACTATAAACAATCATGAAAACAGACTTCAGTATATATCTCCCCCCTTGCCAAGCTCTAAAGTCCCCACTATAAACAATCATGAAAACAGACTTCAGTATATATATCTCACTCGTCAAGCTGTTAAAACAATCTGGAATTAAAGTGCCACATTTCGGCCGATTATAACAGCTAGTGTGGGAGGGTTTGAAAATACCGAGGCGAGCGCGAGAAGAAAATGTGTGCTCACCCCGAGTTGTTCTGATGAGAAAAGTTTCTGTGGAAAGTTTTAGAAGTTGGTCCAGAAGTGATGCGAGTGGATGGGCCTAGGGTGACCCAGGTGGATACAGAATGGAAGAGAATGCCCGCATACAATTCTAGATACGCTCTCAACGGCACAAAGGTATGGACAATGTCCGGTTGGACGTTTCGTTATGGATGACCTGTGTTGTTGGGTATTGTATAATATTATGTTTTAGACCATGTTATGTTGGTGGATACATGTGTAGGTGATTACATATGTGTATAGGTGAGTTATTGTGTGTAGGTGATTACATATGTGTATAGGTGAGTTATTGTGTGTAGGTGCATTAATGACTTAATTTCAAAATAATTGGATTAATATTTAATTATTGTTTTCGCAATGACTTAATTTTGTGATATTTGTTACATAATTTGTTTAATGTTGGATTAATGAAATTTATAAATTATTTGTTGTTCTTATTTGCATTACTATAATTTAGTGGATTGATTTATGGCGCGATTTATTAAACGGTAATAGAATATTGTTTGTTGGTAGTTTATTGATATGGAGAGATTCAATTTCCTGACTGATTAGTGGATTTTGTAGATTCAATTTCCTGATTCAGTTTCCTGACTGATTAGTGGACTTTATAGATTCAGTTTCCTGATTCAGTTTCCTGACTGATTAGTGGATTTTGTAGATTCATTTTTATGACTGATTAGTGGATTTTGTAGATTCAATTTTCTGACTGATTAGTGAATTTTGTAGATTCAATTTTCTGACTGATTAGTGAATTTTGTAGATTCAATTTCCTGACTGATTAGTGGATTTTGTAGATTCATTTTTATGACTGATTAGTGGATTTTGTAGATTCAATTTTCTGACTGATTAGTGAATTTTGTAGATTCAATTTCCTCACTGATTAGTGAATTTTGTAGATTCACATTTGTTAACGATACATAATACATTTGGTGAATTAATAATATTTTTTAACGAATACATAATGCATTTGGTGAATTAATATTTGTTAATGAATACATAATGCATTTGGTGAATTAATATTTGTTAATGAATACATAATGCATTTGGTGAATTAATATTTGTTAATGGATTAGTAAATCCAGCGCATCAACAGTTGATTATATTAGTTATGTCAGTGGATTAAGTGTTGCTGATGGATTAATGTGTTGCTAATTGTATTAGTTATGTCAGTGGATTAAGTGTTGCTGATGGATTAATGTGTTGTTGGTTGTGTCAACGAAGTTGGTGAATTCATCATTCTGTCTGTGAATTAATGAGGTCATGGGTTAATTGCTTTTTGTTGAATTATTAAAATTGGTGCATTAATTTATGTTGTTGGATAAGTATTGTGACTTAATTATTAAAGTTGGTGCATTAATTTATGTTGTTGGATAAGTATTGTGACTTAATTATTAAAGTTGGTGCATTAATTTATGTTGTTGGATAAGTATTGTGACTTAATTATTAAAGTTGGTGCATTAATTTATGTTGTTGGATAAGTATTGTGACTTAATTATTAAAGTTGGTGCATTAATTTATGTTGTTGGATAAGTATTGTGACTTAATTATTAAAGTTGGTGCATTAATTTATGTTGTTGGATAAGTATTGTGACTTAATTATTAAAGTTGGTGCACTAATTTATGTTGTTGGATAAGTATTGTGACTTAATTATTAAAGTTGGTGCATTAATTTATGTTGTTGGATAAGTATTGTGACTCAATTATTAAAGTTGGTGCATTAATTTATGTTGGTGAATTATAATTTGTTGAATTGTGTGTGTGTGTGTGTGTGTGTGTGCGTGCGTGCGTGCGTGCGTGTGTGTGTGTGTGTGTGTGCGCGCAATAAGTAATGAGATGGAGGAGTAATTCGTGTTGGTGAATCAACAACTTTGTTGCAATTTTGTTGGATCAATTTGTTGTATTAGTGAAGTTGTGTTTCAGTAGGAACTGTGTTGATGGTATAACGTTACTTGCTGGCTACCCTTTCCTCTGGTGTTTCAAAGTTTGTTGGGTTTAATATTTTGGTTAATTTGATAAAGGATTATTTTAGATTGGTTTTTTTTAAAAATTGGGTTAGTTTATGGAACAATTTTGAAGACATTGATAATAAACATCCTCTAATCTATGTTTATATGTTCTGTCTATAACGACTTTGATCCTCTAGTCTATGTTTATATGTTCTGTCTATAACGACTTTGATCCTCTAGTCTATGTTTATATGTTCTGTCTATAACGACTTTGATCCTCTAGTCTATGTTTATATGTACTGCCTATAACGACTTTGTTTCTCTAGTCTATGTTTATATGTTCTGTCTATAACGACTTTGATCCTCTAGTCTATGTTTATATGTACTGCCTATGACGACTTTGTTTCTCTAGTCTATGTTTATATGTTCTGTCTATAACGACTTTGTTTCTCTAGTCTATGTTTATATGTTCTGTCTATAACGACTTTGATCCTCTAGTCTATGTTTATATGTACTGCCTATAACGACTTTGTTTCTCTAGTCTATGTTTATATGTTCTGTCTATAACGACTTTGATCCTCTAGTCTATGTTTATATGTACTGCCTATAACGACTTTGTTTCTCTAGTCTATGTTTATATGTTCTGTCTATAACGACTTTGTTTCTCTAGTCTATGTTTATATGTTCTGTCTATAACGACTTTGTTTCTCTAGTCTATGTTTATATGTACTGTCTATAACGACTTTGTTTCTCTGGTCTATGTTTATATGTTCTGTCTATAACGATCTAGCTATTTCAAAAACAGATAAATAAAGCAACCCAAAAAGCAAGGAGAAAGTCGGTTATTCTAAGAAAGCAGTGTTGAACCACATGGGGTGCGAGTGGGAAAATACTCAGTCAAGTTTACCAACAGAGTATACGCCCACATTTAGAATATGGATCTTCCGCATGGTGCACAACATCAAACACCACATTGCATGAACTGGATAAAGTACAAAACCAGGCACTTAGGGTCATCACAGGAGCAATGAAATCAACACTAATATTGGAGATGGAGAAATTGTGGAGGATACCAGCACTGAGAGAACAGAGGGACACAAACGTGTTAATACAGGCAGAAAAATGTGTATGCATGCCGAGACATCCAATGAAGGACCGATTCCAAAATCTTGCATTGGGACGACTTAAGAGAAGCAGCTTTATCTACCAAGCCAAGCGTATTAGTAGACAAACACCAGACATGCCAAGAGCTGTTAACCCCTACTGCCCATACCAGAACAGACTCCCTGGACAGAGGAATCAGAATTATCAATACAAATACGGACAGAAGTGAAAGGAATAGTTGACAAAGAAGAACATAATAGTCTACAGCGAAAAACAATAACTCTCATTTTCCTGGATGAAGAATACCCACAAGACCTATGGATTAGTGTGTACACAGATGGATCAGCACAGAATGCAGTAAAGAATAGGGGAGCAGGTGCATATATAGAGTACCCAAATAACACTAGGGATATGAATAAAATAGCAACAGGGAAATATTGTCACAATTATGATGCTGAAATACAAGCAATAAAGTTAGCAATAGAAAAACTGCTGAACAGTAATTTTAGCCCACAGCCTGTAGTGTTTTTGACAGATGCAATATCAGTACTCCAGGCACTACAATCCAGAAAATTACCACATCTGCAGGCCTTATTGACTGAACTCTGCAAGCACCACAGGGTTGCCCTGCAGTGGATCCCATCTCAGTGTGGAATACCAGGAAATAAGAAAGCAGATCAGTTGGCAAAGGAAGGTTCAACAGGCACACAACTAGATACACCGGTTACATACCATCATAAGAAACAGATAATCAAATCAATCAGAGGACCACAAGCCCCAAATCAGGATGTCTTTCATAATATGAATAGATATGAACAAGTTATCATTATACGCCTCAGAACAGGACACAATCGACTCCATAGTCACATGTATACAACATTCAAGATGGGCACCTCAACTACTTGTACATGTGGACAGGCGACCCAGACTGCTGAACACATACTTCAAGACTGCACTGAATATAGTAGACTGAGGAAAATCCATTGGCCCATAGATACAACACTACAGACAAAACTATATGGGCCACTGCAAGAATTACAAAAGACTGTAAAATTTATACAGGAAACGACATTGCAGATACAGACAATACTTCGGGCGAGCAGGCAGGTAGACAGATAGACGCACGGACGGATATACGGACGAACGGACAGACAGATAGACAGACTGATAGATAAACAGACAGACAGACACAGACAGACAGACAGATAGATAGATAGATAGATAGATAGATAGATAGATAGATAGATAGATAGATAGATAGATAGATAGATAGATAGATAGATAGATAGATAGATAGATAGATAGATAGATAGATAGATAGATAGATAGATAGATAGATAGATAGATAGATAGATAGATAGATAGATAGATAGATAGATAGATAGATAGATAGATAGATAGATAGATAGATGTCATAAAACTAACGATAACATAGACAGCTTAAGAGAATGGCCTTGGAGAAGGTCAACAACAGAAATGATAAATAACTGTTGAGATCGAGAGTTATGGAGAGACATGGTCACCTACGCCAACAGACGTGCTACTTGATGATGATGATGTATTATAAGGACCTTGTTTCTGTAGTCTATATTTGTATGTACTAATGTAATGTAGTGGAAGGTCAGGTTTTGGGGCGCAACTAACGTCTTGTCTTAACTTAATGCCACGAGTTGACATTAGCGTAAGGTCTTGACCCCAAGTTGGTATCTGCCGGGTTGTGATGGCCTTCTTGATTTCTCAGGTTCTACTGGAGAAGTTGGAACTTGTCCTGACCAGAGGTACTGCAATACTAGGTCTTCTATATCAGTAAGAGCCATCACTACAGGGAACACAGCGATCCTAGCTTCTGTTAGCCAGTCTGTTTTGTTGTAGACTCAATACTAGGTCTTCTAAATCAGCAACAACCACCACTACAGGAAACACAACGATTCTAGCTTCTGTTAGCCAGCCTGTTTTGATGTAGACTCAATACTAGGTCTTTTATATCAGTTAGGGCCACCACTACAGGGAACACAACGATCCTAGCTTCTGTTAGTCAGTCTGTTTTGATGTAGGCTCAATACTAGGTCTTCTATATCAGTAAGAGCCACCACTACAGGGAACACAACGATCCTAGCTTCTGTTAGCCAGCCTGTTTTGATGTAGACTCAATACTAGGTCTTCTATATCAGTTAGAGTCACCACTACAGGGAACACGACGATCCTAGCTTCTGTTAGTCAGCCTGTTTTGATGTAGGCTCAATACTAGGTCTTCTATATCAGTTAGAGTCACCACTACAGGGAACACGACGATCCTAGCTTCTGTTAGTCAGCCTGTTTTGATGTAGGCTCAATACTAGGTCTTCTATATCAGTAAGAGCCACCTTTACAGGGAGCACAACGATCCTAGCCTCTGTTAGCCAGCCTGTTTTGATGTAGGCTCAATACTAGGTCTTCTATATCAGTAAGAGCCACCTTTACAGGGAACACAACGATCCTAGCCTCTGTTAGCCATTCTGTTTGGACGAAGGTTAGTTGCCAATGAATACCGATACCGACCGGGGGGGGGGGGGTGTCGAGGCGAGGTCCTATCAGCTGATTGGCCGCCGACCCTAATATTATGAAGACGCTTGAGTTCCCAATGCCGCAACTCTGGGTCGCGCTGTGTCGTTCTTAACGCTGCAACACTGTATCAACGCCTATTTGTTTCCAATGTTTTATTTCTACCTCCCGGCTCCGTCCCTGCAGCCTCTCCTGTTTGTCACTTAGAGAACAGCCTATAGATGAGACATGCTTTTATTCTTCCTTCCTCTTATTCTCCCTTTTCTTCTACGTACATTATTTCTCCATCTTATTCTCCCTTTTCTTTTACGTACAATATTTCTCCATCTTACTCTCCCTTTTCTTCTACGTACATTATTTCTCCATCTTATTCTCCCTTTTCTTCTACGTACAATATTTCTCCATCTTATTCTCCCTTTTCTTCTACGTACATTATTTCTCCATCTTATTCTCCCTTTTCTTTTACGTACAATATTTCTCCATCTTACTCTCCCTTTTCTTCTACGTACATTATTTCTCCATCTTATTCTCCCTTTTCTTCTACGTACAATATTTCTCCATCTTATTCTCCCTTTTCTTCTACGTACATTATTTCTCCATCTTATTCTCCCTTTTCTTCTACGTACAATATTTCTCCATCTTATTCTCCCTTTTCTTCTACGTACAATATTTCTCCATCTTATTCTCTATCATAATCAATCAAAATGATCCCCATCATTATCGTTCTTTTCCTCCTCTTTTATTCTCCAAATATTCCTTCTTCTTCTTCTCATATCTGTTCATTCTTCATCGCCCAAAGTAGAGCCAATAAATCTATCCCAACAGCATAGGTTTTTTGTGCTCGGTAGGAATCTCTTCATTATATTTAATCTAAATTAAATTTAAAATGAATCTAACCTCTATATTTAATAGTGAATCTCACCTCAATTTTTAATAATGAACCTCTCCTCTATATTTAATAGTGAATCTCTCCTCTATATTTAATAGTGAATCTCTCCTCTATATTTAATAATGAACCTCTCCTCTATATTTAATAGTGAATCTCTCCTCTATATTTAATAGTGAATCTCTCCTCTATATTTAATAGCGAACCTCCCCTCAATATTTAATAGTGAACCTCTCCTCTATATTTAGTAGTGAATCTCTCCTCTATATTTAATAGTGAATCTCTCCTCTATATTTAATAGTGAATCTCTCCTCTATATTTAATAGTGAAATCTCTCCTCTATATTTAATAGTGAATCTCTCCTCTATATTTAATAGTGAATCTCTCCTCTATATTTAATAGTGAATCTCTCCTCTATATTTAATAGTGAATCTCTCCTCTATATTTAATAGTGAATCTCTCCTCTATATTTAATAGTGAATCTCTCCTCTATATTTAATAGTGAACCTTCCCTCTATATTTAATAGTGAATCTCTCCTCTATATTTAATAGTGAATCTCTCCTCTATATTTAATAGTGAATCTCTCCTCTATATTTAGTAGTGAATCTCTCCTCTATATTTAGTAGTGAATCTCTCCTCTATATTTAATAGTGAATCTCTCCTCTATTTTTAATAGTGAACCTCCCCTCTATATTTAATAATGAATCTCTCCTCTATATTTAATAGTGAATCTCTCCTCTATATTTAATAGTGAATCTCTCCTCTATATTTAATAATGAACCTCCCCTCTATATTTAATAATGAATCTCTCCTCTATATTTAATAGTGAATCTCTCCTCTATATTTTATAGTGAATCTCTCCTCTATATTTAATAGTGAATCTCTCCTCTATATTTAATAGTGAATCTCTCCTCTATATTTAATAGTGAATCTCTCCTCAATATTTGATAGTGAATCTCTACCTCTATATTTAATAGTGAATCTCTCCTCTATTTTTAATAGTGAACCTCCCCTCTATATTTAATAATGAATCTCTCCTCTATTTTTAATAGTGAACCTCCCCTCCATATTTAATAATGAATCTCTCCTCTATATTTAGTAGTGAATCTCTCCTCTATTTAATAGTGAATCTCTCCTCTATATTTAATAGTGAATCTCTCCTCTATATTTAATAGTGAATCTCTCCTCTATATTTAATAGTGAATCTCTCCTCTATATTTAATAGCGAACCCCTCCCCTCTATATTTAATAGTGAACCTCTCCTCTATATTTAGTAGTGAATCTCTCCTCTATATTTAATAGTGAATCTCTCCTCTATATTTAATAGTGAATCTCTCCTCTATATTTAATAGTGAATCTCTCCTCTATATTTAATAGTGAATCTCTCCTCTATACTAAATAGCGAATCTTTCTTGCCTGCTAGCTGGTGAGTCTTACACAAGAGTTGACCTCCGACCTCCGGCAGGTTAGCCTGAAGCACGTTGGCAGGTATGCTTCAACTGCCAGACTAAGCTACACTCTCTCTTGCTGCAGATGTTGCTGGTAGTAGTCGAGCGTGCTACCGCGTGACGTCAGAAGGTTAAAATTGGATGTGAGCGCAGACCTGGTGTGTTTAGCATTAGCTTCGTCCGAGTTTTAATTGAAAATGAGCACCTGACCATGGAAAGTCAGTATGGGTTCTCGTCACACTTAGTTCACAGATGCATGTTTTCATCTCAAAAGTGACATTTCAGTTAAGCATATTCTATACGTGGTATGGTCAGTACCAAACCAGGCCGCTCAGAATCCCCCAAGAGAAAATTTTCAGAGCACATTTTAAAACAAAACATATCCTACAGGACTGTAGCACTCTCAACACAGAAACATCCAGACAAACTCCAGAACATATCCTACAGGACTGCAGCACTCTCAACACAGGAGCATCCAGACAAACTCCAGAACATATCCTACAGGACTGCAGCACTCTCAACACAGGAACATCCAGACAAACTCCAGAACATATCCTACAGGACTGCAGCACTCTCAACACAGAAACATCCAGACAAACTCCAGAACATATCCTACAGGACTGCAGCACTCTCAACACAGGAACATCCAGACAAACTCCAGAACATATCCTACAGGACTGCAGCACTCTCAACACAGGAGCATCCAGACAAACTCCAGAACATATCCTACAGGACTGCAGCACTCTCAACACAGGAGCATCCAGACAAACTCCAGAACATATCTTACATGACTGTAGCACTCACAACACAGGAGCATCCAGACAAACTCCAGAACATATCATACAGGAATGTAGTACTCTCAACACCCTAATAACACAAATATGGCCCACAAAAACAACACTACAGGACTACAGCACTCTCAACACCCTAACAACACACATATGGCCCACGAAAACAACACTACAGGACTACAGCACTCTCAACACCCTAAGAACACAAATATGACCCACAAAAACAACACTACAGGACTACAACACTCTCAACACCCTAAAAACACAAATATGGCCCACAAAAACAACACTACAGGACTACAGCACTGTCAACACCCTAACACAAATATGGCCCACAAAAACAACACTACAGGACTACAACACTCTCAACACCCTAACAACACAAATATGGCCCACAAAAACAACACTACAGGACTACAGCACTGTCAGCACCCTAACAACACAAATATGGCCCACAAAAACAACACTAGAGGACAAGCTATGGGGGACCGGTAATGATCTCAAACACATCGTCTTGTTCGTGACCCAAGCTGGTCTAAACAGAATGTGTCGAACGAAAGTCGGAAACAGTCTTAGCCTGGTGGTATATTTTGTCGCAGCACAATGAAGTCTGTTGTTCTGAAATTCGTGTCTGTATAAGACATTTTAAATTTAGGATATTTTGTTTTTCAGCAAGCAAGCACATGATAGTAGTGATTTTTTAAATTAATTAAATGAGCGTTAGTTATGTTAAGTTTTATAAAGAGCTGCTTTTCCCGCGTTTTTGCCTTCCTGATGTATCCGACTTTTATATTTTCTTTTGTGACCGGATTTGCCTTTGGGTCGTTTGGTCAGACTTGTTGTTCACCAGAAGCATGTTGGGTAGTCAGCTAGAATGATACACTACGACATAATCAGTTAGCTATGGGTCGCTCTTTACTGTCAGCTCTCACAGGGCCAGAAATGTCTTGCTGGCTTCACTTTATACCATTGGGTTCACATTACCTCACTGTGTTCACAATACATCACTGGGTTCACAATACATCACTGGGTTCACAATACATCACTGGGTTCATAATAAATCACCTAATTCATATTACACCACTGAATTCACATTACATCACTGAATTCACATTACATAACTGAATTCACATTACATCACTGAATTCACATTATACCACTTATTCATATGTTATCATTTGGTTCAAAATATATTACTGGGTTCACGTTACATTACTGGATTCATTATGCATCACTTGGTTTACATTACATCATTGGGATCACATTACGTCACTGCATCACCAAGTTCATATTATATTACTGGGTTCACATTATATCACCTAATTCACATTATATCGCCTAATTCACATTATATCACTGTATCACTGGCTTCACGTTGCATCACGGAGTTCACATTACATATCTGTATTCGCATTACACAACTAGGTTCACATTACATCATTGGGTTCATAATACATCACATGGTTTACATTACATCGCTGGGTTCACATTGTATCACCTGGCGTAGGTGATCATATCTCTTCACAACTTGTGATCTCGACAGTTATTTATAATTTCTGTTGTTGACCTACTGCCAAGCCATTCTCTTTACCTGTCTGGTATCTTTTCTCTTTGCTTCCCTCTATCTCTTCGTCCCTCAATTTTCCCAGTTGTTACAATATATTCCAGCTGTTCTCTTCTCATTGCATGGCTAACAAATGATGATTGTTTCTTCCGAATATTGGAAATTAGCTCTATTTTTGCTTTGGCCTCTTTCAGAACGTTTTCATTACTCTTCTTAGCCGTCCATGGTATTCTCAACATTCTTCTGTAAAGCCACATTTTTACAGACTCCAGTGATTTTCTTGTCTGTTGTCCTATTGTCCATGATTCACATCCATATGTTAAGACTGGCTCTACATAACATTTAAGAACTCTTTTTTTTTGTTTTTATTGTCAAAAATGGGTTGCATAGTATCTTCCTCATTTTTGGAAAGCTGCTTTTGCCTGAGCCATTCCGCATCTCACCTCTGTTGTACATCACAATCATGAATCACATTACATCACTGGATTAAAATTACATCTCATGGCTCATATTACATCAGTGGGTTTATATTACACCACTGAATTCGTATTACATCAGTGGGTTAAAATTACTTCAATGGGTTAACATTTCATCAAGGGTTAAAATTATATCATTGAGTTCATATTACATCACTGGGTTTATATTACATCACTGGGTTTATATTACAGCACTGGGTTTACATTATAGCACTGGGTTTATATTACATCACTGGGTTTATATTACAGCACCGGGTTTATATTACATCACTGGGTTTATATTACATCACTGGGTTTATATTACATCACTGGGTTTATATTACAGCACTGGGTTTATATTACATCACTGGGTGTATATTACAGCACTGGGTTTATATTACATCACATGGTTCATATTACAGCACTGGGTTTATATTACATCACTGGGTTTATATTACATCACTGTGTTATATTACATCACTGAGTTTATATTACATCATTGGGTTTATATTACATCACTGGGTTTATATTACATCACTGGGTCTATATTACATCACTGGGTTATATTAAATCACTGGGTTTATATTACATCAGTGGGTTTATATTACATCACTGGGTTTATATTACATCACTGGGTTTATATTACATCACCGGGCTTATATTAAATCACTGGGTTTATATTACATCAATGGGTTTATATTACATCACTGGGTTTATATTACATCAGTGGGTTTATATTAAATCACTGGGTTTATATTACATCCAAGGGTTTATATTACATAAGTGGGTTTATATTAAATCACTGGGTTTATATTACATAAGTGGGTTTATATTACATCACTGGGTTTATATTACATCAGTGGGTTTATGTTACATCACTGGTTTTATATTACATCACTGGGTTTATATTACATCACTGGGTTTATATAACATCAGTGGGTTTATATTACATCACTGGGTTTATATTACATCAGTGGGTTTATATTACATCATCAGGTCGTCTTAATACAAACACAAGAGATGTGCAAACACAACCCTATATTAACATAATCACTAAACGTGATGTTTTTTTTCCTTCCACTCCCCTTTCTATATTTCTGTACCGGTTGGATGTACGTGATGTTGATATCGACATTGGATGCTTCGATAACATCGACCTGAACTTCATCCAATCTTCCACAACGAACATCAATCATGGATATTCTAAACGCGTGGCACCCCGGACATGTCTGATTTCAAACCACTCGACGCTGTTGAGTCCAGGAGCAGAGAGACAACGGAGGTCGCTACGAGAAACAGATCGAGGATGACGAAGATGGACATCTTGTCTACAAAGCTGGGGATGTCCTGCGTGCTCGATGTAAGCATCTCCTCATTACATCTGTTGATTACATTTGGTAGAAATCTACTAACTATGCAAATAGAATAATGTTAATTACATTTGGTAGAAATCTACTAACTATGTAAATAGAATAATGTTAATTACATTTCGTAGAAATCTACTATGTAAATAGAATAATGTTAATTACATTTGGTAGAAATCTACTAACTATGTAAATAGAATAATGTTAATTACATTTGGTAGAAATCTACTATGTAAATAGAATAATGTTAATTACATTTGGTAGAAATCTACTAACTATGTAAATAGAATAATGTTAATTACATTTGGTAGAAATCTACTATGTAAATAGAATAATGTTAATTACATTTGGTAGAAATCTACTAACTATGTAAATAGAATAATGTTAATTACATTTCGTAGAAATCTACTATGTAAATAGAATAATGTTAATTACATTTGGTAGAAATTTACTAACTATGTAAATAGAATAATGTTAATTACATTTCGTAGAAATCTACTATGTAAATAGAATAATGTTAATTACATTTGGTAGAAATCTACTAACTATGTAAATAGAATAATGTTAATTACATTTGGTAGAAATCTACTATGTAAATAGAATAATGTTAATTACATTTGGTAGAAATCTACTAACTATGTAAATAGAATAATGTTAATTACATTTGGTAGAAATCTACTATGTAAATAGAATAATGTTAATTACATTTGGTAGAAATCTACTAACTATGAAATAGAATAATGTTAATTACATTTGGTAGAAATCTACTATGTAAATAGAATAATGTTAATTACATTTGGTAGAAATCTACTAACTATGTAAATAGAATAATGTTAATTACATTTGGTAGAAATCTACTAACTATGTAAATAGAATAATGTTAATTACATTTGGTAGAAATCTACTAACTATGTAAATAGAATAATGTTAATTACATTTGGTAGAAATCTACTATGTAAATAGAATAATGTTAATTACATTTGGTAGAAATCTACTAACTATGTAAATAGAATAATGTTAATTACATTTGGTAGAAATCTACTAACTATGTAAATAGAATAATGTTAATTACATTTGGTAGAAATCTACTAACTATGTAAATAGAATAATGTTAAATACATTTGGTAGAAATCTACTAACTATGTAAATAGAATAATGTTAATTACATTGGTTGTAATTACTAATACAATTTGGTAGAAATCTGCAAATTATGTAGGTAGATTACATCTAATTACACTGGTTGAATGTACTATTTAAATTTGGTATAAATGTACTAATTATGTAAGTTGATTACATCTAATTATACTGTCTTGAGTTTACTAATTACATTTGATACAAATCTACTAATTATGTAAATACATTACTTGTAATTACACTGGTTGAGTCTACTAATTACAGTTGGTAGAAATCTACTAATTATGTAAGAAGAATACTTACTCATTGAATCTACTAATTACATTTGGTAAAAGTCTACTAATTATGTAAGCATATAACTTGTAATTACACTAGTTGAATCTACTAATTACAATTAGTATAAATCTACAAATTCTCCAATTGTCCATCTTTTGATGTTACTCGTCCATGTTAGTCTTGGTCTGCCTCTGTCTCTTGCTTTGATGGTGCAGGTTGTCATAGACTGACTTGTCCAACTTTTGATGTTACTTGTCCATGTTAGTCTTGGTCTGCCTCTGTCTCTTGTTTTGATGGTGCAGGTTGTCATAGACTGACTTGTCCATCTTTTGATGTTACTCGTCCATGTTAGTCTTGGTCTGTCTTTGTCTCTTGTTTTGATGGTGCAGGTTGTCATAGACTGACTTGTCCATCTTTTGATGTTACTCGTCCATGTTAGTCTTGGTCTGCCTTTGTCTCTTGCTTTGATGGTGCAGGTTGTCATAGGCTGACTTGTCCATCTTTTGATGTTACTCGTCCATGTTAGTCTTGGTCTACCTTTGTCTCTTGCTTTGATGGTGCAGGTTGTCATAGGCCGACTTGTCCATCTTTTGATGTTACTCGTCCATGTTAGTCTTGGTCTGCCTCTTTTACCTTGTATTTTCCCCTCCACGATTACTTTTAGTAGGCTGTTGTGTCTTTTAACATGGCCCCAAAAATCGCATGAATTCTGTTTGCACTTCTAATTTTATTTTTAGTTGTTTTAAAACTTTATCGAATGCTTTCTTTTCTTTTCATCAAATTTTTCCTTTTCTTCTATAAATCTACATTTCAAACTAATTACAGTTGATAAAACTCCACTGATATCCCAAACATGATACCAACAATGACGTTTGTTGATCCAGCTAATTACAGTTGATAAAACTCCACTGATATCCCAAACATAATACCAACAATGACGTTTGTTGATCCAGCTAGTTACAGTTGATAACACTCTACTGATATCCCAAACATAATACCAACAATGACGTTTGTTGATCCAGCTAGTTACAGTTGATAAAACTCCACTGATATCCCAAACATAATACCAACAATGACGTTTGTTGATCCAGCTAGTTACAGTTGATAACACTCTACTGATATCCCAAACATAATACCAACAATGACGTTTGTTGATCCAGCTAATTACAGTTGATAAAACTCCACTGATATCCCAAACATAATACCAACAATGACGTTTGTTGATCCAGCTAGTTACAGTTGATAAAACTCCACTGATATCCCAAACATGATACCAACAATTACGTTTGTTGATCCAGCTAGTTACAGTTGATAAAACTCCACTGATGTCCCAAACATAATACCAACAATGACGTTTGTTGATCCAGCTAGTTACAGTTGATAACACTCTACTGATATCCCAAACATAATACCAACAATGACGTTTGTTGATCCAGCTAGTTACAGTTGATAACACTCTACTGATATCCCAAACATAATACCAACAATGACGTTTGTTGATCCAGCTAGTTACAGTTGATAAAACTCCACTGATATCCCAAACATGATACCAACAATGACGTTTGTTGATCCAGCTAGTTACAGTTGGTAGACACCTAGAAGAGATGTCTGGCTACACTGTTTTAAATGATTAAATTAAAATTCGTTGAAATATCGTTAACCCAATGACATGAGTAAAATACCTTCTAAAAAATATTGTTTGGAGACTTCTAACTAGAATAAAAACATAACATACGCGAGTAACAAACGTGGAACAATTCTCATTACATGACAGTAATCTTCTAGCTAAGGGTCAAATAATTGTTGTTTTAAAATAACATTGGCTGGAAACTACTCATTACATGACAGTAATCTTCTAGCTAAGGGTCAAATAATTGTTGTTTTAAAATAACATTGGTTGGAAACTACTCATTACATGACAGTAATCTTCTAGCTAAGGGTCAAATAATTGTTGTTTTAAAATAACATTGGTTGGAAACTACTCATTACATGACAGTAATCTTCTAGCTAAGGGTCAAATAATTGTTGTTTTAAAATAACATTGGTTGGAAACTACTCATTACATGACAGTAATCTTCTAGCTAAGGGTCAAATAATTGTTGTTTTAAAATAACATTGGCTGGAAACTACTCATTACATGACAGTATTCTTCTAGCTAAGGGTCAAATAATTGTTGTTTTAAAATAACATTGGTTGGAAACTACTCATTACATGACAGTATTCTTCTAGCTAAGGGTCAAATAATTGTTGTTTTAAAATAACATTGGCTGGAAACTACTCATTACAGGACAGTATTCTTCTAGCTAAGGGTCAAATAATTGTTGTTTTAAAATAACATTGGCTGGAAACTACTCATTACATGACAGTATTCTTCTAGCTAAGGGTCAAATAATTGTTGTTTTAAAATAACATTGGTTGGAAACTACTCATTACATGACAGTATTCTTCTAGCTAAGGGTCAAATAATTGTTGTTTTAAAATAACATTGGTTGGAAACTACTCATTACATGACAGTAATCTTCTAGCTAAGGGTCAAATAATTGTTGTTTAAAAATAACATTGGTTGGAAACTACTCATTACATGACAGTATTCTTCTAGCTAAGGGTCAAATAATTGCTCTTTTAAAATAATATTGGTTGGAAACTACTCATTACATGACAGTATTCTTCTAGCTAAGGGTCAAATAATTGTTGTTTAAAAATAACATTGGCTGGAAACTACTCATTACATGACAACAATCTTCTAGCTAAGGGTCAAATAATTGCTCTTTTAAAATAACATTGGTTGGAAACTACTCATTACATGACAGTAATCTTCAAGCTAAGGGTCAAATAATTGCTCTTTTAAAATAACATTGGCTGGAAACTACTAATTACATTGACAGTAATCTTCTAGCTGAGGGTCAAATAATTGCTCTTTTAAAATAACATTGGTTGGAAACTACTCATTACATGGCAATAATCTTCTAACTAAGGGTCAAATAATTGCTCTTTTAAAATAACATTGGCTGGAAACTACTAATTACATTGACAGTAATCTTCTAGCTGAGGGTCAAATAATTGCTCTTTTAAAATAACATTGGCTGGAAACTACTCATTACATGACAGTAATCTTCTAGCTAAGGGTCAAATAATTGCTCTTTTAAAATAACATTGGCTGGAAACTACTCATTACATGACAGTAATCTTCTAGCTAAGGGTCAAATAATTGCTCTTTTAAAATAACATTGGTTGGAAGCTACTCATTACATGACAGTAATCTTCTAATATTTTTTTAAAAGGGAATTGTAATAATGTCAGCAGTTGTCTAATTACTTTGACAGTAGTCTTCCAATTACACTGACAGTACTCTTTTAATTACATTGGTAGAATCATCTAATTACATTGGTAGAATCTTATCTTCTAATTACATTGGTCGAATAACCTAATTACAATGGTAGAATCTCCTAATTACATTGGTAGAATCATCTAATTACATTGGTAGAATCATCTAATTACATTGGTAGAATCTTATCTTCTAATTACATTGGTAGAATCATCTAATTACATTGGTAGAATCATCTAATTACATTGGTAGAATCTTATCTTCTAATTACATTGGTAGAATCATCTAATTACATTGGTAGAATCATCTAATTACATTGGTAGAATCATCTAATTACATTGGTAGAATCTTATCTTCTAATTACATTGGTAGAATCATCTAATTACAATGATAGAATCTCCTAATTACATTGGTAGATTCTTCTAATTGTATCATCATAATAATCTAATTACATTAGTAGAATCTTCTAATTACATTAGTAGAATCATCTAATTGTATCATCATAATCTTCTAATTACATTAGTAGAATCATCTAATTGTATCATCATAATCTTCTAATTACATTAGTAGAATCACCTAATTGTATCATCATAATCATCTAATCACATTAGTAGAATCTTCTAATTGTATCATCATAATCTTCTAATTACATTAGTAGAATCTTCTGATTGTATCATCATAATCTTCTAATTACATTGGTAGAATCTTCTAATTACATTAGTAGAATCTTCTGATTGTATCATCATAATCTTCTAATTACATTGGTAGAATCTTCTAATTACATTAGTAGAATCTTCTAATTACTTTGGTAGAATCTTATCTTCTAATTACATTTAATCTTCTAATTGTATTAGTAGAATCTTCTAATTACATTGGTAGAATCTTCTAATTACATTAGTAGAATCTTCTAATTACTTTGGTAGAATCTTATCCTCTAATTACATTTAATCTTCTAATTGTATTAGTAGAATCTTCTAATTACATTTGTACAATTTTCTAATTACATTTATACAATCATCTCATTACATTTGTAGAATCACCTAATTACATTGATAGAATCTTCTATTTACATTGGTAGAATGTTATATTTACACTGGTAGAATCTTCTGTTTACATTGGTAGAATCTAATTACAATGGTAGAATGTTCAATTTACACTGGTAGAATCTTAAATTTACATTGGTAGGATCTTCTAATTACATTAGTAGAATCATCTAATTAATTTGGTAGAATCATCTAATTACATTTGTAGAATCATCTAATTACATTAGTAGGTTCATCTAATTACATTAGTAGAATCTTCTAATTGTATTAGTAGAATCTTCTAATTACATTGGTAGAATCTTTTAATTACATTAGTAGAATCATCTAATTACATTAGTAGAATCATCTAATTACATTTGTAGAATCTTCTAATTACATTAGTAGAATCATCTAATTACATTAGTAGAATCTTCTAATTACATTAGTAGAATCATCTAATTACACTGGTATAATCATCTAATTACATTAGTAGAATCATCTAATTACATTGGTAGAATCATCTAATTACACTGGTAGAATCATCTAATTACATTGGTAGAATCATCTAATTACATTAGTAGAATCATCTAATTACTTTGGTAGAATCATGTCTTCTAATTACATTTAATCTTCTAATTGTATTAGTAGAATCTTCTAATTACATTTGTACAATTTTCTAATTACATTGGTAGAATCATCTCATTACATTTATAGAATCATCACATTACATTTGTAGAATCTTCTATTTACATTGGTAGAATCTTCTATTTACATTGGCAGAATCTTCTAATTACATTAGTAGATTCTTCTAATTACATTGGTAGGATCTTCTAATTACATTGGTAGAATCTTCTATTTACATTGGCAGATTCTTCTATTTACATTGGTAGGATCCTCTGTTTACAGTGGTAGGATCTTCTAATTACATTTTTAGAATCTTCTAATCACATTGGTAGAATCTTCTAATTACATTGGTAGAATCTTCTAATCACATTGGTAGGATCTTCTATTTACATTGGTAGGATCTTCTATTTACATTGGTAGAATCTTCTATTTACATTGATTGGATCTTCTAATTACATTTGTATAATCTTCTATTTACATTGGTAGAATCTTCTATTTACATTGGTATAATCTTCTATTTACATTGGTAGAATCTTCTATTTATATTGGTAGAATCTTCTATTTACATTGGTAGGATCTTCTAATTACATTGGTAGAATCTTCTATTTACATTTGTAGAATCTTCTATTTACATTTGTAGAATCTTCTATTTACATTGGTAGAATCTTCTATTTACATTGGTAGAATCTTCTAATTACATTTGTAGAATCTTCTATTTACATTTGTAGAATCTTCTATTTACATTTGTAGAATCTTCTATTTACATTGGTAGAATCTTCTAATTACATTTGTAGAATCTTCTAATTACATTTGTAGAATCCTCTATTGACATTGGTAGAATGTCAAGTTGGTAGATTTGGTAATGTCAAATGGAGAATCATATATTTAGCATTCTAGTGTCACCAGAAAGGGGAATAACAATCCCCTAGATTTAGTCTTTAACTCATTAGATACGCCCCGATCGTTAGTTCTCGAGATTTAACCTTTAACTCATTACACACGCCTCGATCGTTATTTCTCGAGATTTAACCTTCAACTCATTAGACACGCCCCGATCGTTAGTTCTCCAGATTTAACCTTTAACTCATTAGACACGCCCCGATTGTTAGTTCTTGAGATTTAACATTTAACTCATTATGTATCAGAAACGCTGTTTTCGATATTAGGAATAGGTATTTCAACGTAAAAATGTATCAGGATATAGGTTCTTTTCGTATCAGGAGAAGAATCGATATTAGGATGGCTGTATTACGTTCAGGAGGAGAATCAATATTAGGATGGCTGTATTACGTTCAGGAGGAGAATCAATATTAGGATGGCTGTTTTACGTTCAGGAGGAGAATCAATATTAGGATGGCGGTATTACGTTCAGGAGAAGAATCAATATTAGGAGGGCTGTATTACGTTCAGGAGAAGAATCAATATTAGGATGGCTGTATTACGTTCAGGAGGAGAATCAATATTAGGATGGCGGTATTACGTTCAGGAGAAGAATCAATATTAGGAGGGCTGTATTACGTTCAGGAGAAGAATCAATATTAGGATGGCTGTATTACGTTCAGGAGGAGAATCAATATTAGGAGGGCTGTATTACGTTCAGGAGAAGAATCAATATTAGGAGGGCTGTATTACGTTCAGGAGGAGAATCAATATTAGGATGGCTGTATTACGTTCAGGAGGAAGATTTTGTTGATCACTTAAATGATCACCGGACAGCTGATAAATCTTTGACAGCTACAGCTGGTTAATCACTCGTGAATCAGTTGTTATAATCAGCTGCTGGCTGCCCTGGTCTCTGGCCATGCAATATGACAGGCGACACACTTGCGCCTTAGCCCTGACCTCACTTGCCTCCTGGATCTTGGTCAAGCACGAGATTCTCTCGCTTGGGAAACCCCGACACGTTATAACGTGTCCCGTGTTAGAGTATAGTGTTTTGTACTTCGACTTGTGTTGTGTCCACGACCTTTTGTTTCTTTCCTTTAACGTTCCCAAGTCTTTCTTCGCCAAGCGTGATCTGTTAACTGTTGGACACACCAAATTAGAACACTTTAATGCGAACAGTCTTTATTTCACAGCCCAATCCATGGGCGACGTGTTTAACATAGTTACATGACATTACATGACTAATGTTTGGTAATGAGGTCATTCACACGCTGTCCAGTAGCAATGTTACTCGCCACTGGGTCCTAGGCTTCTACACACTTCTCTACTTATCTACTCACATGTAAGCGGAAACCGTTCCCCATTGAACGACCTCCTCAGGTCTAATTCTAATAAACTTATTCTACCAGTTTAGTGTACCTATATCGAGACAGTTCCCCATTGAACGACCTCCTCAGGTCTAAGTCTAATATACTTATTCTACCAGTTTAGTGTACCTATATCGAGACAGTTCCCCGTTGAACGGCCTCCTCAGGTCTAAGTCTAATATACTTATTCAACCAGTTTAGTGTACCTATATCGCGACTGTTCCCCATTGAACAACCTCCTCCGATCTAATGCTAACCTACTTGTTCTATTCGTCTCGTGGACTTTAATTCTCTGGAAACTCCTAACCTAATCCTCGAGGTTTCATCTATGACTGTTCAGAACTCTCTATATCTAACAGTTCTTAGTCTACACTTAGTCCATCACTGCTTACTACGTTGGCTATGGTTAGCCCCTATGGCGGACCACATTTGTGGCCGCTTTCTCTACAACTACGCGTGTGTCATCTCTGATGTTCTCCTAGGAAAATCCTTCTGTTTTTGTGTGTCTCGTCTTTAAATGTTTGTCGGCACCTCCAATCAAATCGATCCACGTGTTTAGTTTCTTGACTAATACACCCCCGCAAATCTCGAGATAGTCTGTTTCATAATTTTCTTTTCTATTTCTCGTGGACTCTATTATCGTTTCCGGTTGCTTGTCAACTATTTCGGAACTCACGCGTTTACACCCAGATTTATCCTTTAGCTCCTTAAGCTCACCAGGACCGTTAGTCCTCCAGATTTAATCCTTAACTCCTTAAACTCGCGAGAACCATTAGTCCCCCATATTTTATCTTTAACTCCTTAGACACGCTGGGATCGTTAGATTTAACCCTTAACTCTAAAGCACTGAAAAGACCATTAGTCCCCCATATTTTATCTTTAACTCCTTAGACACGCTAGGATCGTTAGATTTAACCCTTAACTCCAGAGCAATGAAAAGATCAGAAGTCCCCCATATTATATCTTTAACTCCTTAGACACGCTAGGATAGTTAGATTTAACCCTTAACTCCAAAACAATGAAAAGACCATTAGTCCCCCATATTTAACCCTTAATTTCTCATCACGCCAAGAGCTGTAGTTCTTAGATTTACACTTTAGCTGCCGAGCACCGGCCGTGACGAGCAGAAAGTCTGATGTCCCAGTAATAGTAAGATACTGTTTTACAACACGCTCAGTTTAATTTAATAAAAACTTGGACCATTTTCTAGTAAACTAATTTTATACATAAATTTGAACTTGGTAGACTTTCATAGCTCCCAATTTGCAGTTCTGGAAATCTATTTTAACCAAGATATGATTCTGGAGTTAGCTCCCACATTTCTTCCTCTATGCCTTCTTCGGCTTCAGATTCTTTATTTTATCTGACGTCACAGACTAAAGGACAGACCAGAGCTGAGATATAAGGGTGTTTGCAGAGCTTCCTTGGGGGAATTCTCTATCAGTGAAAGAAATTGAAGGACTGGACAGAGCTGAGATATAAGGATGTTTGTAGGGCTTCCTTGAGGGAATTCTCTATCAGTTAATTAAAGAAATTGAAGGACAGACCAGTGCTGAGATATAAGGATGTTTGCAGGGCTTCCTTGAGGGAATTCTCTATCAGTTAATTAAAGAAATTGAAGGACAGACCAGTGCTGAGATATAAGGATGTTTGCAGGGCTTCCTTGAGGGAATTCTCTATCAGTGAAAGAAATTGAAGGACTGGACAGAGCTGAGATATAAGGATGTTTGTAGGGCTTCCTTGAGGGAATTCTCTATCAGTGAAAGAAACTGTGAAAATCTGGCATCAGATCGTAGCACATGGAGATGCAAAAAAAAAAAAAAAATACTTGCACAACTTTCGAGGCAGCGTTGATACCAAATTCAGAAGACAAAAGGGAAATTTGAACGGAGACGAGGCCAGGCATCACGAATACATGTTGTTCATTCTGTGGTCGGATCTGGCTATCCAATGTTGGGTTAAGGTATAAAAATGCGAAGCTGCAGTAAAGCTGAATGTGAGGAAAAATTAAAAAATAGAAAAAAATGGTATGTAAGAAGCTTTACGTGATAAGTGGACGACACAGACTAAACGACGTTTCGGCCCAATAGGCCTTCATCATCATCATCCATCATCATCATTGAGTGCCGTCTCCGCAACGAAGGTTGGCTACCATGGAGCGCCATTTTGCTCTATCTCTTGCTTTGATGGTGCAGGTTGTCATCGGTTGATTTGTCCATCTTTTGATGTTACTCGTCCATGTTAATCTTGGTCTGCCTCTGCCTCTTTTACCTTGTATTTTCCCCTCCAGGATCACTTTCAGTAGGCTGTTGTGTCTTTTAACATGGCCTAACAATCGCATTTGTCTTGTTCTAATTGTGTTCAGAAGTTCTCTTTTCATTTTTAGTTGTTTTAAGACTTTGTCATTTGTTTTCTTTTCCTTCCATCCAATTCTACCTATTCTTCTATATATCCACATTTCAAAGGCTTCAATTCTCTGTTCTGTTTTCTTGTCTAATGTCCATGTTTCAGCACCATATAGGAATATTGAGAAGATGTAACATTTTGCTATTCTTAGTTTTAGCTCTGGTGTTATTTGTTTTGATGTTAGTATGTCCTTCATGACATTAAAATTACTTTTTGCCATTCCTATTCTTTTGTTTATTTCAGTTGTACATTTTCCATCACTGGTTATAGTATGTCCAAGGTAGTTATAGTTCTGAACTGTCTCCAGGTCTATTCCTTCAATTTTGATATCCACTTGTGGGTTTTGAGTATTTTCTTTGTTTATGATCATAGTTTTAGTCTTTTTGATATTCATATCTAGTCCATATTTTTTGCTTGTCGTGTTTATTTCATTAAGTAATTGTTGTAGGTCTTTAGGATTTTCTGCTAGTAGTACAGTATCGTCAGCATATCTTAGGTTATTGATTATCTTTCCATTAATTTGTAGAGGTTAAGGCAAAGAAATGCAAATGAATGCATAAAAATGCGAAGCTGCAGTAAAGCTGAATTCGAGGAAAAATTGAAAAAAAAAAAAAAATTAAAAATGGTATGTTAGAAGCTTTACGTGATTAATAGACGACACAGATTCGAACGACGTTTCGGCCAATAGGCCTTCAGCAGGAACAAACAAACAACATACACACACAGATATGTGAATAAATAAAACTAATCCTACATAGCTAACTAGTAATGAAACATCAAAACAAAATAATCGAAATATGTTGACTTCCCTGTGTGTCGTGGACAGTGGTCAGGCTATGAAAGGAATTTCTCACGGGTGTAGCTGTAATTTATACCCTGTGGTCAGTGGTGAAGGGTTCTAAAAATACACGAGTGGTGGGAACGCTATCTAGGTACGTCGACTACAAAGGCACAGGCAATATCTGAAAGTATCTAAGGGCCCATAAATACATGTATACACACATACAGATGCGTGTATACATATGTACATTAATTTGTAGGCCTGGCATCTCTATGATGTTTTTAAAGATTTGCTCAGTGTATAGATTGAACAAGCTTGGTGATAGGATGCATCCTTGTCTTACTCCTCTTTTTATATCAATGGGTGTAGAGAACTCTTTGTTATATTTTATTATTGCTGTTTGCTCCCAGTATAGATTGCATATTAGTCGTATATCCATGTCATCTAGATGTATCTCTTTTAGGCATTCTATAAGTTGTTTGTGGTGTACTCTATCAAAAGCTTTGGTGTAGTCTATGAAGCAGGCATATATTGGTTTGTTTACTTCTGTGTATTTTTCGATTAATGTTCTCATGCAGAATATGGCTTCTTTTGTCCCGCTATTTTTCCTAAATCCAAATTAGGCCTTCATCAGGAACAAAAAAAAAACACAAACACAAAACTAATAACGAAACAACCAAAACAAAAACAATCGAAATGTGTTAAAGAAAACAAAATTATTATCTCCTGTGTGTAAACAGAGGTCAAAACGAAAAGGAAATAGCAACCAAGTGCGGCTGTCGTGAACGTACAGAAACGTGCAGAAATGTGCCCAAATGCACACATAACCAGAGGAGCTCACACAGGGGTCAGTGTGCAAACACAAAGGAGAAAGAATAGAACAGTAGACTAACAGGTGCTCAAAAGGCAGCAAGAGTGAGATGTCCAATAAAAACAGATAAAGGGGTAAGGAGCACAGAAAAAAAGGAGAGTGGGGTACAATAAAAACAAATAAGGGGTCAGGAGCACAGAAAAAAAGGTATAGAGGAGAACACCGAAGTGTCTCATTAGGGACTCGAGGAGTAGAACTATAAATAGCATGGCATAGTAAGTAGACCAAAGAACCCAAATATGTGCAGTAGAGAAGGCTATGCAAAAGGGAAGGAGCAACCAAAAGGAAACTATGTGTATGAGTGTGATACATTCATGCCTCGTGGGGTCAGCGAACCATACTGGACTATGAGGCGATTTTCCAAAGTATAGCGGCTGCGGTCGCCAGAATAACAAAGGACAATACCAGTGACACGGATGTCGTCTTTGCCCTTGTGATCAGGGGAGTTGAAGTGGGAAGATACCGGAGTACCAGTATTTTGTTGGACATCACGTAGATGTTCACAAAATCTTTACGCTAATCTTCTCCCAGACTCACCAATATAGGTCATGTGGCATCGCTGGCATATGATGGCATAAATGATGTTGCGGGACACACATGTGAAGCTATGCTTGATCTCGAACCGTCCATTAGGGAACAAGACCGAGTCAGTAGGGAGCACATAGGCACATATCCAATGTTGGCAGATTCAGCCACGAGAGAAGCTGTTCAGTAAAACAACATCCAACATAAGACACTGATATTTTACTAATCTGCTGACTTATCATGATTGCTTCCTACCAACCATATGTCACGACGCTAAAGGCCACACATGCAGATATTTATGTTTTCCATTATACACACAAGGCTTCATTACTGACAAAGCTGAGTCTGCATGTTATACTGCTATAGCAGCTGCTTGTTGCTGACGGTATTTTTGTTGATTTCTTTCAGATGAGATTATTAACACACTCGGAGAAGGGACATTCGGGAAAGTGGTTGAGTGTAAGGACATGCACAAGTAAGTTGTGTTCCGTGGCAGCTTTAGCTCAAACTTCTTCCTCTCTGTGCCCATGTGGTATCTGTGGCAGAATGTTGTAGCATGTGAAAGTATTACTGTTGACAAGAAATGTTGGAGGAGAATGTTGTTGTATGTGAAAGTATTACTGTTGACAAGAAATGTTGGAGGAGAATGTTGTTGTATGTGAAAGTATTACTGTTGACAAGAAATCTTGGAGGAGAATGTTGTATATGGAAGTAACCGATAAATAATTAACCGATGCTGAATTTCAAGCACCTGAGCTTGAACTATCTTCGCTGCTTTCACTAGAGTGTGGGGCACGTGCCTCATACTGGGGAACGTGGTGAGGGTGGGGTCTTAGCACAATGGAGTTGTCCGTTGTAAAATAGAGATGACCTGTCAGCTTAACTAATGTGACGATAGGTCGTTAAGATAATTGAGAAGTACAGAAAAGTTGATCTTTCTATCTGTCTGTCTGTACATATGTCAGTCAATCAGTCTGTTTGTCTGTCTTTTGTCCGCCTGCAGTATTGTCTGCATCTGCAATACTTTATCAGTCTGTTTTTCTGTCTTTTGTCCACCTGAAGTATTGTCTGCATCTGCAATACTTTATCTGTCTGTTTTTATGTTTTTTGTCCGCCTGAAGTATTGTCTGCATCTGCAATACTTTATCTGTCTGTTTTTATGTTTTTTGTCCGCCTGAAGTATTGTCTGCATCTGCAATACCTTATCAGTCTGTTTTTTCTGTCTTTTGTCCACCTGAAGTATTGTCTGCATCTGCAATACTTTATCAGTCTGTTTTTCTGTCTTTTGTCCACCTGAAGTATTGTCTGCATCTGCAATACTTTATCAGTCTGTTTTTCTGTCTTTTGTCCACCTGAAGTATTGTCTGCATCTGCAATACCTTATCAGTCTGTTTTTCTGTCTTTTGTCCACCTGAAGTATTGTCTGCATCTGCAATACTTTATCAGTCTGTTTTTCTGTCTTTTGTCCACCTGAAGTATTGTCTGCATCTGCAATACCTTATCTGTATAAATGTTACCGGTTTGTGTTTTGATTGTGTACGAAGTCTACGTAATTAGAAGTGAAAAAGATAGTTCATTGGTGCTATATAGAGCCAATACTGACCTATGGAAGCGAATCATGGACATTAGACAAACAAATTAAAAGATGATGACACTGAGATTGAGACGATTAGTTTAAAAGAAGTTTGTGGAAGGACATGATCGCCTACGCCAACCGGTATGGCACATGATGATGATGCAGAGGCCCGTGCCTCTAGTGTTGTATCCATGCGCCTGTGGGTTTTCCTCAGTGAAAGCATATCAAAAGTAGATCTTTGCTTGTGAACAGAAAACTGGCGAGATGAGAATTAGATCAGGTATGGAGTTGGGTCACGTGTGGGTAAACAAGATAACACACAAATGAATAGCGACACATATAGGGAGTTTCACTGGCTACCCATCATTTATTTAACGGTTTCATCATTAAACACTGGCTCCTACAGACTATACAACACATTTCCCAGCTGTCCTGTGTGAACTCGCACGTACTGTACACTAGCAGTCACGAACAACAACCGTATTGTGTAGACACCAACATCCAAATGGTAGAGACCGGCAGAGCGGCGCGCAGGACAGGCATGTCACAACAATTAGCCAAGCCATACAGTTGGCAATATAATACCAAAAAAAAACTGCTGAACAGTAATCTTAGCCCACAGCCTGTAATGTTTTTGACAGATGCAAGATCAGTACTCCAGGCACTACAATCTTAGCCCACAGCCTGTAGTGTTTTTGACAGATGCAAGATCAGCACTCCAGGCACTACAATCTTAGCCCACAGCCTGTAGTGTTTTTGACAGATGCAAGATCAGCACTCCAGGCACTACAATCATAGCCCACAGCCTGTAGTGTTTTTGACAGATGCAAGATCAGCACTCCAGGCACTACAATCTTAGCCCACAGCCTGTAGTGTTTTTGACAGATGCAAGATCAGCACTCCAGGCACTACAATCTTAGGCCACAGCTTGTAGTGTTTTTGACAGATGCAAGATCAGTACTCCAGGCACTACAATCTTAGCCCACAGCTTGTAGTGTTTTTGACAGATGCAAGATCAGTACTCCAGGCACTACAATCTTAGCCCACAGCCTGTAGTGTTTTTGACAGATGCAAGATCAGTACTCCAGGCACTACAATCTTAGCCCACAGCCTGTAGTGTTTTTGACAGATGCAAGATCAGTACTCCAGGCACTACAATCTTAGCCCACAGCTTGTAGTGTTTTTGACAGATGCAAGATCAGTACTCCAGGCACTAATATCTTAGCCCACAGCCTGTAGTGTTTTTGACAGATGCAAGATCAGTACTCCAGGCACTACAATCTTAGCCCACAGCTTGTAGTGTTTTTGACAGATGCAAGATCAGTACTCCAGGCACTACAATCTTAGCCCACAGCTTGTAGTGTTTTTGACAGATGCAAGATCAGTACTCCAGGCACTACAATCTTAGCCCACAGCTTGTAGTGTTTTTGACAGATGCAAGATCAGTACTCCAGACACTACAATCCAGAAAATTACCACATCTGCAGACCTTATTGACTGAACTCTGCAAGCACCACAGGGTTGCCCTGCAGTGGATCCCGTCTCACTGTGGAATACCAGGAAATGAGAAAGCAGATCAGTTGGCAAAGGAAGGTTCAACAGACACACAACTAGATACACCAGTTACATACCATCATAAGAAACACATAATCAAATCAATTAAAAGGCCAAAATTCCCACTGGAAGCAATGTGAGTTTTAACCGTTGATGGGAAAAAATACCCCGCGGTCGACCCAGCCTCTGGCAGAAATGGGTACCAGGGTAGTACTCTAGGAAGGTGAGGGATGCCGTCTCGCATCGTGAGTTTCGATGCTTGAAGTCACCGAACATTTCTGGATAGGCGGCCGAGCACATTAGGGTGGGAACTGGCGTGCTAAGATAGGGTGGGAACTGGCGTGCTACGATAGGGTGGGAACTGGCGTGCTAAGATAGGGTGGGAACTGGCGTGCTAAGATAGGGTGGGAACTGGCGTGCTAAGATAGGGTGGGAACTGGCGTGCTAAGATAGGGTGGGAACTGGCGTGCTAAGATAGGGTGGGAACTGGCGTGCTAAGATAGGGTGGGAACTGGCGTGCTAAGATAGGGTGGGAACTGGCGTGCTAAGATAGGGTGGGAACTGGCGTGCTAGGATAGGGTGGGAACTGGTGTGCTAAGATAGGGTGGGAACTGGCGTGCTAAGATAGGCGGCCGAGCACATATGATGAAAAATGGCGTGCTAAGACGCTGATTCAAGTCTCGTACTTGGCTCTTTATCTTTACCAAACAAACTATACAAGTTAAACACTTCAATACAAGTAATGTAGGGAAATTATATACAGCTGTATAACCGTGTGACATATGTACAGGGTTGATAACACAACCAGGACCGTGTGACATATGTACAGGGTTGATAACACAACCAATACCGCGTGACATATGTACAGGGTTGATAACACAACCAATACCGCGTGACATATGTACAGGGTTGATAACACAACCAAGACCGCGTGACATATGTACAGGGTTGATAACATAACCAGGACCGCGTGACATATGTACAGGGTTGATAACATAACCAGGACCGAATGACATATGTACAGGGTTGATAACACAACCAGGACCGCGTGACTACGGGGTTGATAACACAACCAGGACCGTGTGACTACGGGGTTGATAACACAACCAGGACCGTGTGACTACGGGGTTGATAACACAACCAGGACCGTGTGACTACAGGGTTGATAACACAACCAGGACCGTGTGACTACAGGGTTGATAACACAACCAGGACCGTGTGACTACGGGGTTGATAACACAACCAGGCAATACACAAGTCCACACAAAGAACTACTGTCCACTGGACATAAACACAAACACAGCTGACGTGGTTGTCTGTCCTTGTGTCTGACCTCAGCCATATGTAGCGATAGGCCTGCTCGCAACCCTACTAGCGTGACGTCACAATTTAAGCTTTGTGAGCAGGGGCAGTTATATGTAGGTTTTGTAGCCATCTTTATTTAGGAAGATCAAAACACAACGAGCCTTCAATAAACGTTGCGAGAACACCAACCTCAAAGGACGACCACGAAAAAGTTGGATAGATGGAATATTAGAAACACTAGGAAATATAACAGCAGGAGAGGCCAACAGAAGAGCAAAATATGGATTGATGGAATATTAGAAACACTAGGAAACATAACAGCAGGAGAGGCCAACAGAAGAGCAAAAGATGGATTGATGGAATATTAGAAACACTAGGAAACATAACAGCAGGAGAGGCCAACAGAAGAGCAAAATATGGATTGATGAAATATTAGAAACACTAGGAAACATAACAGCAGGAGAGGCCAACATTATCATCATCATGTGCCATGCCGGTTGGCGTAGACGATCATGCTCTTCCACAATCTTCTATCTACAGTACATCTTATCAGTCCTGTTGTTGACTGTTTTCCGTGCCATGACACCAAGCTATCTAGTAGCTTCTCTCTTTGTCGTCCGCGATCTCTCTTTCCTTGTATTTTGCCAGTTGTAACCAAGTATTCCAACTTTCCTCTTCTCATGATGTCCTCGTGTAATGTTGATTGTTTCTTTCTGATGTCTTTTAGGAGCTCCCTTTTTGTGTTGGCCTCTTTGAGAACTTCCTCATTGGTCTTTTTAGCTGTCCAAAGAACTCTCAACATTCTTCTGAGAAATCCCATCTCTGTGGCCTCTAATTGTCTCAATCGTTGTGGTCTCTTATCTTTTAATTTGTTTGTCTAATATCCATAATTCGCTTCCATAGGTCAGAATTGGCTCTATATAGCACCGATGAACTATCTTTCTCATTTCTCTTGACATAGATTTGTTGCATAATATATTTTTCATTTTCTGAAATGCTATTTTGGCCTGAGCTATTCTGCTTTTTATTTCTGTGGTGCATCTCCCATCTGATGTTATTATTGTGCCCAAGTATTTGACGCTCTCCACTTGTTTCAGATTTGTTCTGTTTATTTTTAAGCTGCATGATGGTGATGATTGTTTCTTCGATATGACCATTACTTCTGTTTTCTTACTATTCAGACTGAGACCTTTCTTGTTGCTTTCTTGTACTATTATGTCTATAATTTCTTGTAGTTCATTCTCTGTCTCTGCTATTAAGACTGTGACATATGTACAGGGTTGATAACATAACCAGGACCGCGTGACATATGTACAGGGTTGATAACACAACCAGGACCGTGTGACATATGTACAAGGTTGATAACACAACCAGGACCGTGTGACATATGTACAGGGTTGATAACACAACCAATACCGTGTGACATATGTACAGGGTTGATAACACAACCAGGACCGTGTGACATATGTACAGGGTTGATAACATAACCAGGACCGCGTGACATATATACAGGGTTGATAACATAACCAGGACCGCGTGACATATGTACAGGGTTGATAACACAACCAGGACCGTGTGACATATGTACTGGGTTGATAACATAACCAGGACCGCGTGACATATGTACAGGGTTGATAACATAACCAGGACCGAATGACATATGTACAGGGTTGATAACATAACCAAGACCGTGTGACATATGTACAGGGTTGATAACATAACCAAGACCGTGTGACATATGTACAGGGTTTGATAACATAACCAAGACAGTGTGACTACGGGGTTGATAACACAACCAGGACCGTGTGACTACGGGGTTGATAACACAACCAGGACCGTGTGACTACAGGGTTGATAACACAACCAGGACCGTGTGACTACGGGGTTGATAACACAACCAGGCAATACACAAGTCCACACAAAGAACTACTGTCCACTGGACATAAACACAAACACAGCTGACGTGGTTGTCTGTCCTTGTGTCTGACCTCAGCCATATGTAGCGATAGGCCTGCTCGCAACCCTACTAGCGTGACGTCACAATTTAAGCTTTGTGAGCAGGGGCAGTTATAGGTAGGTTTTGTAGCCATCTATATTTAGGAAGATCAAAACACAACGAGCCTTCAATAAACGTTGCGAGAACACCAACCTCAAAGGACGACCACGAAAAAGTTGGATTGATGGAATATTAGAAACACTAGGAAACATAACAGCAGGAGAGGCCAACAGAAGAGCAAAATATGGATTGATGGAATATTAGAAACACTAGAAAACATAACAGCAGGAGAGGCCAACATTATCATCATCATGTGCCATGCCGGTTGTCTATAATTTCTTGTAGTTCATTCTCTGTCTCTGCTATTAAGACTGTGTCATTCGCATATCGCAAATTGTTTATATTGTGACCGTTGACTCCTGTTTTGTCTACCATTGATCGCATACAATTTTGGCTGTAAAGTGAAAGAAAATCTGGCCACAGAACACATCCTCGACTTTATTTAGACAATGGCTTGGTTGGAAGTCAAAAGCGGAATTGATAAACAGCCGTTGAGTCAAGAGTTGTAGAGTGACATGGTCGCCTACGCAGGCAGATGTGGCAGTTCATGTTTGTCAACACCTAGTAATGCAATAGACAACAGCGTTTATTGAATAACTAATGCGCGTATACAACAACATATGGGATAGGCCTACTGCTCCACTTTGAGTCATTGTTGACATGGAGGCAACCGTCAGGTATGAAGCACACAATCTACGCTCCTCCAGGAAGGTGCGCGTGTTGGGGACAAGCCAGAAACAAACTCAACTCTTTCTATTCCTGGCTGACCCTCGTGTGCTGCAGGTAACCCCCCCTTCTCTACCCCCAACACACACACACACACACGATCTATTTCTACCTTCCCGTAACACAGAGGTTCTCAGTGGAGTGCCGAAGGGGGCCATTGTGCCCGCCGCGGGTTCTCTTTGTGCCCGAGAAGGTCCAGCCCCATTCCAGAGAGTGACGTCATTTATTGTGCGACATTCAGTTGAGCGAGAGATTGAGAGGAACAAACAGAAAGGGTTAAGTAAACGCTGACGGGTTTCCCTTCCCAATGAACAGAAGCGGTGACTGTCGGCATCAAATGGCGAGAGCTAAGCAGATTTAGTGGTTGGGATGAGTATTCATGTTGTAGGGAGTCAGTAGTAGGGGTGTAGTGTACACTTGATGTTGTAGGGAGTCAGTAGTAGGGGTGTAACGTACACTTGATGTTGTAGGGAGTCAGTAGTGGGGTGTAGTGTACACTTGATGTGGTAGGGAGTCAGTAGTAGGTGTAGTGTACACTTGAGTGGGGAGTCAGTAGTAGGGTGCGTACACTTGATGTGGTAGGGAGTCAGTAGTAGGTGTAGTGTACAGTGATGTGGGAGTCAGTAGTAGTGTACACTTGATGTGGTAGGGAGTCAGTAGTGGGTGTGTAGTGTAGTCAGTAGTGAGTGTAGTGTACGCTTGATGTGTAGGAGTCAGTAGTAGGGGTGTAGTGTACACTTGATGTGGTAGGGAGCCAGTAGGGGTGTACACTTGATGTTGTAGGGAGTCAGTAGTAGGGGTGTAGTGTACACTTGATGTGGTAGGGAGTCAGTAGTGGGGGTGTAGTGTACACTTGATGGGTAGGGAGTCAGTAGTGGGGTGTAGCGTACACTTGATGGATAGGGAGTCAGTAGTGGGGGCGTAGCGTACACTTGATGTGGTAGGGTGTCAGTAGTGGGGTGTAGTGTACACTTGATGGGTAGGGAGTCAGTAGTGGGGTGTAGTGTACACTTGATGTGGTAGGGAGTCAGTAGTGGGGGTGTAGTGTACACTTGATGTGGTAGAGGTAGTGTACACTTGATGTGGTAGGGAGTCAGTAGTGGGGGTGTAGTGTACACTTGATGTGGTAGGGAGTCAGTTGTGGGGTGTAGTGTACACTTTATGGGTAGGGAGTCAGTAGTGGGGTGTAGCACTTGATGTGGAAGGGAGTGTAAGCGTACATGATGTGGTAGGGTGTCAGTGTGGGGTGTAGTGTACACTTTATGAAAGTAGGGAGTCAGTGGTAGGGAGTCAGTAGTAGGTGTAGTGTACACTTGATGTGGTAGGGAGTCAGTAGTGGGGGTGTAGTGTACACTTGATGTGGTAGGGAGTCAGTAGTGGGGTGTAGTGTACACTTGATGTGGTAGGGAGTCAGTTGTGGTGCAGTGTGATGTGGTAGGGAGTCAGCTGTGGGGTGTAGTGTACACTTTATGATAGGGAGTCAGTAGTGGGTGTATACGTACACTTGATGTGGTAGGGAGTCAGTAGTGGGGTGTAGTGTACACTTGATGTTGTAGGGAGTCAGTAGTGGGGTGTAGTGTACACTTGATATGATAGGGAGTCAGTAGTGGGGGCGTACCGTACACTTGATGTGGTATGGAGTCAGTAGTGGGGTGTAGTGTACACTTGATGTGGTAAGGAGTCAGTAGTGGGGTGTAGTGTACACTTGATGTGGTAGGGAGTCAGTATGGAGTCAGTAGGGGTGTAGTGTACACTTGATGTGGTAGGGAGTCAGTAGTGGGGTGTAGCTTGATGTGGTAAACTGTTGTAGTGTGGTAGGGAGTCAGTAGTGGGGGTATAGCGTACACTTGATGTGGTAGGGTGTCAGTAGTGGGGTGTAGTGTACACTTTATGGGATAAAGAGTCAGTAGTGGGGTGTAGTGTACACTTGAAGTGGTAGGGAGTCAGTAGTTGGAGGGTGTAGTGTACACTTGATGTGGCAGGGAGTCAGTTGTGGGGGTGTAGTGTAAACATGATGTGGTAGGGAGTCAGCTGTGGGGGTGTAGTGTACACTTTATGGGGTAGGGAATCAGTAGTGGGGTGTAGCGAAAACTTGATGTGGCAGGGAGTCAGTAGTGGGGGTATAGCGTACACTTGATGTGGTAGAGAGTCAGTAGTGGGGGTGTAGTGTACACTTGATGTAGTAGGGGGTCAGTAGTGGGGGGGTGTAGCGTACACTTAATGTGGCAGGGAGTCAGTAATGGGGTTGTAGTGTACACTTGATGTGGTAGGGAGTCAGTAGTGGGGTGTAGTGTACACTTGATGTGGTAAGGAGTCAGTAGTGGGGTGTAGTGTACACTTGATGTGGTAGGGAGTCAGTAGTGGGGTGTAGTGTACACTTGATGTGGTAAGGAGTCAGTAGTGGGGTGTAGCGTACACTTGATGTGGTAGGGAGTCAGTAGTGGGGTGTAGTGTACACTTGATGTGGTAAGGAGTCAGTAGTGGGGGGGGGGTGTAGCGCACACTTGATGTGGTAAAGAGTCAGTAGTGGGGTGTAGCGCACACTTGATGTGGTAGGGAGTCAGTAGTGGGGTGTAGCGTACACTTGATGTGGTAGGGAGTCAGTAGTGGGGGGTGTAGTGCACACTTGATGTGGTAGGGAGTCAGTAGTGGGGTGTAGCGTACACTTGATGTGGTAGGGAGTCAGTAGTGGGGAGGGGGGGTGTAGCGCACACTTGATGTGGTAGGGAGTCAGTAGTGGGGTGTAGCGTACACTTGATGTGGTAGGGAGTCAGTAGTGGGGTGTAGTGTACACTTGATGTGGTAGGGAATCAGTAGTGGGGTGTAGTGTACACTTGATGTGGTAGGGAGTCAGTAGTGGGGTGTAGTGTACACTTGATGTGGTAAGGAGCCAGTAGTGGGGGTGTTGTGTACACTTGATGTGGTATCTTTGGTTATATGGTTATGGAAGGCCCCGGTATCACTGCAAACGAATCACAATCCATCCTTGCTCAACGGCCCGTGTCACCGTAAACATCCGAATTAATATCTCTTCTCCCAAACAAATAAAGTCAACTGTAGTCCCCATCAAAGCAGTCCCAGCACACGCCAAAAGATATAAGCCAAAACCGCGCAGAAAGTGAACACGGCCAACTGTTCCCTGTCATACGATATCAACATTCATCGTAAACAATTGGAAATCGAAATATGATCAAAACGAATGAGACACACAGCTCACGGTGTGCACAGAGCACTTAACTCAGTAGCTCCTGTAACAAGCCGGACTTGGAATATGAGGAAACTGCAACAAGGAACACTTTTCATGCATAGCCTTCAATTGTTCCCGCCGCCTACCCACCATATACCGGAAGTTCACTTCCTTCTTGAAAATGATCATCGCCATATTTTTAAAAAAAAATGTATATCGCTTGATGATGTTAGGACATCGTTGTTGACTCCAATTCTGAACATATAAACACACAGTTAGTCGTCAGATTAACCCCTCGCAAATCAAACAACAGACCGTAAGATTAGCGTACGGCTGGTCTAGGGATATACGATGAACCATTACGATGACGTAGCACACAACAATGTCGTACACACAACAATTTCGCTCCATTTAGATGACTGATTGCTCTAGTGAAAGCATCCTACGACGAACAAAACGCGGTACAAATTCCATAAAGATTTAAAACTGCGGCTGTCATGGCGAAGCAGTTCACATTAATGAGTAACATTTAAAACTGCGGCTGTCATGGCGAAGCAGTTCACATTAATGAGTAACATGTAAATAACTTGCGTCAAGGAATTACTACACCGGTCATGAACAGCACCAATGTGACGTAAAGCGCAGATCAAGTCTGGGCAGTGGAAGGTCACATTCACAACACTTGATGTGTCAAAAAGGGACTGTTGCAGACGTACGACTTTGCTTTAAACGGCGCAGATGTAATAAGTAGATCATCATTTTTACTTTAACGCAGAAAAGTGCAATGGAGAATCGAAATTAATCAGACCCCGAATGCACTTTCTGCAGCGATTGAGAGAACGTGACCTAGACCCACCATCTTGAGATACGGAAGTCCTGTGGTATCATGAAAGGCTTGAGTTGAGGTGAACGCAATTTGACATCAATCATACGTTCCCAACTTTGAAACCCTGTCAGATAAAATGTGAGGCCAAAAAATCACATCATCATCATCAAGTACCATGCCTGCTGGTGTAGTTAATCATGTCTCTCCACAACTTTCGATCACGACAGTTATTTATCATTTCTGTTGTGCCAAGTCATTCTCTTAAACTGTCTTGTATCCTTTCTCTTTGCTTCCCTCTATCTCTTCGTCCCTCAATTTTTGCAGTTGTTACAATATATTCCAGCTGTTCTCTTCTCATTACATGGCCAAAAATGATGATTGTTTCTTCCTAATATTGGAAATTAGCTCTCTTTTTGCTTTGACCTCTCTCAGAACGTTTTCATTACTCTTCTTAGCTGTCCATGGTATTCTCAACATTCTTCTGTAAAACCACATTTCTACAGACTCCAGTGATTGTCTTTTCAATCACATTAGTTCAGTGTAATGGTTTCTTGTTTAATTCTCATTTTGTTGTTTATCTGCAGAAGGTATGTTACTTTTTGTTGGTAACATGCAGTGCTTTATATTTATTTTTGTTTGAAAGTGGACACATAATTGTCGTGCGACGAGCAAACAAACCGTGTTATGGATATGTAAAGTTGCGTTATAGATATGAGTAGTGGTATTATAGATTTGTGTAGTTGTGTTATAGATATGTAAAGTTGTGTTATAGATATGTAAAGTTGTGTTATAGATATGTAAAGTTGTGCTATAGATATGTAAAGTTGTGTTATAGATATGTAAAGTTGTGTTATAGATATGAGTAGTGGTATTATAGATTTGTGTAGTTGTGTTATAGATATGTAAAGTTGTGTTATAGATATGTGTAGTTGTGTTATAGATATGTGTAGTTGTGTTATAGATATGTGTAATTGTGTTATATATATGAGTAGTGGTGTTATAGATATGAGTAGTTGTGTTATAGATATGTGTAGTTGTGTTATAGATATGTGTAATTGTGTTATATATATGAGTAGTGGTGTTATAGATATGAGTAGTTGTGTTATAGATATGTGTAGTTGTGTTATAGATATGCGTAATTGTGTTATATATATGAGTAGTGGTGTTATAGATATTTGTAGTGGTATTATAGATATGTGTATTGGTGTTATAGATATGTGTAGTGGTGTTATAGATATGTGTAGTGGTGTTATAGATATGTGTAGTGGTGTTATAGATATGTGTAGTGGTGTTATAGATATGTGTAGTGGTGTTATATATATGAGTAGTGGTGTTATAGATATGCGTAGTTGTGTTATAGATGTGAGTAGTTGTGTTATAGATATGAGTAGTTGTGCTATAGATGTGAGTAGTTGTGTTATAGATATGTGTAGTGGTGTTATAGATATGTGTAGTCGTGTTATAGATGTGAGTAGTTGTGTTATAGATATGTGTAGTCGTGTTATAGATATGTGTAGTCGTGTTATAGATATGTGTAATCGTGTTATAGATGTGAGTAGTTGTGTTATAGATATGTGTAGTTGTGTTATAGATATGTGTAGTTGTGTTATAGATATGTGTAGTTGTGTTATAGATATGTGTAGTTGTGTTATAGATATGTGTAGTTGTGTTATAGATATGTGTAGTCGTGTTATAGATATGTGTAGTTGTGTTATAGATATGAGTAGTTGTGTTATAGATATGTGTAGTTGTGTTATATATATGAGTAGTGGTGTTATAGATATGAGTAGTGGTGTTATAGATATTTGTAGTGGTGTTATAGGTATGTGTAGTGGTATTATAGATATGTGTATTGGTGTTATAGATATGTGTAGTGGTGTTATAGATATGTGTAGTGGTGCTATATATATGTGCAGTGGTACTATAGATATGTGTAGTGGTATTATAGATATGTGTAGTGGTGTTATAGATATGTGTAGTGGTGTTATAGATATGTGTAGTCGTGTTATAGATATGTGTAGTGGTGTTATAGATATGAGTAGTCGTGTTATAGATATGTGTAGTGGTGTTATAGATATGTGTAGTGGTGTTATAGATATGTGTAGTGGTGTTATAGATATGTGTAGTGGTGTTATAGATATGTGTAGTGATGTTATATATATGAGTAGTGGTGTTATATATATATGTGTAGTGGTGTTATAGATATGAGTATTGGTGTTATAGATGTGAGTAGTGGTGTTATAGAGATGAGTAGCCGTGTTATAGAGATGAGTAGCCGTGTTATGGATATGAGAAGCCGTGTTATAGACATGAGTAGCCGTGTTATAGATATGAGAAGCCGTGTTATAGACATGTGTAGCCGTGTTATAGATATGAGAAGCCGTGTTATAGATATGAGTAACCGTGTTATAGATATGTGTAGTGGTGTTATTGATATGTGTAGTGGTGTTATAAATATGAGAAGCCGTGTTATAGACATGAGAAGCCGTGTTATAGACATGAGAAGCCGTGTTATAGACATGAGTAGCCGTGTTATAGATATGAGAAGCCGTGTTATAGATATGAGTAGCCGTGTTATAGATATGTGTAATGGTGTTATAGATATGTGTAGTGGTGTTATTGATATGTGTAGTGGTGTTTTAGATATGAGTAGTGGTGTTATAGATATGTGCAGCTGTGTTATAGAGATGAGTAACCGTGTTATAGAGATGAGTAGCCGTGTTATAGATATGAGAAGCCGTGTTATAGACATGAGTAGCCGTGTTATAGATATTAGTAGCTGTGTTATAAACATGAGTAGCCGTTTCATAGTTATTAGTAGCTGTGTCATAGACATGAGTAGCTGTGCTATAGATATTAGTAGCTGTTATAGACATGATTAGCTGTGTTATAGATATTAGTAGCTGTGTTATAGATATGAGTAGCCGTTTCATAGTTATTAGTAGCTGTGTTATAGACATGAGTAGCTGTGTTATAGATATTACTCTGTTATATATAACAGAGTCTCTATTATTATAGATATTATACTCTGTTACATACATGAGTAGCCGTTATTAGTAATAAACTTGGATACTGGCACCAGCCGGTTGTGTGAAAAAGTCCAGTGTGCCCGTGGGTTTAAAAAAAGAGTGAGAACCGCTGCCGTAATGTTTCTTATTTGCACGTTCCAACTCGCCGGCTCGTCGGTGTGTGATTAGCATGTACAAGCACTCGCGACTTTCTTTAACTCGCCCTCCCCTCGGTCTGTGATTAGTACGTAGATGAGCACATAACCTACTTCCCTCGCCTACCTGTCTTCACCCACAACCCCTCCCCTACCCCCATGAACCACGTCTTTGTCTGAGAGAAGAGCCAAAATAGAATTCTCGCCTTCAACATTTGGCTTACTCATAATCTGATGGTGTTGTTCATTCCGCAGGCATCCTGGTCACGTTTTGTAATTGCTGCCAATTTGGCCCATTACTACAACATGACTACTCTTTGGTGATCACCAGGCAGTACTAGCTGATAACCAGGCAGTACTAGCTGATAACCAGGCAGTACTAGCTGATAACCAGGCAGTACTAGCTGATAACCAGGCAGTACTAGCTGATAACCAAGCAGTACTAGCTGATAACCAGGCAGTACTAGCAGATAACCGGGCAGTACTAGCTGATAACCAGGCAGTACTAGCTGATAACCAGGCAGTACTAGCTGATAGCCAGGCAGTACTAGCTGATATCCAGGCGGTACTAGCTGATAACCAGGCAGTACTAGCTGATAACCAGTACTAGCTGATAGCCAGGCAGTACTAGCTGATAACCAGGCAGTACTAGCTGATAACCAGGCAGTACTAGCTGATAGCCAGGCAGTACTAGCTGATAGCCAGGCAGTACTAGCTGATAACCAGGCAGTACTAGCAGATAACCGGGCAGTACTAGTTCATAACCAGGCAGTAATAGCTGATAACCTGTCAGTACTAGCTGATAACCAGGCAGTACTAGCTGATAACCAAGCAGTACTAGCTGATAACCAGGCAGTACTAGCTGATAATCAAGCAGTACTATCTGATAACCAGGCAGTACTAGCTGATGATCAAGCAGTACTAGCTGATAACCAAGCAGTACTAGCAGATAACCGGGCAGTAATAGTTCATAACCAGGCAGTAATAGCTGATAACCTGTCAGTACTAGCTGATAACCAGGCAGTACTAGCTGATAACCAGGCAGTACTAGCTGATAACCTGGCAGTGCTAGCTGATAACCAGACAGTACTAGCTGATAACCAGTACTAGCTGATAGCCAGGCAGTACTAACTGATAACCAGGCAGTACTAGCTGATAACCAGGCAGTACTAGCTGATAACCAGGCAGTACTAGCTGATAACCAAGCAGTACTAGCTGATAACCAGGCAGTACTAGCAGATAACCGGGCAGTACTAGCTGATAACCAGGCAGTACTAGCTGATAACCAGGCAGTACTAGCTGATAGCCAGGCAGTACTAGCTGATATCCAGGCGGTACTAGCTGATAACCAGGCAGTACTAGCTGATAACCAGTACTAGCTGATAGCCAGGCAGTACTAGCTGATAACCAGGCAGTGCTAGCTGATAACCAGGCAGTACAGGCTGATAGCCAGGCAGTACTAGCTGATAGCCAGGCAGTACTAGCTGATAACCAGGCAGTACTAGCAGATAACCGGGCAGTACTAGTTCATAACCAGGCAGTAATAGCTGATAACCTGTCAGTACTAGCTGATAACCAGGCAGTAATTGCTGATAACCAAGCAGTACTAGCTGATAACCAGGCAGTACTAGCTGATAATCAAGCAGTACTATCTGATAACCAGGCAGTACTAGCTGATAATCAAGCAGTACTAGCTGATAACCAAGCAGTACTAGAAGATAACCGGGCAGTACTAGTTCATAACCAGGCAGTAATAGCTGATATCCTGTCAGTACTAGCTGATAACCAGGCAGTACTAGCTGATAACCAGGCAGTACTAGCTGATAACCAGACAGTACTAGCTGATAATCAAGCAGTACTAGCTGATAAGCAGGCAGTACTAGCTGATAATCAAGCAGTACTAGCTGATAACCAGGCAGTACTAGCTGATAATCAAGCAGTACTAGCTGATAACCAAGCAGTACTAGCAGATAACCGGGCAGTACTAGTTCATAACCAGGCAGTAATAGCTGATAACCTGTCAGTACTAGCTGATAACCAGGCAGTACTAGCTGATAACCAGGCAGTACTAGCTGATAACCAGGCAGTACTAGCTGATAACCTGGCAGTGCTAGCTGATAACCAGACAGTACTAGCTGATAATCAAGCAGTACTAGCTGATAACCAGGCAGTACTAGCTGATAATCAAGCAGTACTAGCTGATAACCAGGCAGTACTAGCTGATAACCAGGCAGTACTAGCTGATAATCAGATAGTACTAGGCGATAAACAATCAATACTAGCTGATATCCTAGCAGTACTACACGAAAACCAAGCAGTACTAGGTGATAACCAAGCAGTACTAGATGATAACCAAGCAGTACTAGTTTATAACCAAGTAGTACTACACAAAAACCAAGCTGTACTAGGTGATAACCAAGTAGTACTAGATGATATTCAAGCAGTACTACATGATAACCATGCAGTACTAGGTGATAATAAAGCTGTAAAAGATGGTAACCAGGCATAATTAGTTGATATTCCAGCAGTACTAGATGATATTATAGCAGTACTAGATGATATTCCAGCAGTACTAGATGATATTCCAGCAGTACTAGATGATATTCCAGCAGCACTAGATGATATTCCAGCAGTACTAGATGATATTCCATCAGTACTAGATGATATTCCAGCAGTACTAGATGATATTCCAGCAGTACTAGATGATATTCCAGCAGTACTAGATGATATTCCATCAGTACTAGATGATATTCCATCAGTACTAGATGATATTCCAGCAGTACTAGATGATATCCCAGCAGTACTAGATGATATTCCAGCAGTACTAGATGATATTCCAGCAGTACTAGATGATATTCCAGCAGTACTAGATGTTATTCCAGCAGTACTAGATGATATTCCAGCAGTACTGTGGTATAAAGTACTGGACACTCCATGTGGTTTGTAGAGCAGAAGGTGTTATTCGACTAACGTGTATCATTATGTCTTCACCTGCTGATATCACTAATATTCCTCTAAAAAAAAGTGAAGCAAACTTTCTTCATGAGGCTTTGACTACAACAGAGCTTGAAGCTGCCTGCAACTCATAGCTGATAGCTTGTGCCAGGATAGATGTAGCATCTCTCTTCTCCTACGTCTTCTTCTCCTACTTCTTCTCCTACTTCTCCTAATTCTTCTTCTCCTACTTCTCCTACTTCTCCTACTTCTTCTTCTCCTACTTCTTCTTCTCCTACTTCTCCTACTTCTTCTTCTCCTACTTCTCCTACTTCTCCTACTTCTCCTACTTCTTCTTCTCCTACTTCTCCTACTTCTCCTACTTCTCCTACTTCTTCTTCTCCTACTTCTCCTACTTCTCCTACTTCTTCTTCTCCTACTTCTCCTACTTCTCCTACTTCTTCTTCTCCTACTTCTCCTACTTCTCCTACTTCTTCTTCTCCTACTTCTCCTACTTCTCCTACTTCTCCTACTTCTCCTACTTCTTCTTCTCCTACTTCTCCTACTTCTCCTACTTCTCCTACTTCTTCTTCTCCTACTTCTCCTACTTCTCCTACTTCTTCTTCTCCTACTTCTCCTACTTCTTCTTCTCCTACTTCTCCTACTTCTTCTTCTCCTACTTCTCCTACTTCTTCTTCTCCTACTTCCTCTTCTCCTACTTCTCCTACTTCTCCTACTTCTTCTTCTCCTACTTCTCCTACTTCTCCTACTTCTTCTTCTCCTACTTCCTCTTCTCCTACTTCTCCTACTTCTCCTACTTCTCCTACTTCTCCTACTTCTTCTTCTCCTACTTCCTCTTCTCCTACTTCTCCTACTTCTCCTACTTCCTCTTCTCCTACTTCTCCTACTTCTCCTACTTCTCCTACTTCTCCTACTTCCTCTTCTCCTACTTCTCCTACTTCTCCTACTTCTCCTACTTCTCCTACTTCCTCTTCTCCTACTTCTCCTACTTCTCCTACTTCTCCTACTTCTCCTACTTCTTCTTCTCCTACTTCTCCTACTTCTCCTACTTCTCCTACTTCTTCTTCTCCTACTTCTCCTACTTCTCCTACTTCTCCTACTTCTTCTTCTCCTACTTCTCCTACTTCTCCTACTTCTCCTACTTCTCCTACTTCTCCTACTTCTTCTTCTCCTACTTCTCCTACTTCTTCTTCTTCTCCTACTTCTCCTACTTCTTTTTCTCCTACTTCTCCTACTTCTTCTTCTCCTACTTCTCCTACTTCTTCTTCTCCTACTTCTCCTACTTCTTCTTCTCCTACTTCTCTTACTTCTTCTTCTCCTACTTCTTCTTCTCCTACTTCTTCTTCTCCTACTTCTCCTACTTCTTCTTCTCCTACTTCTCCTACTTCTTCTTCTCCTACTTCTCCTACTTCTTCTTCTCCTACTTCCTCTTCTCCTACTTCTCCTACTTCTCCTACTTCTTCTTCTCCTACTTCTCCTACTTCTCCTACTTCTTCTTCTCCTACTTCCTCTTCTCCTACTTCTCCTACTTCTCCTACTTCCTCTTCTCCTACTTCTCCTACTTCTCCTACTTCTCCTACTTCTCCTACTTCTTCTTCTCCTACTTCCTCTTCTCCTACTTCTCCTACTTCTCCTACTTCCTCATCTCCTACTTCTCCTACTTCTCCTACTTCTCCTACTTCCTCTTCTCCTACTTCTCCTACTTCTCCTACTTCTCCTACTTCTCCTACTTCCTCTTCTCCTACTTCTCCTACTTCTCCTACTTCTCCTACTTCTCCTACTTCTCCTACTTCTTCTTCTCCTACTTCTCCTACTTCTCCTACTTCTCCTACTTCTTCTTCTCCTACTTCTCCTACTTCTCCTACTTCTCCTACTTCTCCTACTTCTTCTTCTCCTACTTCTCCTACTTCTCCTACTTCTCCTACTTCTCCTACTTCTCCTACTTCTCCTACTTCTTCTTCTCCTACTTCTCCTACTTCTTCTTCTTCTCCTACTTCTCCTACTTCTTCTTCTTCTCCTACTTCTCCTACTTCTCCTACTTCTCCTACTTCTCCTACTTCTCCTACTTCTCCTACTTCTCCTACTTCTTCTTCTTCTCCTACTTCTCCTACTTCTTCTTCTCCTACTTCTTCTTCTTCTCCTACTTCTCCTACTTCTCCTACTTCTCCTACTTCTCCTACTTCTTCTCCTACTTCTCCTACTTCTTCTTCTCCTACTTCTCCTACTTCTCCTACTTCTTCTTCTCCTACTTCTCCTACTTCTTCTTCTCCTACTTCTCCTACTTCTTCTTCTTCTCCTACTTCTCCTACTTCTTCTTCTCCTACTTCTCCTACTTCTCCTACTTCTTCTTCTTCTCCTACTTCTCCTACTTCTTCTTCTCCTACTTCTTCTTCTCCTACTTCTCCTACTTCTCCTACTTCTTCTTCTTCTCCTACTTCTCCTACTTCTTCTTCTCCTACTTCTCCTACTTCTCCTACTTCTTCTTCTTCTTCTCCTACTTCTTCTTATTCTTCTCCTACTTCTTCTTATTCTTCTCCTACTTCTCCTACTTCTTCTTCTCCTACTTCTTCTTATTCTTCTCCTACTTCTCCTACTTCTTCTTCTCCTACTTCTTCTTATTCTTCTCCTACTTCTCCTACTTCTTCTTCTCCTACTTCTCCTACTTCTTCTTCTTCTTCTCCTACTTCTTCTTATTCTTCTCCTACTTCTTCTTATTCTTCTCCTACTTCTCCTACTTCTTCTTCTCCTACTTCTTCTTATTCTTCTCCTACTTCTCCTACTTCTTCTTCTTCTCCTACTTCTTCTTATTCTTCTCCTACTTCTCCTACTTCTTCTTCTCCTACTTCTCCTACTTCTTCTTCTTCTCCTACTTCTCCTACTTCTTCTTCTCCTACTTCTCCTACTTCTCCTACTTCTTCTTCTTCTCCTACTTCTCCTACTTCTTCTTCTCCTACTTCTTCTTCTCCTACTTCTCCTACTTCTCCTACTTCTTCTTCTTCTCCTACTTCTCCTACTTCTTCTTCTCCTACTTCTCCTACTTCTTCTTCTTCTTCTCCTACTTCTTCTTATTCTTCTCCTACTTCTTCTTATTCTTCTCCTACTTCTCCTACTTCTTCTTCTCCTACTTCTTCTTATTCTTCTCCTACTTCTCCTACTTCTTCTTCTCCTACTTCTTCTTATTCTTCTCCTACTTCTCCTACTTCTTCTTCTCCTACTTCTCCTACTTCTCCTACTTCTTCTTCTTCTTCTCCTACTTCTTCTTATTCTTCTCCTACTTCTTCTTATTCTTCTCCTACTTCTCCTACTTCTTCTTCTCCTACTTCTTCTTATTCTTCTCCTACTTCTCCTACTTCTTCTTCTCCTACTTCTTCTTATTCTTCTCCTACTTCTCCTACTTCTTCTTCTCCTACTTCTCCTACTTCTCCTACTTCTTCTTCTCCTACTTCTCCTACTTCTCCTACTTCTCCTACTTCTCCTACTTCTTCTTCTCCTACTTCTTCTTCTCCTACTTCTCCTACTTCTCCTACTTCTTCTTCTTCTCCTACTTCTCCTACTTCTTCTTCTCCTACTTCTCCTACTTCTCCTACTTCTTATTCTTCTCCTACTTCTCCTACTTCTCCTACTTCTCCTACTTCTTCTTCTCCTACTTCTCCTACTTCTCCTACTTCTCCTACTTCTTCTTCTCCTACTTCTCCTACTTCTTCTTCTCCTACTTCTCCTACTTCTTGTTCTCCTACTTCTCCTACTTCTTCTTATTCTTCTCCTACTTCTCCTACTTCTTCTTCTCCTACTTCCTCTTCTCCTACTTCTCCTACTTCTCCTACTTCTTCTTCTCCTACTTCTCCTACTTCTCCTACTTCTTCTTCTCCTACTTCCTCTTCTCCTACTTCTCCTACTTCTCCTACTTCCTCTTCTCCTACTTCTCCTACTTCTCCTACTTCTCCTACTTCTCCTACTTCTTCTTCTCCTACTTCCTCTTCTCCTACTTCTCCTACTTCTCCTACTTCCTCATCTCCTACTTCTCCTACTTCTCCTACTTCTCCTACTTCCTCTTCTCCTACTTCTCCTACTTCTCCTACTTCTCCTACTTCTCCTACTTCCTCTTCTCCTACTTCTCCTACTTCTCCTACTTCTCCTACTTCTCCTACTTCTCCTACTTCTTCTTCTCCTACTTCTCCTACTTCTCCTACTTCTCCTACTTCTTCTTCTCCTACTTCTCCTACTTCTCCTACTTCTCCTACTTCTCCTACTTCTTCTTCTCCTACTTCTCCTACTTCTCCTACTTCTCCTACTTCTCCTACTTCTCCTACTTCTCCTACTTCTTCTTCTCCTACTTCTCCTACTTCTTCTTCTTCTCCTACTTCTCCTACTTCTTCTTCTTCTCCTACTTCTCCTACTTCTCCTACTTCTCCTACTTCTCCTACTTCTCCTACTTCTCCTACTTCTTCTTCTTCTCCTACTTCTCCTACTTCTTCTTCTCCTACTTCTTCTTCTTCTCCTACTTCTCCTACTTCTCCTACTTCTCCTACTTCTCCTACTTCTTCTTCTCCTACTTCTCCTACTTCTTCTTCTCCTACTTCTCCTACTTCTCCTACTTCTTCTTCTCCTACTTCTCCTACTTCTTCTTCTCCTACTTCTCCTACTTCTTCTTCTTCTCCTACTTCTCCTACTTCTTCTTCTCCTACTTCTCCTACTTCTCCTACTTCTTCTTCTTCTCCTACTTCTCCTACTTCTTCTTCTCCTACTTCTTCTTCTCCTACTTCTCCTACTTCTCCTACTTCTTCTTCTTCTCCTACTTCTCCTACTTCTTCTTCTCCTACTTCTCCTACTTCTCCTACTTCTTCTTCTTCTTCTCCTACTTCTTCTTATTCTTCTCCTACTTCTTCTTATTCTTCTCCTACTTCTCCTACTTCTTCTTCTCCTACTTCTTCTTATTCTTCTCCTACTTCTCCTACTTCTTCTTCTCCTACTTCTTCTTATTCTTCTCCTACTTCTCCTACTTCTTCTTCTCCTACTTCTCCTACTTCTTCTTCTTCTCCTACTTCTCCTACTTCTTCTTCTCCTACTTCTCCTACTTCTCCTACTTCTTCTTCTTCTCCTACTTCTCCTACTTCTTCTTCTCCTACTTCTTCTTCTCCTACTTCTCCTACTTCTCCTACTTCTTCTTCTTCTCCTACTTCTCCTACTTCTTCTTCTCCTACTTCTCCTACTTCTCCTACTTCTTCTTCTTCTTCTCCTACTTCTTCTTATTCTTCTCCTACTTCTTCTTATTCTTCTCCTACTTCTCCTACTTCTTCTTCTCCTACTTCTTCTTATTCTTCTCCTACTTCTCCTACTTCTTCTTCTCCTACTTCTTCTTATTCTTCTCCTACTTCTCCTACTTCTTCTTCTCCTACTTCTCCTACTTCTCCTACTTCTTCTTCTTCTTCTCCTACTTCTTCTTATTCTTCTCCTACTTCTTCTTATTCTTCTCCTACTTCTCCTACTTCTTCTTCTCCTACTTCTTCTTATTCTTCTCCTACTTCTCCTACTTCTTCTTCTCCTACTTCTTCTTATTCTTCTCCTACTTCTCCTACTTCTTCTTCTCCTACTTCTCCTACTTCTCCTACTTCTCCTACTTCTCCTACTTCTTCTTCTTCTTCTCCTACTTCTCCTACTTCTCCTACTTCTCCTACTTCTTCTTCTCCTACTTCTTCTTCTCCTACTTCTCCTACTTCTCCTACTTCTTCTTCTTCTCCTACTTCTCCTACTTCTTCTTCTCCTACTTCTCCTACTTCTTATTCTTCTCCTACTTCTCCTACTTCTCCTACTTCTCCTACTTCTCCTACTTCTTCTTCTCCTACTTCTCCTACTTCTCCTACTTCTCCTACTTCTTCTTCTCCTACTTCTCCTACTTCTTCTTCTCCTACTTCTCCTACTTCTTGTTCTCCTACTTCTCCTACTTCTTCTTATTCTTCTCCTACTTCTCCTACTTCTCCTACTTCTCCTACTTCTCCTACTTCTCCTACTTCTTCTTCTCCTACTTCTCCTACTTCTTCTTCTCCTATTTCTCCTACTTCTTGTTCTCCTACTTCTCCTACTTCTCCTACTTCTTCTTCTTCTCCTACTTCTCCTACTTCTTGTTCTCCTACTTCTCCTACTTCTCCTACTTCTTCTTCTCCTACTTCTCCTACTTCTTGTTCTCCTACTTCTCCTACTTCTTCTTCTCCTACTTCTCCTACTTCTCCTACTTCTTCTTCTCCTACTTCTCCTACTTCTTGTTCTCCTACTTCTCCTACTTCTCCTACTTCTCCTACTTCTCCTACTTCTTGTTCTCCTACTTCTCCTACTTCTTCTTCTCCTACTTCTCCTACTTCTTCTTCTCCTACTTCTCCTACTTCTTCTTCTCCTACTTCTCCTACTTCTTCTTCCCCTTCTTCTTCTTCTATCTCTTTCTCTTCTTCTCCTGCTTTTCCTTCCTCTTCTTCTTCTTCCTCTTTTTCTGCTTTTTCTTCCTCTTTTTCTGCTTTTTCTTCCTCTTCTTCTCCTGCTTTTCCTTCCTCTTCTTCTTCTGCTTTTACTTCCTCTTCTTCTTCTCCTGCTTTTCCTTCCTCTTCTTCTCCTGCTTTTCCTTCCTCTTCTTCTCCTGCTTTTCCTTCCTCTTCTTCTTCTCCTGCTTTTCCTTCCTCTTCTTCTCCTGCTTTCCCTTCCTCTTCTTCTTCTGCTTTTCCTTCCTCTTCTTCTCCTGCTTTTCCTTCCTCTTCTTCTCCTGCTTTTCTTTCCTCTTCTTCTCCTGCTTTTTCTTCCTCTTCTTCTTCTTCTGCTTTTCCTTTCTCTTCTTCTCCTGCTTTTCCTTCCTCTTCTTCTCCTGCTTTTCCTTCCTCTTCTTCTTCTTCTGCTTTTCCTTTCTCTTCTTCTCCTGCTTTTCCTTTCTCTTCTTCTCCGGCTTTTCCTTTCTCTTCTTCTCCTGCTTTTCCTTCCTCTTCTTCTCCTGCTTTTTCTTCCTCTTCTTCTTCTTCTGCTTTTCCTTTCTCTTCTTCTCCTGCTTTTCCTTTCTCTTCTTCTTCTGCTTTTCCTTTCTCTTCTTCTCCTGCTTTTCCTTTCTCTTCTTCTCCTGCTTTTCCTTCCTCTTCTTCTCCTGCTTTTTCTTCCTCTTCTTCTTCTTCTGCTTTTCCTTTCTCTTCTTCTACTGCTTTTCCTTTCTCTTCTTCTCCTGCTTTTTCTTCCTCTTCTTCTTCTTCTGCTTTTCCTTTTTCTTCTTCTCCTGCTTTTCCTTTCTCTTCTTCTCCTGCTTTTCCTTTCTCTTCTTCTCCTGCTTTTCCTTTCTCTTCTTCTTCTGCTTTTCCTTTCTCTTCTTCTCCTGCTTTTCCTTCCTCTCCTTCTCCTGCTTTTTCTTCCTCTTCTTCTTCTTCTGCTTTTCCTTTCTCTTCTTCTCCTGCTTTTCCTTTCTCTTCTTCTCCTGCTTTTCCTTCCTCTTCTTCTCCTGCTTTTCCTTCCTCTTCTTCTCCTGCTTTTCCTTCCTCTTCTTCTTCTCCTGCTTTTCCTTCCTCTTCTTCTCCTGCTTTCCCTTCCTCTTCTCCTTCTGCTTTTCCTTCCTCTTCTTCTCCTGCTTTTCATTCCTCTTCTTCTCCTGCTTTTCTTTCCTCTTCTTCTCCTGCTTTTTCTTCCTCTTCTTCTTCTCCTGCTTTTCCTTCCTCTTCTTCTCCTGCTTTTCTTTCCTCTTCTTCTCCTGCTTTTTCTTCCTCTTCTTCTTCTCCTGCTTTTCCTTCCTCTTCTTCTCCTGCTTTCCCTTCCTCTTCTACTTCTGCTTTTCCTTCCTCTTCTTCTCCTGCTTTTCCTTCCTCTTCTTCTCCTGCTTTTCTTTCCTCTTCTTCTCCTGCTTTTCCTTCCTCTTCTTCTTCTCCTGCTTTTCCTTCCTCTTCTTCTCCTGCTTTTCCTTCCTCTTCTTCTTCTCCTGCTTTTCCTTCCTCTTCTTCTCTTCTTTTCCTTCCTCTTCTTCTTCTCCTGCTTTTCCTTCCTCTTCTTCTCCTGCTTTTCCTTCCTCTTCTTCTCCTGCTTTTCCTTCCTCTTCTTCTTCTCCTGCTTTTCCTTCCTCTTCTTCTCCTGCTTTCCCTTCCTCTTCTTCTTCTGCTTTTCCTTCCTCTTCTTCTCCTGCTTTTCCTTCCTCTTCTTCTCCTGCTTTTCCTTCCTCTTCTTCTCCTGCTTTTCTTTCCTCTTCTTCTCCTGCTTTTCCTTCCTCTTCTTCTTCTCCTGCTTTTCCTTCCTCTTCTTCTCCTGCTTTTCTTTCTTCTTCTTCTCCTGCTTTTCCTTCCTCTTCTTCTTCTCCTGCTTTTCCTTCCTCTTCTTCTTCTCCTGCTTTTCCTTCCTCTTCTTCTCCTGCTTTTCCTTCCTCTTCTTCTCCTGCTTTTCCTTCCTCTTCTTCTTCTCCTGCTTTTTCTTCCTCTTCTTCTTCTTCTGCTTTTCCTTTCTCTTCTTCTTCTCCTGCTTTTCCTTCCTCTTCTTCTTCTCCTGCTTTTCCTTCCTCTTCTTCTTCTCCTGCTTTTCCTTCCTCTTCTTCTCCTGCTTTTCTTTCCTCTTCTTCTCCTGCTTTTCCTTCCTCTTCTTCTCCTGCTTTTCTTTCCTCTTCTTCTTCTGCTTTTCCTTCCTCTTCTTCTCCTGCTTTTCTTTCCTCTTCTTCTTCTGCTTTTCCTTCCTCTTCTTCTCCTGCTTTTCTTTCCTCTTCTTCTCCTGCTTTTCTTTCCTCTTCTTCTCCTGCTTTTCTTTCCTCTTCTTCTCCTGCTTTTCCTTCCTCTTCTTCTCCTGCTTTTTCTTCCTCTTCTTCTTCTTCTGCTTTTCCTTTCTCTTCTTCTTCTCTTCTTTTCCTTCCTCTTCTTCTTCTCCTGCTTTTCCTTCCTCTTCTTCTTCTCCTGCTTTTCCTTCCTCTTCTTCTCCTGCTTTTCTTTCCTCTTCTTCTCCTGCTTTTCCTTCCTCTTCTTCTTCTCCTGCTTTTTCTTCCTCTTCTTCTCCTTCTGCTTTTCCTTTCTCTTCTTCTTCTCTTCTTTTCCTTCCTCTTCTTCTTCTCCTGCTTTTCTTTCCTCTTCTTCTCCTGCTTTTCCTTCCTCTTCTTCTCCTGCTTTTCTTTCCTCTTTTTCTCCTGCTTTTCTTTCCTCTTCTTCTCCTGCTTTTCCTTCCTCTTCTTCTTCTCCTGCTTTTCTTTCCTCTTCTTCTCCTGCTTTCCTTCCTCTTCTTCTTCTCCTGCTTTTCTTTCCTCTTCTTCTCCTGCTTTTCCTTCTTCTTCTTCTCCTGCTTTTCTTTCCTCTTCTTCTCCTGCTTTTCTTTCCTCTTCTTCTCCTGCTTTTCCTTCCTCTTCTTCTTCTCCTGCTTTTCCTTCCTCTTCTTCTTCTCCTGCTTTTTCTTCCTCTTCTTCTTCTCCTGCTTTTTCTTCCTCTTCTTCTTCTTCTGCTTTTCCTTCCTCTTCTTCTCTTCTTTTCCTTCCTCTTCTTCTTCTCCTGCTTTTCCTTCCTCTTCTTCTTCTCCTGCTTTTCCTTCCTCTTCTTCTTCTCCTGCTTTTCCTTCCTCTTCTTCTTCTTCTGCTTTTCCTTTCTCTTCTTCTTCTCTTCTTTTCCTTCCTCTTCTTCTTCTCCTGCTTTTCCTTCCTCTTCTTCTTCTGCTTTTCCTTCCTCTTCTTCTTCTTCTTTTCCTTCCTCTTCTCCTGCTTTTCCTTCCTCTTCTTTTTTTTTCTTCTGCTTTTTCTGCTTTTTCTTCCTCTACTTCTTTTCCTGCTTTTCTTCCTTTTCTTCTCCTTTTCCTTCCTCTTCTTCTACTTTTTCTTCCTCTTCTTCTTCTTCTGCTTTTCCTTCCTCTTCTTCTTTTCCTGCTTTTTCTTCCTCTTCTTCTTCTTTTCCTTCCTCTTTTTCTTCTTTTCTTCCTCTTCTACCTCTTTTCCTTCCTCTTCTTTTCTTTTCCTTCCTCTTCTTCTCCTGCTTTTTCTTCTTTTCCTTCCTCTTCTTCCTCTTTTTTCTTCCTCTTCTTCTACTTTTCCTTCCTCTTCTTCTACTTTTCCTCCCTCTTCTTCTTCTTTTTCTTCCTCTTCTTCCTCTTTTCCTTCCTCTTCTTCTACTTTTCCTCCCTCTTCTTCTCCTTTTTTCTTCCTCTTCCTCTTCTTCTTCTTCTTCTACTCCTACTTCTTCTTATCTTCTCCTACTTCTTCCCCTACTTCTACCTCTTTTGCTTCCTCTTTTGCTTCCTCTTCTTCTCCTTTTTTCTTTTGCCTTTTAATCTTTTACTGTCTCCTCTTCTTTTTTCTTCCTCTTCTACTTTACTTCCTCTTCTGCTTCTTTTTCTTCCTCCTCTTCTTCTGCTCCTACTCCTACTCCTCTTCTTCTTCTAAAACTAATCAGACCCTAACTCCACCTCATCGCAGTGCCTAGTTACAGACTAATCAGACTAATCTGAACAAGCGGATAGGGACCGAAGGCAAGCTGGTATTTGAAAATGTCGCGCAGAAATCGGATATTTGCGTGGGAAGGTGTAAATAAACAGCACAATATATCTACGTCCATTTAACGTCTTTTTAAGGACGAACGACTTAGAGGTCTATCCATTAGGAGTCACCGGGTGAGTGACAGAAAGAGATACTTTCTTCATGGTCTTCTTCTATTCTTGCCGTCCTCATGTACCTTCCACCGTCGAGAAGTGAAATACCTTTCTGTCTTTGGTTGGTCACTTCCGGTGTCTCCGTCTCATCATCAGCATCATGTGCAATACCGGTTGGCGTTGGCGATTATGTCCCGCCACAATCTTCTGTCTACAGTGCATCGTATCAGTTCTGTTGTTGACTGTTTTCCATGCCATGACACCAAGCTATCCTGTATTTTCTCTCTTTGTCGTCCGCGATCTCTCTTTCCTTTTATTTTGCCAGTTGTAGCCAAGTACATCGATGGCTTGACAAGCTGTCATTGTAAAAAGTATTGTTATGGAAACAGAGCCATAGATTTTAGAGCAGCGATCTCTGCAATATGTGCCATTTTGGCACGCAAGGTTTCTGTTTTTGAGATTGTGGTTCTGCCCTATGTGCCGTCTTCGGCTCGAAAGGACAATAGATAGATAGAACCAAGTATTCCAACATAAAACCAAGTATTCCAACATAGAACCAAGTATTCCAACATAAAACCAAGTATTCCAACATAAAACCAAGTATTCCAACATAAAACCAAGTATTCCAACATAAAAGCAAGTATTCCAACATAGAACCAAGTATTCCAACATAAAACCAAGTATTCCAACATAGAACCAAGTATTCCAACATAAAACCAAGTATTCCAACATAAAACCAAGTATTCCAACATAATACCAAGTATTCCAACATAAAAGCAAGTATTCCAACATAGAACCAAGTATTCCAACATAGAACCAAGTATTCCAACATAAAACCAAGTATTCCAACATAAAACCAAGTATTCCAACATAAAACCAAGTATTCCAACATAATACCAAGTATTCCAACATACAACCAAGTATTCCAACATAGAACCAAGTATTCCAACTTTCCTCTTCTCATGATGTTCTCCGTCTAGCGATCTGTTTTCGTCCAGTCAGTCTATCCATCATCATCATCATGTGCCACACCGGTTGGCGTAGGCGATCATGCCCTTCCACAATGGATGGTCTATCCATCGTCATCTTTAAATGCACGAAAGGGCACCGGCTGATAGGAAATTACCGAAAATCCGCCCAACTAGCATGACCTCAGCTTTGCGAGCAGTGGCGGTTATTGGAAGAATAACGCCAGTCGTTAATAGCGCCTAAAGATGTAAACGTCACGACTGTGATTGTGTTTTGATGATTTCTGTTTCATCTCCCAGGGTAACATTTATAGATGGCGGTCGTTGCTTCTGTTGGCAACTGGGGATGGCCGTCTTCAATTCTGGGGATGGTCGTCTTCAATTCTGGGGATGGTTGTCTTCAATTCTGGGATGGTTGTCTTCAATTCTGGGTATGGTTGTCTTCAATTCTGGGGATGGTTGTCTTCAATTCTGGGGATGGTCGTCTTCAGTTCTGGGGATGGTTGTCTTCAATTCTGGGGATGTTCGTCTTCAATTCTGGGGATGGTCGTCTTCAATTCTGGGGATGGTTGTCTTCAGTTCTGGGGATGGTTGTCTTCAGTTCTGGGGATGGTTGTCTTCAATTCTGGGGATGGTTGTCTTCAGTTCTGGGGATGGTTGTCTTCAATTCTGGGGATGGTTGTCTTCAGTTCTGGGGATGGTCGTCTTCAAATCTGGGGATGGTCGTCTTCAATTCTGGGGATGGTCGTCTTCAATTCTGGGGATGGTCGTCTTCAATTCTGGGGATGGTTGTCTTCAATTCTGGGGATGGTCGAATTCAATTCTGGGGATGGTTGTCTTAAATTCTGTGGATGGTCGTCTTCAATTCTGGGGATGGTTGTCTTAAATTCTGGGGATGGTCGTCTTCAATTCTGGGGATGGTCGAATTCAATTCTGGTGATGGTTGTCTTCAATTCTGGGGATGGTCGTCTTCAATTCTGGGGATGGTCGTCTTCAATTCTGGGGATGGTCGTCTTCAATTCTGTTGGTTTTATCACAACAAACAATTTATTGATAGTTTATTTGGATGTTCCACATCAGATGTTCCACTTTAGATGTTCCATTCAAGATGTTCCACTTTAAATGTTCCACTTTAGATGTTCCATTCAAGACGTTCCACTTTAGATGTTCCACTTTAGATGTTCCACTTTAGATGTTCCACTTTAGATGTTCCACTCTAGATGTTCCACTCTAGATGTTCCACTCCAGATTTTCCACTTTAGATGTTCCACTTTAGATATTCCACTATAGATGTTGCACTCTAGATGTTCCACTCTAGATGTTCCCTCTAGATGTTCCACTCTAGATATTCCACTTTAGATGTTCCACTTTAGAAATCCCACTCTAGATGTTTCCTCTAGATGTTCCCTCTAGATGTTCCACTCTAGATGTTCCACTCTAGATGTTCCACTTTAGATGTTCCACTTTAGATGTTCCACTTTAGATGTTCCATTTCCGAGTTGATGTTTGCCTCCTCACCTTCTTCCTAATGCCGTGTATCAGCCTGAAGCAACAAACCTATTACGCTATCTCGACAGTGTTGTTCTCTTTGATTGCTCTAGAGTCCGGAGTTGTTATTTACATTATCCTTTATTCTTTCTTGTTCTTCTTTTTTGTTTTTCTCTTATTCCCCATCTGCCTTTCAGCGTCGAGGGGAGATAACAATTTGTGAAGTTTTACTCTTCTGTTCGCTTCTGCTACTGTTATGTTTCCTAGTGTTTCTAATATTCCATCAATCCACCTTTTTCGCGGTCGGCCCTTGGGCCTGGTGTTCTCACAACGTTTATTGAAGGCTCTTTATGTTTTGATCTTTCTGTCTTATCCAGTGGAAATTATTTTATCTGTTGTTTCTTTATATATTCTACGACGGGGGCTATTCCTAGCTTTTTTCTCAGTCCTTCATTTCTGATCTTATCTCTCAGACTGTTTCCTGTCATTCGTCTAACACATTTCATCTCTGTAGAGGTTATTTTTTCTTATTGTTCTTGCATCTAGGGTCCAGGACTGGCATTTGTAGCACAACGTTGGGATGAAGATATTTTCCTTATCGTTCCTTCCCTCCTTTACCTCCGACCCTGTTTAGTTTTCTTACGCTTGATTGTAAAACAAAGTTCCAAATTTTATTTTTCTTAATTCCGCACTAGTTCCCCCCTCGCCCTCCTACGTCATAATTATTATATCCGCCTCTGCATATCGTCTCTCTTTATGTTGTTGACGTCACGTCTAAACGTGAGCAAGTTTACGTTTTCCTAGACTGCGTCACTTCCTCTTGCTGTGGCAAGGCACGATCAATCACATTTCTCAACCAAGTCTTGTTTTGGCTATATCTGGTCTGTTCTAGCTTGAACTGCGGCTGCACCTGGCAGATATGCTCGATCGGGAGAGCTAACGGCTAAGGGAGTACATATAAATAAACACTCCATTGGCCTTGTCTTTGAGAATCTGGTTAAAGAAAACCCCAAAAGTGATGAAAAAAAAATACGACTGACGTCACTCTACTCACAATCACCCATGCTCGTAAAGTAAACGTCAGGTCGGTTGGAGGCTTTCTGGAAATTCCTCCTCAGCCCGCAGGCCTATGTAGATCTATAGTTGGATGTGCCACAAAAAGTCACTAATCGCAATGCTGAAAACGTCATAAACCTGGGGTGATTACTTTCAGTCTGTATGCCTTAGTGACACTAAAGTTGGTTGAGGTTTCTCACGATGACACAGCTACATTCTAGAACGATCTCCCATGTCCTACAGCTACATTCTAGAACGATCTCCCATGTCCTACAGCTACATTCTAGAACGATCTCCCATGTCCTACAGCTACATTCTAGAACGATCTCCCATGTCCTACAGCTACATTCTAGAACGATCTCCCATGTCCTACAGCTACATTCTAGAACGATCTCCCATGTCCTACAGCTACATTCTAGAACGATCTCCCATGTCCTACAGCTACATTCTAGAACGATCTCCCATGTCCTACAGCTACATTCTAGAACGATCTCCCATGTCCTACAGCTACATTCTAGAACGATCTCCCATGTCCTACAGCTACATTCTAGAACGATCTCCCATGTCCTACAGCTACATTCTAGAACGATCTCCCAGGTCCTACAGCTACATTCTAGAACGATCTCCCATGTCCTACAGCTACATTCTAGAACGATCTCCCATGTCCTACAGCTACATTCTAGAACGATCTCCCATGTCCTACAGCTACATTCTAGAACGATCTCCCATGTCCTACAGGGAACAGAATTAGTCACCAGTTGCTTCTTCTTCTTCTTCTTCTTCATCCTTTTGTCTTCTGTGTCTTCTTCTTCTTGTCTACTTCACCTTCTTGTTCGACATCTTATACCTTGTATTCATCTTTCGATAGTTAATTATTGATTAAATTTGTTTAGTTATTTTAGTTTAATTTTAGTTAGTTTAGCTATGTAGATAGTTTAGCTATGTAGTTAGTTTAGCTATGTAGATAGTTTAGCTATGTAGATAGTTTAGCTATGTAGATAGTATAGCTATGTAGATAGTTTAGCTATGTAGTTAGTTTAACTATGTAGATAGTTTAGCTATGTAGATAGTTTAGCTATGTAGATAGTTTAGCTATGTAGATAGTTTAGCTATGTAGATAGTTTAGCTATGTAGATAGTTTAGCTATGTAGATAGTTTAGCTATGTAGATAGTTTAGCTATGTAGTTAGTTTAGCTATGTAGATAGTTTAGCTATGTAGATAGTTTAGCTATGTAGTTAGTTCATTTTTTTCTTTTAGCCGAGGTAATTATTATAGAGGACTCAACCTCAATAGCAAAAAGACAAGTAATGGTAGCAACAAAGAAAAAGACATCACCGAAATGCACAATAAAGACAAGTGGAACAATATTAAAACAGGTAAATGAATTTAAATATTTGGGAACTTTGTTAAACTCAGATGGAAGATGTACAAAAGAGGTGAGATGTAGAATGGCTCAGGCAAAAGCAACTTTTTCCAAAAAAATTAGGAAAATACTATGCAATCCATTTTTGACAATAGAAACAAGAAAAAGAGTTCTTAAATGTTACGTAGAGCCAGTCTTAACATATGGATGTGAATCATGGACAGTAGGACAACAGACAAGAAAATCACTGGAGTCTGTAGAAATGTAGTTTCACAGAAGAATGTTGAGAATACCATGGACAGCTAAGAGGAGTAATGAAGAGGTTCTGAGAAAGGTCAAAGCAAAAAGAGAGCTAATTTCCAATGTTAGGAAGAAACAATCATCATTTTTTGGCCATGTAATGAGAAGAGAACAACTAGAATATATTGTAACAACTGGGACCATTGAGGGACGAAGAGATAGAGGGAAGCAAAGAGAAAAGATAACAGACAGCTTAAGAGAATGGCTTGGCAGAAGGTCAACAACAGAAATGTTAAATAGCTGTCGAGATCGAAAGTTGTGGAGAGACATGATCCCTTCCGCCAGTAGGCCCGGTACTTGATGATGATGACGTGATAGTTAATTAAGTTTAGTTAGTTAGCTAGCAAGTTAGTTAGCTAGCAAGTTAGTTAGCTAGTTGGCTAGAACCTAAGTTAGTCAGCAGTTACATCAATCACCAACACATTCATCAGGGATTGCCTCCATCAGTATCTCTCAGAGCGTGACGCTGCAACACTAACCTGTGGCGATCCATTGTTTACATTCTCCCAAAGTTAACGCTTTTGTCTAACGTACACACCCCCCCCCCCTTTTCTCCCCGATAATGATCACAGAGTCATAATAATGACTTTTTTCATGATCACAGTCACAATCATGACTTTTTTTTTTTTTCATGATCACAGAGTCACAATCATGACTTTTGTTTTTTTTCATGATCACAGAGACACAATCATGACTTTTGTTGTTTTTTTTCATGATCACAGTCACAATCATGACTTTTGTTTTTTTTTCATGATCACAGAATCATAATCATGACTTTTGTGTGTTGAAGGTCACTGATTCACATTCATGACTTTTGTTTATTTTCATTATCACAGAACTGCAATCATGACTTGAGTGTGTTCAAGGCCACATATTCACAATCATGACTTGAATCACTGATTTCCCCAACTCGTTCTCACATTATCGAACACCTTTGCACTATGTTTAGAGACCTGGTACCTCCGTCTTCAATGCGAGATTTCCTTCACCTAATTTCCTAGTAATTTGGGTCAAGTCTCTACAAATAATTTTAGCCTCGGTGGCTGAGTAGTTAGTGCGCTCGCTTCCTGGTCAGAAGGATCCAGGTTCGATTCTCAGAAGTGAAGGGATTTTTTTCCGAACCGACAAGGCCCCGGGGCTCACCCAGCCTCTTAAAATGGATACCAGAGGTTTTTCTGGGAAGCAAAGCTGGCCTGGCGTGATACCGACCACATCACATAAAAGTATGCCGTGGTCATTGAAAGATATGGTTAGTGACACCATATTCTGCATACGCTTAGCGAGGCAGGAGAGACGACCATTTTACCATTGATATAAATAACTTTCCTAGAACATGGTCAATGTTCTGTCAAATTCAACATCATCAAGTACCGAGCCTGCTGGCGTAGGTGATCATGTCTCTCCACAACTTTCGATCTCGACAGTTAATTTCTGTTGTTGATCTTCTGCCAAGCCATTCTCTTAAGCTGTCTGGTATCTTTTCTCTTTGCTTCCCTCTATCTCTTCATCCCTCAATTTTCCCAGTTGTTACAATATATTCCAGCTGTTCTCTTCTCATTACATGGCCAAAAAATGATGATTGTTTCTTCCTAATATTAGAAATTAGCTCTCTTTTTGCTTTGACCTCTCTCAGAACATCTTCATTACTCTTCTTAGCTGTCCATGGTACTCTCAACATTCTTCTGTAAAACCACATTTCTACAGACTCAAGTGATTTTCTTGTATGTTCTCCTAATGTCCATGATTCACATCCATATGTTAAGACTGGCTCTACATAACATTTAAGAACTATTTTCTTGTTTCTATTGTCAAAAATGGATTGCATATTATCTTCCTCATTTTTTGGAAAGCTGCTTTTGCCTGAGCCATTCTGCATCTCACCTCTGTTGTGCATCTTCCGTCTGAGGTTTACAAAGTTCCCAAATATTTAAATTAATTTACCTGTTTTAATGTTGTTCCACTTGTCTTTATTGTGCATTGCGGTGATGACATTTTCTTTGTTGCTACCATTACTTATCTATGAAATTATTGAGGGGAAAACAAGTAAAGAGGAAAACATTTGTTCTGATTGTCTGACAGGGGCAGTGAGAGACTGGCACTGAAGATCATCAAGAACGTGGAGAAGTACAGAGAAGCGGCCAAACTTGAGATCAACGTTCTGGAGAAGTTGAGGGAGAAAGACCCTACAGGAAAGCAGTAAGTTGTTGTACTTCAGCTTGTTGTAGGTTGATATTGGAGACAGCAAGTTGTTGTACTTCAGCTTGTTGTAGGTTGATATTGGAGACAGCAAGTTGTTGTACTTCAGTTTGTTGTAGGATGATATTGGAGACAGCAAGTTGTTGTACTTCAGCTTGTTGTAGGTTGATATTGGAGACAGCAAGTTGTTGTACTTCAGTTTGTTGTAGGTTGATATTAGAGACAGCAAGTTGTTGTACTTCAGTTTGTTGTAGGATGATATTGGAGACAGCAAGTTGTTGTACTTCAGTTTGTTGTAGGTTGATATTGGAGACAGCAAGTTGTTGTACTTCAGCTTGTTGTAGGTTGATATTGGAGACAGCAAGTTGTTGTACTTCATTTTGTTGTAGGATGATATTGGAGACAGCAAGTTGTTGTACTTCAGTTTGTTGTAGGTTGATATTGGAGACAGCAAGTTGTTGTACTTCAGTTTGTTGTAGGATGATATTGGAGACAGCAAGTTGTTGTACTTCAGTTTGTTGTAGGATGATATTGGAGACAGCAAGTTGTTGTACTTCAATTTGTTGTAGGTTGATATTGGAGACAGTAAGTTGTTGTACTTCAGCTTGTTGTAGGTTGATATTGGAGTCAGTAAGTTGTTGTACTTCAGCTTGTTGTAGGTTGATATTGGAGACAGCAAGTTGTTGTACTTCAGCTTGTTGTAGGTTGATATTGGAGACAGTAAGTTGTTGTACTTCAGCTTGTTGTAGGTTGATATTGGAGACAGCAAGTTGTTGTACTTCAGTTTGTTGTAGGTTGATATTGGAGACAGCAAGTTGTTGTACTTCAGTTTGTTGTAGGTTGATATTGGAGACAGCAAGTTGTTGTACTTCAGCTTGTTGTGGGTTGATATTGGAGACAGCAAGTTGTTGTACTTCAGTTTGTTGTAAGTTGATATTGGAGACAGCAAGTTGTTGTACTTCAGTTTTGTTGTAGGTTGATATTGGAGACAGCAAGTTGTTGTACTTCAGCTTGTTGTTGGTTGATATTGGAGACAGTAAGTTGTTGTACTTCATCTTGTTGTTGGTTGATATTGGAGACAGCAAGTTGTTGTACTTCAGCTTGTTGTAGGTTGATATTGGAGACAGCAAGTTGTTGTACTTCATTTTGTTGTAGGTTGATATTGGAAACAGCAAGTTGTTGTACTTCAGCTTGTTGTAGGTTGATATTGGAGACAGCAAGTTGTTGTACTTCAGCTTGTTGTAGGTTGATATTGGAGACAGCAAGTTGTTGTACTTCAGCTTGTTGTAGGTTGATATTGGAGACAGCAAGTTGTTGTACTTCAGCTTGTTGTAGGTTGATATTGGAGACAGCAAGTTGTTGTACTTCAGCTTGTTGTAGGTTGATATTGGAGACAGCAAGTTGTTGTACTTCAGCTTGTTGTAGGTTGATATTGGAGACAGCAAGTTGTTGTACTTCAGCTTGTTGTAGGTTGATATTGGAGACAGCAAGTTGTTGTACTTCAGCTTGTTGTAGTTAGTTGTAAGCTGTTCCCAAACCCTAAACCTCAACAAGGGGTCTTCTAACGACATATTCAAGAGTGACTGAGTAAAGTGTAAGGGGACGTTACTCAGAGAAGAATTAATTTGGGACACTAAACTCGTAAATTACTGAAAATAGACATTATATTAATTTAGTGATGTTTAATTGATAAAAAAAAGTGTAAGAACAATTTTGTTTTCTGTTTACGGACAGCTTGTGTGTTCAAATGCTGGACTGGTTTGACTACCATGGACACATGTGTATCGGTTTCGACATGTTGGGTCTGAGTGTCTTTGATTTTCTGGTAAGATTTTGTTCAAACATCTCTCGTTTTGTTTCTCTCTTCTCACAGATCTTCAACAAACCTGTTCCACTTGTCCCTGTCCTGGACTAACCAGCTCTATCCATGTCCTCCCTGTCCTGGACTAACCAGCTCTATCCATGTCCTGCCTGTCCTGGATTAATCAGCTTTATCCATGTCCTCCCTGTTCTGGATTAACAAACTCTATTTATGTCCTGCCTGTCCTGGATTAATCAGCTTTATCTATGTCCTCCCTGTTCTGGATTAACCAACTCTATCCATGTCCTCCCTGTCCTGGACTAACTAGCTCTATCCATGTCCTCTCTGTCCTGGACTAACCAACTCTATCCATGTCCTTCCTGTCCTGGACTAACCAACTCTATCCATGTCCTCCCTGTCCTGGACTAACTAGCTCTTTCCATGTCCTCCCTGTCCTGGACTAACCAGCTCTATCCATGTCCTCCCTGTCCTGGATTAACCAACTCTATCCATGTCCTCCCTGTCCTGGACTAACCAGCTCTATCCATGTCCTCCCTGTCCTGGACTAACCAGCTCTATCCATGTCCTCCCTGTCCTGGACTAACCAGCTCTATCCATGTCCTCTCTGTCCTGGACTAACTAGCTCTATCCATGTCCTCTCTGTCCTGGACTAACCAACTCTATCCATGTCCTCTCTGTCTGGACTAACCAGCTATATCCATGTCCTCCCTGTCCTGGATTAACCAACTCTATCCATGTCCTCCCTGTCCTGGACTAACCAGCTCTATCCATGTCCTCCCTGCCCTGTACTAACCAGCTCTATCCATGTCCTCCCTGTCCTGGACTAACCAGCTCTATCCATGTCCTCTCTGTCCTGGACTAACTAGCTCTATCCATGTCCTTCCTGTCCTGGACTAACCAACTCTATCCATGTCCTCTCTGTCCTGGACTAACCAGCTATATCCATGTCCTCCCTGTCCTGGACTAACTAGCTCTTTCCATGTCCTCCCTGTCCTGGACTAACCAGCTCTATCCATGTCCTCCCTGTCCTGGATTAACCAGCTCTATCCATGTCCTCCCTGTCCTGGATTAACCAACTCTATCCATGTCCTCCCTGTCCTGTACTAACCAGCTCTATCCATGTCCTCCCTGTCCTGGACTAACCAGCTCTATCCATGTCCTCCCTGTCCTGTACTAACCAGCTCTATCCATGTCCTCCCTGTCCTGGATTAACCAGCTCTATCCATGTCCTCCCTGTCCTGGACTAAACAGCTCTATCCATGTCCTCCCTGTCCTGAACTAACCAGCTCTATCCATGTCCTCCATGTCCTGAACTAACCAGCTCTATGCATGTCCTCCCTGTCCTGGATTAACCAGCTCTATCCATGTCCTCCCTGTCCTGGACTAACCAACTCTATCCATGTCCTCCCTATCCTGAACTAACCAGCTCTATCCATGTCCTCTCTGTCCTGGACTAACCAACTCTATCCATGTCCTCCCTATCCTGAACAAACCAGCTCTATCCATGTCCTCCCTATCCTGAACTAACCAGCTCTATCTATGTCCTCCCTGTCCCTCTTATATCTGTTTCTAACTCACTTCTCACAGATCTTCAACAAACATATCCCATTTGTCTCTGTCGTGGACTAACCAGCTCTATCCATGACCTCCCTGTCCCTCTTATATCTGTTTCTAACTCACTTCTCACAGATCTTCAACAAACATATCCCATTTGTCTCTGTCCTGAACTAACCAGCTCTATCCATGTCCTCCCTGTCCCTCTTATATCTGTTTCTAACTCACTTCTCACAGATCTTCAACAAACATATCCCATTTGTCTCTGTCCTGGACTAACCAGCTCTATCCATGTCCTCCCTATCCTGAACTAACCAGCTCTATCTATGTCCTCCCTGCCCCTCTTATATCTGTTTCTAACTCACTTCTCACAGATCTTCAACAAACATATCCCATTTGTCCCTGTCCTGGACTAACCAACTTTACCTGTGTCCCACCTGCCCCTCTTATATATGTTTCGCAAATTTAACCAAAATTATAATATCGGGGACAAAATAAATGAAAATTGATCTAAAGCCATTACATCGTTCAGACACGCTGTTCATGAAGTTAAAAGAAACGGCTAAACAAGAGAATTAGAAAGTTTTAGTGGAAAGTAAGTGTGTAAACAGCAATATATTAAAAGCCACAAATTTGGCACAAGGTTCACAAGTTCAGTGACTAGAGCCGGTTGTTGCGGCTCGTGGTATAGAATATGTTTAATACAGAATCCACTTGATAAAAAGTATCATCTGTCGTTGCACAGTATATTTTGTATACTTATAATACACACATTGTTGGCATAGTATCCTATTGATACTTATAGCACATAAATTGTTTACATAGTATCCTATTGATACTTATAGCACACAAATTGTTGACATAGTATCCTATTGATACTTATAGCACACAAATTGTTGACATAGTATCCTATTGGTACTTATAGCACACCAATTGTTAACATAGTATCCTATTGATACTTATAGAACACCGATTGTTGACATAGTATCCTATTGATACTTATAGTACATAAATTGTTGACATAGTATCCAATTGATACTTATAGCACACCAATTGTTGACATAGTATCATATTGATACTTATAGCACACAAATTGTTGACATAGTATCCTATTGATACTTATAGCACACAAATTGTTGACATAGTATCCTATTGATGCGTATAGCATACAAATTGTTGACATAGTATCCTATTGATACTTATAGCACACACATTGTTGACATAGTATCTTATTGATACTTATAGCACACAAATTGTGGACATAGTATCCTATTGATACTTATAGCACACCAGTTGTTGACATAGTATCCTATTGATACTTAGAGCACACAAATTGTTGATATAGTATCCTATTGATACTTATAGCACACCAATTGTTGACATAGTATCTTATTGATACTTATAGCACACAAATTGTGGACATAGTATCCTATTGATACTTATAGCACACCAGTTGTTGACATAGTATCCTATTGATACTTATAGCACACAAATTATTGACATAGTATCCTATTGATACTTATAGCACACAAATTATTGACATAGTATCTTATTGATAATAATATTCTATGCAAGTGTAACCACCCTACCAGATCCCAGCCAAGAGAAATGTCCCAGCCAAGAGAAATGTCCCAGCTAAGAGAATTGTCCCAGCCAAGAGAATTGTCCCAGCTAAGAGAAATGTCCCAGCTAAGAGAAATGTCCCAGCTAAGAGAAATGTCCCAGCTAAGAGAAATGTTCCAGCCATATTCTTTATGTTGGATCCATACCCTTATAGCAGTATCCAGTATTATATTTTCTAAACATTAATGGAAAGATAATCAATAACCTAAGATATGCTGATGATACTGTTCTAATAGCAGAAAATCCTAAAGACCTACAACAATTGCTTAATGTGATAAACATAAGAAGCAAAAAATATGGACTAGAAATGAATATCAAAAAGACTAAAACTATGATCATAAACAAAGAAAATTCTCAAGACCTACAATTAAATATCACAGTTGAGGGAATACATCTGGAGACAGTTCAGAGCTACAACTACCTGGGACATACTATAACCAATGATGGAAAATGTAAAATTGAAATAAACAAAAGAATAAGTATGGCAAAAAGTAATTTTAATGTCATGGAAAATATACTAACAACAAAACAAATATCAGCAGGGCTGAAACTAAGAATGGCAAAATGTTACGTCTTCTCAATATTCCTGTATGGTGCAGAAACATGGACATTCGACAAGAAAACAGAACAGAAAATTAAAGCCTTTGAAATGTGGATTTATAGAAGAATAGGTAGAATTGGATGGAAAGAAAAGAAAACAAACGATGAAGTTTTAAAACAGCTGAAAATAAAAAGAGAACTACTAAATACAATTAAGACAAGACAAATGAAATTTTTGGGGCATGTTAAAAGACACAGCAGCCTACTAAAAGTAATATTAGAAGGGAAAATACAAGGTAAAAGAGGCAGAGGCAGACCAAGACTAACATGGACGAGTAACATCAAAAGATGGACAAGTCAATCTATGACAACTTGCACCATCAAAGCAAGAAACAGAGTGGAATTGCGATCCATGGTAGCCAACCTTCGTTGCGGAGAAGGCACTCGATGATGATGAGTATTATATTTTAATCTATTCATACATACAAGATATTTGACAAGGAAAAAAATGAGGTCATAAGAGAAAGAACTGCTAGAGATTCAGCCTTGACCTACATACAGGACCAACAGAATACAACAAAACCAAAGTCCAGCATGTCAACTCTGTAAACACCCACATGAAACAGTAGAACATCACCTTGTTGACTGTCCAAAGCTCACTGACATCAGAGCAACTCTACTTCCTCAAAGACCTGATAAATGGAACACCTTGTACGAAAGATCTTGCGGGTTTCGTTCGTTGTAGGCTGCTTTCACTATAGTAATCGGGAATCTATGGGCGCAGTTATTGTTGTGTGTGCTACGTCATCATAATGGGTCATCGTATATCCTTAGACAGGTCATACGCTAATCTTACGGTCTGTTGTTTGATGTGCGACGGAGATAATCTGACGACTAACTGTGTTTTATATGTTCGGAATTGGAGTCAACAACGATGGCCCAACATCATCAAGCGCTATACATTAAAAAAAAAAATATGACGATCATCATTTTAAGGAGGACGTGAACTTCCGGTCAATATAGTGGATAGGCGGCAGGAACCATTGAAGGCTATGCATGAAAAGTGTTCATTGGTGCAATTTCCTCATATTCCAAGTTCGGCTTGTTGTAGGAGCTACTGAGTTAAGTGCTCTGTGCACACCGTGAGCTGTGTGTTTCATCCGTTTTGATCGTGTTTCGATATTCCAATTGTTTACGATGAATGATGATATCGTATGACAGGGAACAGTTGGCTGTGTTCACTTTCTGTGCGGTTTCGCCTTATGTCTTTTGGCGTGTGCTGAGACTGCTATGATGGGGACTACAGCTACCTTTCTATGTTTGGGAGATGAGGTAGTAATTCGGATGATTCCACTGGCCCGGGCGGTTGAGCAATTATGGATTTTAATTCGTTTGCAGTGATACCGAGGCCTTCCATAACCTTAACCTTGTACGGAACAGCAAGGAAACTCAGAAACACTTGCAGATATCATTACATGGCATTGGGCCGAAGAGCGTCAGCTCACATGCGTCTGGAACCAAAACAGTAACATGGGGGAACAACATGTGGGAAGGTTTGTTCATCTAGGGAGAGGGTCATGTTCCTATATATCACGCCAGGGGTATACAACAAGAGGAGAAGGAAGGAAGAAAGCAGAGTTTAAGGCAAATACGAAGGTGTGATACCATCAAGAGAACTCTACATCAGAAATGTACATCTAAGATTGTGTACGATCATCCTTATCAGCGATCAAGTATTAATATGTATTTAGATATCTAGACAAGATTGGGTCACAGACAATACGGGGTGTTTGAGGTCTTCACCGGTTGCCCATAACTTGTCATGTAGGCTTGTTTCTGTGGGCCATAATTGTGTTTTTTGGGGTGTTGAGAGTGTTGCAGTCCTGTAGGATATGTTGTGGAGTTTGTCTGGATAATTCTGTGTTGAGAGTGCCACAGTCCTGTAGGATATGTTCTAGAGTTTGTCTGGATGCTCCCGTGTTGAGAGAGCTGCAGTCCTGTAGGATATGTTCTAGAGTTTGTCTGGATGCTCCCGTGTTGAGAGAGCTGCAGTCCTGTAGGATATGTTCTAGAGTTTGTCTGGATGCTCCCGTGTTGAGAGTGCTGCTGTCCTGTAGGATATGTTCTAGAGTTTGTCTGGATGCTCCCGTGTTGAGAGAGCTGCAGTCCTGTAGGATATGTTCTGGAGTTTGTCTGGATGCTCCTGTGTTGAGAGTGCTGCACTCCTGTAGGATATGCTCAGGAGTTTGTCTGGATGCTCCTGTGTTGAGAGTGCTGCACTCCTGTAGGATATGCTCTGGAGTTTGTATGGATGCTCCTGTGTTGAGAGTGCTGCACTCCTGTAGGATATGCTCTGGAGTTTGTATGGATGCTCCTGTGTTGAGAGTGCTGTAGTCCTGTAGGATATGTTCTGGAGTTTGTCTGGATGCTCCTGTGTTGAGAGTGCTGCACTCCTGTAGGATATGCTCAGGAGTTTGTCTGGATGCTCCTGTGTTGAGAGTGCTGCACTCCTGTAGGATATGCTCTGGAGTTTGTATGGATGCTCCTGTTTTGAGAGTGCTGTAGTCCTGTAGGATATGTTCTGGAGTTTGTCTGGATGCTCCTGTGTTGAGAGTGATACAGTCCTGTAGGATATGCTCTGGAGTTTGTCTGGATGCTCCTGTGTTGAGAGTGCTGCACTCCTGTAGGATATGCTCTGGAGTTTGTATGGATGCTCCTGTTTTGAGAGTGCTGTAGTCCTGTAGGATATGTTCTGGAGTTTGTCTGGATGCTCCTGTGTTGAGAGTGCTGAACTCCTGTAGGATATGCTCAGGAGTTTGTCTGGATGCTCCTGTGTTGAGAGTGCTGCACTCCTGTAGGATATGCTCTGGAGTTTGTATGGATGCTCCTGTTTTGAGAGTGCTGTAGTCCTGTAGGATATGCTCTGGAGTTTGTCTGGATGCTCCTGTGTTGAGAGTGCTGTAGTCCTGTAGGATATGTTCTGGAGTTTGTCTGGATGCTCCTGTTTTGAGAGTGCTGCAGTCCTGTAGGATATGTTCTGGGGTTTGTCTGGATGCTCCTGTGTTGAGAGTGCTACAGTCCTGTAGGACACGTCCTGGAGTTTGTCTGGATGCTCCTGTGTTGAGAGTGCTACAGTCCTGTAGGACACGTCCTGGAGTTTGTCTGGATGCTCCTGTGTTGAGAGTGCTACTGTCCTGTAGGACACGTCCTGGAGTTTGTATGGATGCTCCTGTGTTGTCATCGCTACCTGACGATAGAAGAAGGCAATTCATGTTTCCATTTTACGTCACGAACATCCATAACAGCTTCATATTTTTATCTCATCAACTATTTCCTTCACTGATACATTACATTGTTACACACTACATTGTTATACATTACATTGTTATACATGACATTGTTACACACTACATTGTTATACATTACATTGTTATACATTACATTGTTATACATTACATTGTTACACATTACATTGTTATACATTACATTGTTATAGACTACATTGTTATACACTACATTGTTATACATTACATTGTTATACATTACATTGTTATAGACTACTACATTGTTATACATTACATTGTTATACACTACATTGTTATACATTACATTGTTATACATTACATTGTTATACATTACATTGTTATAGACTACTACATTGTTATACATTACATTGTTATACATTACATTGTTATACACTACATTGTTGTACATTACATTGTTATAGACTACATTGTTATACATTACATTGTTATACATTACATTGTTATACACTACATTGTTATACATTACATTGTTATACATTACATTGTTATACATTACATTGTTATAGACTACATTGTTATACATTACATTGTTATACACTACATTGTTATACATTACATTATTATACATTACATTGTTATACACTACATTGTTATACACTACATTGTTATACACTACATTGTTATACATTACATTGTTATACATTACATTGTTATACATTACATTGTTATAGACTACATTGTTATACACTACATTGTTATACACTACATTGTTATACATTACATTGTTATACATTACATTGTTATACACTACATTGTTATACATTACATTGTTATACATTACATTGTTATACATTACATTGTTTTTTCACTACATTGTTATACATTACATTGTTATACACTACATTGTTATACATTACATTGTTATACATTACATTGTTATTCATGAAGTTATGTTCTTTACTGTTCTTGATTCTGTTGCAGAAAGAGAACAACTATGTTCCTTACACTCTGGAGCAAGTCCAACATATATCCTATCAGTTATGTTATGCCGTCAACTGTAAGTGTGAATCTGTTATATTTAATGTTATCATTTTGTTATTATTCTTTCTTTCTTTCTTTCATTCTTTTTATTTCTTTTATCCTGTTCTGCTTTTTTGCCAGTAGGCGTCGCAGACTTAAGCCAATGCTATGTTTACTATCAAGGGGACTTTCTGTGGCTTGGCACATAGGAATATTGTATTGTTTTATTATGTCGTAAATTCCCTCAACCCATCTCCTTCTTTGTCTACCTCTATATCTTGAATGTTCTATTTTGTTGTTGTAAGCTCTTGACGCTGGAGCTGAGGGGTTCATGCACATTAAATGTTCAAACAGCTTTCATCTTTGTCTCTCTATGAATTCGATTACTGGTAGAATTACAATGTGTTTATGAGTTCCTCGTTACATGATCTCTTCGTCTTTTTTCTACATATTTTCTGAGGCATCTTATCTCACATGTTGTCAGTTTTCTTTCTTGATCTTGAGTCCGTGTTTGACATTGATTGCAAAGAGTTGGAATAAAGATCAAGTTGATCAAGTTCTCTTTTTGTTTACATTGTGAGATAATACGAGCTTTACAAAACTGACAACATTTCTTATTATTAATGATATAGAACTCTTGCAAAAGGAGGAGGTAATCTGATCGTCAGAAGTTTTTATCTAAACCGAGCAAGTGTTTCGGCGCATTGGCTGCTCAGATAATATTTCACTTATTTATAGAGAGAATATACTTATCGATGGAGACAGAATATATTGTTGAAAATATACTACTTATCGCTTTGAGATATTTTACTGAAAGGTTGAGAGAATATGTACTAATTAATGAATGGAAGAATATACTAATTAATGAATGGAAGAATATACTAATTAATGAATGGAAGAATATACTAATTAATGAATGGAAGAATATACTAATTAATGAATGGAAGAATATACTAATTAATGAATGGAAGAATATACTAATTAATGAATGGAAGAATATACTAATTAATGTTTGGAAGAATATACTAATTAATGACTGGAAGAATATATTAAATAAATAAATGGAAGAATATGCTAATTAATGATTGGAAGAGTATACTAATTAATGATAGGAAGAATATACTAATTAATGATTGGAAGAATATACTAATTAATGATTGGAAGAATATACTAATTAATGATTGGAAGAATATACTAATTAATGATTGGAAGAGTATTCTATTTAATGATTGGAAGAATATACTAATTAATGATTGGAAGAATATACTAATTAATGATTGGAAGAATATACTAATTAATTATTGGAAGAGTATACTAATTAATGAATGGAAGAATATACTAATTAATGATTGGAAGAATATACTAATTAATGATTGGAAGAATATACTAATTAATGAATGGAAGAATATACTAATTAATTATTGGAAGAGTATACTAATTAATGATTGGAAGAATATACTAATTAATGATTGGAAGAATATACTAATTAATGATTGAGAGAATATACTAATTAATGAATGGAAGAATATACTAATTAATGATTGGAAGAATATACTAATTAATGATTGGAAGAATATACTAATTAATGATTGAGAGAATATACTAATTAATGAATGGAAGAATATACTAATTAATGATTGGAAGAATATACTAATTAATGATTGAGAGAATATACTAATTGGTGATTGAAATAATATACTAATTGATGATTGAAATAATATACTAATTGATGATTGAAATAATATACTAATTGATGATTGAAATAATATACTAATTGATGATTGAAATAATATACTAATTAATGATTGAAATAATGTACTAATAAATGACTGAAATAATATACTAATTAATTATTGAATTAATACACTAATTAATGATTGAAATAATATACTAATTAATGATTGAAATAATATACTAATTAATGATTGAAAGAATAGATTAATTAACGAATCATACGTAGAGGAATATATATGAATTAAAGGCAGAGAGAGCGTTCAATTGAAATATTGAGAAAATGTGTATATAAGAAATGTTCAGAGAATATATTAATGATAGAAGTAAACGCTGAGCAGACATATGTTAAATGATGGTGTCAGGACAAGCTAATTAATTATCTGGGGAACATACTAATTACAAATAAGAGAATCATCATCATCAAGTACCGGGCCTGCTGGCGTAGGTGATCATGTCACTCTACAACTTTCGATCTCGACGTGATATATCATTTCTGTTGTTGACCTTCTGCCAAGCCATTCTCTTAAGCTGTCTGGTATCTTTTCTCTTTGCTTCCCTCTATCTCTTCGTTCCTCAATTTTCCCAGTTGTTACAATATATTCCAGCTGTTCTCTTCTCATTACATGACCAGAAATTATGATTGTTTCTTCCTAATATTATTACATCTAAACTGTGAGAGAACAGGGCTGACACTACATCTCTCTCTCTCTCTCTCTCTCTCTCTCTCTCTCTCTCTATCTCTCGGCGATCAAGACTCCTTCAGAGTAGGATTCCAAACTCTCACATGAAGACAGCTGTCTGTTTAAGTGAATTGATCGACCCCACAGACAGAACATCATAATTAGAGTCTTCCTAATATTGGAAATTAGCTCTCATTTTGCTTTGGCCTCTTTCAAAACATCTTCATAACTCTTCTTAGCTGTCCATGGTATTCTCAACATTCTTCTGTAAAACCACATTTCTACAGACTCCAGTGGTTTTCATGTCTGTTGTCCTATTGTCCACGATTCACATCCATATGTTAAGACTGGCTCTACATAACTTTTAAGAAATAAATGAGAGAATACACAACAGAAATGTGGAGGGACAACATTAAATATGGATTCTCTGATTTGTGCTCCCTTAATCTGATGCTCCCTGCACATTGCCCTTTCTGTACCCTAAGCCAGCCCTGACAACGTTTTGTGGTTACTCCCACAGTTCTACACGAGAATCAGCTGACACACACTGACCTCAAGCCAGAGAACATACTTTTTGTCAACTCTGACTTTGAAACTTACTTCAACCCAAAAAAGGTAAAGACCCTGACTTTGTTTATACCTAGAATTTTATCTCGAAAATTGTCATTGCTTTTTTTCTTTTTTAGATAATTTAGTTTCAGTTTAAGAGAAGTGAGACTTTTGGGGGCATGTTAAAAGACACAGCAGCCAACTAAAAGTAATCTTGGAAGGGAAAATACAAGGTAAAAGAGGCAGAGGCAGACCAAGACTAACATGGACGAGTAATATCAAAAGATGGACAAGTCAGCCTATGACAACCTGCACCATCAAAGCAAGAGACAGAGGCAGACCAAGACTAACATGGACGAGTAACTCCAAAAGATGGACAAGTCAGCCTATGACAACCTGCACCATCAAAGCAAGAGACAGAGGCAGACCAAGATTAACATGGACGAGTAACATAAAAAGATGGACAAGTCAGCCTATGACAACCTGCACTATCAAAGCAAGAGACAGAGGCAGACCAAGACTAACATGGACGAGTAACTCCAAAAGATGGACAAGTCAGCCTATGACAACCTGCACTATCAAAGCAAGAGACAGAGGCAGACCAAGACTAACATGGACGAGTAACATAAAAAGATGGACAAGTCAGCCTATGACAACCTGTACCATCAAAGCAAGAGACAGAGGCAGACCAAGACTAACATGGACGAGTAACATAAAAAGATGGACAAGTCAGCCTATGACAACCTGTACCATCAAAGCAAGAGACAGAGGCAGACCAAGACTAACATGGACGAGTAACTCCAAAAGATGGACAAGTCAGCCTATGACAACCTGCACCATCAAAGCAAGAGACAGAGGCAGACCAAGATTAACATGGACGAGTAACTCCAAAAGATGGACAAGTCAGCCTATGACAACCTGCACTATCAAAGCAAGAGACAGAGGCAGACCAAGACTAACATGGACGAGTAACACCAAAAGATGGACAAGTCAGCCTATGACAACCTGCACTATCAAAGCAAGAGACAGTGCGGAATGGCGCTCCATGGTAGCCAACCTTCGATGCGGAGACGGCACACATCCATGATGAGTTACATAAAAAAGAGGCAAATAATTGCTGCGGTAAAGCTGGTAGCAGGGAACAAGTGGTGGGGTGTAACGCCTATAAGGTATGGTGACAGCTTTACAAAAAATAGGACAACACAAAATATCTGACGTTTCGGCCAACATGCGGCCTTCTTCAGAAAACAGGGACAACGCAAATAATGCAGCAAAATGAAGATATACTTTTACTACATGTTCTGGGGTAATAAAACTAATACTACAAAGAAGGAAGAGATCAACGATAAGAAAATATGAGAGGAGAATATGTTGTATTACATGTATAGTAGAAAGAGATAAAGAGAGAGAGAGAGAGAGAGAGAGAGAAAGAAGGGAGAGTGAAAGAGAGAGATAGAAAGAGAGATAGAAAGAGAGAGAGAGAGAGAGAGAGAAAGAAGGGAGCGAGAAAGAAGGGAGAGTGTAAGAGAGAGATAGAAAGAGAGATAGAAAGAGAGAGAGGGAGAGAGAAAGAAGGGAGAGTGAAAGAGAGAGATAGAAAGAGAGATAGAAAGAGAGAGACAGAGAGAGAGAGAAAGAAGGGAGCGAGAAAGAAGGGAGAGTGTAAGAGAGAGATAGAAAGAGAGATAGAAAGAGAGAGAGAGAGAGAGAGAATGAATGTAAATGAGATTCGAGAAGTCTTGTTCTGAGAGGAAAATAAAGTAGAGACTTTATGATTATTAGATTACTTTGTTATCTGTGCTCTCACCCTCTATGTACAACACACAAGACACACTGGACTCCCCTTGTTATCTGTGTTCTCACTCTCTATGTACAACACACAAGACACAGTTGACTCTCCTTGTTCTCTGTGCTCTCACTCTCTATGTACAACACACAAGACACACTGGACTCCCCTTGTTATCTGTGCTCTCACTCTCTATGTACAACACACAAGACACAGTAGACTCCCCTTGTTATCTGTGCTCTCACTCTCTATGTACAACACACAAGACACACTGGACTCCCCTTGTTATCTGCGCTCTCACTCTCTATGTACAACACTCAAGACACACTGGACTCTCCTTGTTATCTGCGCTCTCACTCTCTATGTACAACACTCAAGACACACTGGACTCTCCTTGTTATCTGCGCTCTCACTCTCTATGTACAACACACAAGACACACTGGACTCTCCTTGTTATCTGCGCTCTCACTCTCTATGTACAACACACAAGACACACTGGACTCTCCTTGTTATCTGTGCTCTCACTCTCTATGTACAACACACAAGACACACTGGACTCCCCTTGTTATCTGCGCTCTCACTCTCTATGTACAACACACAAGACACAGTTGACTCTCCTTGTTATCTGTGCTCTCACTCTCTATGTACAACACACAAGACACAGTTGACTCTCCTTGTTATCTGTGCTCTCACTCTCTATGTACAACACACAAGACACACTGGACTCCCCTTGTTATCTGTGCTCTCACTCTTTATGTACAACACACAAGACACAGTTGACTCTCCTTGTTATCTGTGCTCTCACTCTCTATGTACAACACACAAGACACACTGGACTCTCCTTGTTCTCTGTGTTCTCACTCTCTATGTACAACACACAAGACACACTGGACTCTCCTCGTTATCTGTGCTCTCACTCTCTATGTACAACACATAAGACACAGTAGACTCCCCTCGTTATCTGTGCTCTCACTCTCTATGTACAACACACAAGACACACTGGACTCTCCTTGTTCTCTGTGCTCTCACTCTCTATGTACAACACACAAGACACAGTAGACTCTCCTCGTTATCTGTGCTCTCACTCTCTATGTACAACACACAAGACACAGTAGACTCCCCTCGTTATCTGTGCTCTCACTCTCTATGTACAACACACAAGACACAGTAGACTCCCCTCGTTATCTGTGCTCTCACTCTCTATGTACAGCCCTCAAGACACACTGGACTCCCCTCGTTATCTGTGCTCTCACTCTCTATGTACAACCCTCAAGACACACTGGACTCCCCTTGTTATCTGTGTTCTCACTCTCTATGTACAACACACAAGACACAGTTGACTCTCCTTGTTCTCTGTGCTCTCACTCTCTATGTACAACACACAAGACACACTGGACTCCCCTTGTTATCTGTGCTCTCACTCTCTATGTACAACACACAAGACACAGTAGACTCCCCTTGTTATCTGTGCTCTCACTCTCTATGTACAACACACAAGACACACTGGACTCCCCTTGTTATCTGCGCTCTCACTCTCTATGTACAACACTCAAGACACACTGGACTCTCCTTGTTATCTGCGCTCTCACTCTCTATGTACAACACTCAAGACACACTGGACTCTCCTTGTTATCTGCGCTCTCACTCTCTATGTACAACACACAAGACACACTGGACTCTCCTTGTTATCTGCGCTCTCACTCTCTATGTACAACACACAAGACACACTGGACTCTCCTTGTTATCTGTGCTCTCACTCTCTATGTACAACACACAAGACACACTGGACTCCCCTTGTTATCTGCGCTCTCACTCTCTATGTACAACACACAAGACACAGTTGACTCTCCTTGTTATCTGTGCTCTCACTCTCTATGTACAACACACAAGACACAGTTGACTCTCCTTGTTATCTGTGCTCTCACTCTCTATGTACAACACACAAGACACACTGGACTCCCCTTGTTATCTGTGCTCTCACTCTTTATGTACAACACACAAGACACAGTTGACTCTCCTTGTTATCTGTGCTCTCACTCTCTATGTACAACACACAAGACACACTGGACTCTCCTTGTTCTCTGTGTTCTCACTCTCTATGTACAACACACAAGACACACTGGACTCTCCTCGTTATCTGTGCTCTCACTCTCTATGTACAACACATAAGACACAGTAGACTCCCCTCGTTATCTGTGCTCTCACTCTCTATGTACAACACACAAGACACACTGGACTCTCCTTGTTCTCTGTGCTCTCACTCTCTATGTACAACACACAAGACACAGTAGACTCTCCTCGTTATCTGTGCTCTCACTCTCTATGTACAACACACAAGACACAGTAGACTCCCCTCGTTATCTGTGCTCTCACTCTCTATGTACAACACACAAGACACAGTAGACTCCCCTCGTTATCTGTGCTCTCACTCTCTATGTACAGCCCTCAAGACACACTGGACTCCCCTCGTTATCTGTGCTCTCACTCTCTATGTACAACCCTCAAGACACACTGGACTCCCCTTGTTATCTGTGCTTTCATTCTCTGACCGTTCACAGAAAAGGGAGGAGAGACGCATCAAGACCACAGACATTAAACTGATCGACTTCGGCTCTGCCACATTTGACCACGAACACCACAGTACTATCGTCTCGACTCGTCACTACAGAGCTCCTGAAGTGATTCTAGGTAAGACTTTTGTTCATGCGTGGATAATAAATGAGAAGATAAATATTTATTATTGGGGAAACTTCGAGGTCAGGCCTGTTTAACATGGCCAGTTTGGCAATTCATTGGAGGAAACTGAGACCAAACTGGTATTAATATACATGCCTATTAAGATTCATAACATGGTGTTAAGTGGCCAGATCCAATCGGAAAGCAACGGAAAAAACAACTTTTTGCAGACTGCCGAAATGGAAGAAGTAGTGGAAGATCTGGCTAAAGACTGAAATTCTTTCAGACAGGCTGTGGTGAATGTAACGTTCTGTGGGAGATCTGGCTAGACAGAGATTCTTTCTGACAGGCTGTGGTGAATGTAACGTTCTGTGGGAGATCTGGCTAGAGACAGAGATTCTTTCAGATGGGCTGTGGTGAATGTAACGTTCTGTGGGAGATCTGGCTAGACAGAGATTCTTTCAGATGGGCTGTGGTGAATGTAACGTTCTGTGGGAGATCTGGCTAGACAGAGATTCTTTCAGACAGGCTGTGGTGAATGTAACGTTCCGTGGGAGATCTGGCTAGACAGAGATTCTTTCAGATGGGCTGTGGTGAATGTAACGTTCTGTGGGAGATCTGGCTAGACAGAGATTCTTTCAGATGGGCTGTGGTGAATGTAACGTTCTGTGGGAGATCTGGCTAGACAGAGATTCTTTCAGATGGGCTGTGGTGAATGTAACGTTCTGTGGGAGATCTGGCTAGACAGAGATTCTTTCAGACGGGCTGTGGTGAATGTAACGTTCTGTGGGAGATCTGGCTAGACAGAGATTCTTTCAGATGGGCTGTGGTGAATGTAACGTTCTGTGGGAGATCTGGCTAGAGACAGAGATTCTTTCAGATGGGCTGTGGTGAATGCAACACACTGTGGGAGATCTGGCTAGAGACAGAGATTCTTTCAGATGGGCTGTGGTGAATGCAACACACTGTGGGAGATCTGGCTAGAGACAGAGATTCTATCAGAAAGGCTATGAGAATGCAACGTTCTGCCGAAGGTGATGAGATCCATAATCCATGTGGGAATTTGTTTGATTGAATTGCTAGAAATCTTGTCACACTGATTTCTGTTATCTTTTCTTTTTGTACAATCTTGATGTAGTGAGATCTTATTGGTGTACAATCTTGATGTAGTGAGATCTTGTTGGTGTACAATATTGATGTAGTGAGATCTTATTGATGTACAATCTTGATGTAGTGAGATCTTGTTGGTGTACAATCTTGATGTAGTGAGATCTTATTGGTGTACAATCTTGATGTAGTGAGATCTTATTGGTGTACAATCTTGATGTAGTGAGATCTTATTGGTGTCCGATATATTACAGCACTTCAGTTCTGTACTGTTGCTGTGAGCAATCTTTTGTTATGTCATCCTTTAAAGCTATGTGTATTGTTGATGTGAGTTATCTTGTTGACGGTATTTATTTTGTCGATGATCTTGATTTGTAAAGTTGTTGTTTGATCTGTGTTCTAGCTACTCGTCCTGCTGTGTTTGATCTGTGTTCTAGCTAGTCGTCCTGCTATGTTTGATCTGTGTTCTAGCTACACGTCCTGCTATGTTTGATCTGTGTTCTAGCTAGTCGTCCTGCTATGTTTGATCTGTGTTCTAGCTAGTCGTCCTGCTATATTTGATCTGTGTTCTAGCTAGTCGTCCTGCTATGTTTGATCTATGTTCTAGCTAGTCGTCCTGCTATGTTTGATCTGTGTTCTAGCTACTCGTCCTGCTATGTTTGATCTGTGTTCTAGCTAGTCGTCCAGCTATGTTTGATCTGTGTTCTAGCTTGTCGTCCTGCTATGTTTGATCTGTGTTCTAGCTAGTCGTCCTGCTATGTTTGATCTGTGTTCTAGCTAGTCGTCCTGCTATGTTTGATCTGTGTTCTAGCTAGTCGTCCTGCTATGTTTGATCTGTGTTCTAGCTAGTCGTCCTGCTATGTTTGATCTGTGTCCTAGCTTGTCGTCCAGCTATGTTTGATCTGTGTTCTAGCTAGTCGTCCTGCTATGTTTGATCTATGTTCTAGCTAGTCGTCCTGCTATGTTTGATCTGTGTTCTAGCTAGTCGTCCTGCTATGTTTGATCTGTGTTCTAGCTAGTCGTCCTGCTATGTTTGATCTATGTTCTAGCTAGTCGTCCAGCTATGTTTGATCTGTGTTCTAGCTAGTCGTCCTGCTATGTTTGATCTGTGTCCTAGCTTGTCGTCCTGCTATATTTGATCTGTGTTCTAGCTAGTCGTCCTGCTATGTTTGATCTGTGTTCTAGCTAGTCGTCCTGCTATGTTTGATCTGTGTCCTAGCTTGTCGTCCTGCTATATTTGATCTGTGTCCTAGCTTGTCGTCCTGCTATGTTTGATCTGTGTTCTAGCTAGTCGTCCTGCTATGTTTGATCTATGTTCTAGCTAGTCGTCCTGCTATGTTTGATCTGTGTCCTAGCTTGTCGTCCTGCTGTGTTTGATCTGTGTTCTAGCTAGTCGTCCTGCTATGTTTGATCTGTGTCCTAGCTTGTCGTCCTGCTATGTTTGATCTGTGTTCTAGCTAGTCGTCCTGCTATGTTTGATCTGTGTTCTAGCTAGTCGTCCTGCTATGTTTGATCTATGTTCTAGCTAGTCGTCCTGCTGTGTTTGATCTGTGTTCTAGCTAGTCGTCCTGCTGTGTTTGATCTGTGTTCTAGCTAGTCGTCCAGCTATGTTTGATCTGTGTTCTAGCTAGTCGTCCTGCTATGTTTGATCTGTGTTCTAGCTAGTCGCCTGCTGTGTTTGATCTGTGTTCTAGCTAGTCGTCCTGCTATGTTTGATCTGTGTTCTAGCTAGTCGTCCTGCTGTGTTTGATCTGTGTTCTAGCTAGTCGTCCTGCTGTGTTTGATCTGTGTTCTAGCTAGTCGTCCTGCTATGTTTGATCTGTGTCCTAGCTAGTCGTCCTGCTATGTTTGATCTGTGTTCTAGCTAGTCGTCCTGCTGTGTTTGATCTGTGTTCTAGCTAGTTCGTCCTGCTATGTTTGATCTGTGTTCTAGCTAGTCGTCCTGCTGCGTTTGATCTGTGTTCTAGCTAATCGTCCTGCTATGTTTGATCTGTGTTCTAGCTAGTCGTCCTGCTATGTTTGATCTGTGTCCTAGCTAGTCGTCCTGCTATGTTTGATCTGTGTTCTAGCTAGTCGTCCTGCTGTGTTTGATCTGTGTTCTAGCTAGTCGTCCTGCTATGTTTGATCTGTGTTCTAGCTAGTCGTCCTGCTGCGTTTGATCTGTGTTCTAGCTAGTCGTCCAGCTATGTTTGATCTGTGTTCTAGCTAGTCGTCCTGCTGTGTTTGATCTGTGTTCTAGCTAGTCGTCCTGCTATGTTTGATCTGTGTCCTAGCTAGTCGTCCTGCTATGTTTGATCTGTGTTCTAGCTAGTCGTCCTGCTATGTTTGATCTGTGTTCTAGCTAGTCGTCCTGCTATGTTTGATCTGTGTTCTAGCTAGTCGTCCTGCTGTGTTTGATCTGTGTTCTAGCTAGTCGTCCTGCTATGTTTGATCTGTCTTCTAGCTAGTCGTCCTGCTGTGTTTGATCTGTGTTCTAGCTAGTCGTCCAGCTATGTTTGATCTGTGTTCTAGCTAGTCGTCCTGCTATGTTTGATCTGTGTCCTAGCTAGTCGTCCTGCTATGTTTGATCTGTGTTCTAGCTAGTCGTCCTGCTATGTTTGATCTGTGTTCTAGCTAGTCGTCCTGCTGTGTTTGATCTGTGTTCTAGCTAGTCGTCCTGCTGTGTTTGATCTGTGTTCTAGCTAATCGTCCTGCTATGTTTGATCTGTGTCCTAGCTAGTCGTCCTGCTATGTTTGATCTGTGTTCTAGCTAGTCGTCCTGCTGTGTTTGATCTGTGTTCTAGCTAGTTCGTCCTGCTATGTTTGATCTGTGTTCTAGCTAGTCGTCCTGCTGCGTTTGATCTGTGTTCTAGCTAATCGTCCTGCTATGTTTGATCTGTGTTCTAGCTAGTCGTCCTGCTATGTTTGATCTATGTTCTAGCTAGTCGTCCTGCTATGTTTGATCTGTGTCCTAGCTTGTCGTCCTGCTGTGTTTGATCTGTGTTCTAGCTAGTCGTCCTGCTATGTTTGATCTGTGTCCTAGCTTGTCGTCCTGCTATGTTTGATCTGTGTTCTAGCTAGTCGTCCTGCTATGTTTGATCTGTGTCCTAGCTAGTCGTCCTGCTATGTTTGATCTGTGTTCTAGCTAGTCGTCCTGCTGTGTTTGATCTGTGTTCTAGCTAGTCGTCCAGCTATGTTTGATCTGTGTTCTAGCTAGTCGTCCTGCTATGTTTGATCTGTGTCCTAGCTAGTCGTCCTGCTATGTTTGATCTGTGTTCTAGCTAGTCGTCCTGCTATGTTTGATCTGTGTTCTAGCTATTCGTCCTGCTGTGTTTGATCTGTGTTCTAGCTAGTCGTCCTGCTGTGTTTGATCTGTGTTCTAGCTAGTCGTCCTGCTATGTTTGATCTGTGTCCTAGCTAGTCGTCCTGCTATGTTTGATCTGTGTTCTAGCTAGTCGTCCTGCTGTGTTTGATCTGTGTTCTAGCTAGTTCGTCCTGCTATGTTTGATCTGTGTTCTAGCTAGTCGTCCTGCTGCGTTTGATCTGTGTTCTAGCTAATCGTCCTGCTATGTTTGATCTGTGTTCTAGCTAGTCGTCCTGCTATGTTTGATCTGTGTCCTAGCTAGTCGTCCTGCTATGTTTGATCTGTGTTCTAGCTAGTCGTCCTGCTGTGTTTGATCTGTGTTCTAGCTAGTCGTCCTGCTATGTTTGATCTGTGTTCTAGCTAGTCGTCCTGCAGCGTTTGATCTGTGTTCTAGCTAGTCGTCCTGCTGTGTTTGATCTGTGTTCTAGCTAGTCGTCTTGCTGTGTTTGATCTGTGTTCTAGCTAGTCGTCCTGCTATGTTTGATCTGTGTCCTAGCTAGTCGTCCAGCTATGTTTGATCTGTGTTCTAGCTAGTCGTCCTGCAATGTTTGATCTGTGTTCTAGCTAGTCGTCCTGCTATGTTTGATCTGTGTTCTAGCTAGTCGTCCTGCTGTGTTTGATCTGTGTTCTAGCTAGTCGTCCTGCTATGTTTGATCTGTCTTCTAGCTAGTCGTCCTGCTGTGTTTGATCTGTGTTCTAGCTAGTCGTCCAGCTATGTTTGATCTGTGTTCTAGCTAGTCGTCCTGCTATGTTTGATCTGTGTCCTAGCTAGTCGTCCTGCTATGTTTGATCTGTGTTCTAGCTAGTCGTCCTGCTATGTTTGATCTGTGTTCTAGCTAGTCGTCCTGCTATGTTTGATCTGTGTCCTAGCTAGTCGTCCTGCTATGTTTGATCTGTGTTCTAGCTAGTCGTCCTGCTGTGTTTGATCTGTGTTCTAGCTAGTCGTCCTGCTATGTTTGATCTGTGTTCTAGCTAGTCGTCCTGCTATGTTTGATCTGTGTTCTAGCTAGTCGTCCAGCTATGTTTGATCTGTGTTCTAGCTAGTCGTCCTGCTGTGTTTGATCTGTGTTCTAGCTAGTCGTCATGCTATGTTTGATCTGTGTCCTAGCTAGTCGTCCTGCTATGTTTGATCTGTGTTCTAGCTAGTTCGTCCTGCTATGTTTGATCTGTGTTCTAGCTAGTCGTCCTGCTATGTTTGATCTGTGTTCTAGCTAGTCGTCCTGCTGTGTTTGATCTGTGTTCTAGCTAGTCGTCCTGCTATGTTTGATCTGTCTTCTAGCTAGTCGTCCTGCTGTGTTTGATCTGTGTTCTAGCTAGTCGTCCAGCTATGTTTGATCTGTGTTCTAGCTAGTCGTCCTGCTATGTTTGATCTGTGTTCTAGCTAGTCGTCCAGCTATGTTTGATCTGTGTTCTAGCTAGTCATCCTGCTATGTTTGATCTGTGTTCTAGCTAGTCGTCCTGCTATGTTTGATCTGTCTTCTAGCTAGTCGTCCTGCTATGTTTGATCTGTGTTCTAGCTAGTCGTCCTGCTATGTTTGATCTGTCTTCTAGCTAGTCGTCCAGCTATGTTTGATCTGTGTTCTAGCTAGTCGTCCTGCTATGTTTGATCTGTGTTCTAGCTAGTCGTCCAGCTATGTTTGATCTGTGTTCTAGCTAGTCATCCTGCTATGTTTGATCTGTGTTCTAGCTAGTCGTCCTGCTATGTTTGATCTGTGTTCTAGCTAGTCGTACTGCTATGTTTGATCTGTGTTCTAGCTAGTTGTCCTGCTATGTTTGATCTGTGTTCTAGCTAGTCGTCCTGCTATGTTTGATCTGTGTTCTAGCTAGTCGTCCAGCTATGTTTGATCTGTGTTCTAGCTAGTCGTCCTGCTATGTTTGATCTGTGTTCTAGCTAGTCGTCCTGCTATGTTTGATCTGTGTTCTAGCTAGTCGTCCAGCTATGTTTGATCTGTGTCCTAGCTAGTCGTCCTGCTATGTTTGATCTGTGTTCTAGCTAGTCGTCCTGCTATGTTTGATCTGTGTTCTAGCTAGTTGTCCTGCTATGTTTGATCTGTGTTCTAGCTAGTCGTCCTGCTATGTTTGATCTGTGTTCTAGCTAGTTGTCCTGCTATGTTTGATCTGTGTTCTAGCTAGTCGTCCAGCTATGTTTGATCTGTTTTCTAGCTAGTCGTCCAGCTATGTTTGATCTGTGTTCTAGCTAGTCGTCCTGCTATGTTTGATCTGTGTTCTAGCTAGTCGTCTGCTATGTTTGATGTGTGTTCTAGCTAGTCGTACTGCTATGTTTGATCTGTGTTCTAGCTAGTCGTCCAGCTATGTTTGATCTGTGTTCTAGCTAGTCGTCCAGCTATGTTTGATCTGCGTTCTAGCTAGTCGTCCTGCTATGTTTGATCTGTGTTCTAGCTAGTCGTCCAGCTATGTTTGATCTGTGTTCTAGCTAGTCGTCCAGCTATGTTTGATCTGTGTTCTAGCTAGTCGTCCTGCTATGTTTCAGAACTTGGCTGGGCCCAACCCTGCGATGTTTGGAGCATTGGCTGCATCATGTTTGAGCTTTACACCGGTTACACCCTCTTCCAGGTAACCACTCCCCTTCCCAGCTGTAAACAGACACACTCGTTTCATATACACATACACACATACACACATACACACAAACATACAAACACACAATATTCAAATCTTTGTCAAGGTTATGGCTGAGTATCTTTGAGAATGCATCTGTACCATATAGAACCAATATTGACATATGAAAGCGAATCATGGACAGTAGAGAAGCAAATAAAAAGACGATTAGAGGTCACAGAGATTGGATTTCTCAGAAGAATGTTGAAAGTTCCCTGGACAGCTAAAAAGACCAATGATGAAGTTCTCAAAGAGGCCAACACAAAAAGGGAGTTCCTAAAAAACTTCAGAAAGAAGCAATCAACATTTTTTGGGCACATCATGAGAAGAGGAAAGTTGGAATACTTGGTTACAACTGGCAAAATAAAAGGAAAGAGAGATCGCGTACGAGAAAGAGAGAAAATACTGGATAGCTTGGTGTCATGGCATGGAAAACAGTCAACAACAGAACTGATACGATGCACTGTAGACAGATTTGTGGATGGACATGATCGCCTACTAATATGGCACAAGATGATGATCTCTGAAACCAGAGCCTTCAAGGTCACTTGTATTTTGGATGTTCCCATGCGGGGATTAAAATTAGGGTGTCAGGTTACATTTGGTTTTCTAGAAGAGGTCAAGGCAGAACGATAGTTTGTTGCCAACATAAAGAGAGACATCATCTTTGATCCATGTAATCAGAGGGGAACAGCTAGAATATATTGTGACAACACTTAAAATTGAGGGGGGAAAAAGTAAAGGGAAACAGAGATGGGATACCTGTATGAGAAAACAGTATGACAGAGATTTAGAAGAAAAAAAATGGATAAATAGCAGTAGAGATGGGAAGTTGTGAAGAGACATGATCACCTACGCCAGGAGGAACTCTGCTTCAGGATGATGGAGGCCAGGCGGTTTATATATGATTATTAGAGAGTTGGTTTGTAAATAAGAGAGTTGGTAGAATAATAAGATAAAGTTGGCAGAATAATAAGAGAAAGTTGGTAGAATAATAAGAGAAAGTTGGTAGAATAATAAGAGAAAGTTGGCAGAATAATAAGAGAAAGTTGGTAGGATAATAATAGCAGAAAGTTGGTAGAATAATAAGAGAAATTTGGCAGAATAATAAGAGAAAGCTGGATAAATAAGATTACAGTAGTAAGTCAATATATCATCTTATGTGACTGATTACCATCTTATGTGACAGATTACCTTCTTATGTGACAGATTACCTTCTTATGTGACATATTACCTTCTTATGTGACAGATTACCATCTTATGTGACAGATTACCATCTTATGTGACATATTGCCATCTTATGTGGCATATTACCATCTTATGTGACAGATTACCATCTTATGTGATAGATTACCATCTTATGTGACATATTACCTTCTTATGTGACAGATTACCATCTTATGTGACAGATTACCATCTTATGTGACATATTGCCATCTTATGTGGCATATTACCATCTTATGTGACAGATTACCATCTTATGTGACAGATTACCTTCTTATGTGACAGATTACCTTCTTATGTGACATATTACCTTCTTATGTGACAGATTACCATCTTATGTGACAGATTACCATCTTATGTGACATATTGCCATCTTATGTGGCATATTACCATCTTATGTGACAGATTACCATCTTATGTGATAGATTACCATCTTATGTGACAGATTACCATCTTATGTGGCATATTACCATCTTATGTGGCAGATTACCATCTTATGTGGTATATTACCATCTTATGTGACAGATTACCATCTTATGTGGCATATTACCATCTTATGTGACAGATTACCATCTTATGTGACATATTACCATCTTATGTGACATATTACCATCTTATGTGACAGATTACCGTCTTATGTGACAGATTACCATCTTATGTGGCATATTACCATATTATGTGACAGATTACCATCTTATGTGACAGATTATCATCTTATGTGGCATATTACCATCTTATGTGACATATTACCATCTTCTGTGGCAGATTACCATCTTATGTGACATATTACCATCTTCTGTGGCAGATTACCATCTTATGTGGCAGATTACCATCTTATGTGGCATATTACCTTCTTATGTGGCAGATTACCTTCTTATGTGACATATTACCATCTTATGTGGCATATTACCTTCTTATGTGACAGATTACCATCTTATGTGACAGATTACCATCTTATGTGGCATATTACCATCTTATGTGGCATATTACCATCTTATGTGGCAGATTACCATCTTATGTGGCAGATTACCATCTTATGTGGCATATTACATTCTTATGTGGCAGATTACCATCTTATGTGACATATTACCATCTTATGTGGTAGATTACCTTCAATTGTGACATATTACCATCTTATGTGACAGATTACATTCTTATGTGAACGGTTTCCATTTTATGTAACATATTACCATCTTATGTGGCAGATTACCATCTTATGTGACAGATTACGATCTTATGTGACATATTACCATCTTATGCGACATGTTACATTCATATATGACCGGTTTCCATCGTATGACCATATTTAATGTGCAGATGGTGTCATTTGTATTTTACAAATCTATATGTAAACCAGTATTTTTCCTGTTCTAGTCCCATCCTCTCTCCTTGCTACCAATCATTCCCATCAGTGAATAATTAACAATGCTGTTGTTTCAGACACATGACAACAAGGAGCACCTGGCGATGATGGAGCGGATACTTGGATCCATGCCATACCGGATGACCAAGAAAACAAAGTGAGAGGACAACTGTCCATGTTTTACTGATACATGTTCTTTCTATAATCTTATTTTTAGTTCAGCAGTAGAATATGCAGTTTCACCAGCTACCGAAGCGACATCTCTTGAATGGGTTCACCACTGAACCACTCGCTCCTCCAGGCTAGACCAACACATGTCCCGGCTACCCTGTGTGAACTCGCACGTACTGTTCACTAGCAGTCACGAACAACAACCGTATTGTGTAGACACCCTTAGTCAAATGATAGAGATCGGCAGAGAGGCGCATCAGGCAGGCGTATCACACCAATTAGGCCCCATACACATGTTTATGGTCATTTCTCACACAATGAACATATGGTGGAATGAGGTCACGTACGTCGGACCGCTGCAGAAGTTACATTAGGGAACTGATTAGCGTCGGCTCTACGGTGTCATTTTCTGCGTCTGAGCTAATCAACTATCTATCTTTCGTTCGCTCGAAGTATAGTCTATATCTGAATTGTCGTTTCCTGTATGAATTTTACTGTCTTTTGTAATTTTTGCAGTGGCCCATATAGTTTTGTCTGTAGTGTTGTAGCTAATCACCTGATCCAGTTAGCAAAGTTCGCCGATGGTGACAGGTTGTACTCACCTCATTGCTCCTCATTGTCAAGTCAGACGGAGTGGGGCTTCGTACATGACTTCTCATCATCGGTGAGAGGTTCGTGTTAGTTAGGAGGGACTTGTAGTCTGTTGTTTGATGTGTGATGGTGATGGTCTAATGACCAACTAATAACTACATAAAGCTTGGGCAGATGGTGCTCGTGAACCTGGGAGGGCCGACCATCTAAGGGCAGAATCCCCCTACAGAAAAGACAATCTGCTGCCTTGCAGGAAGATTGGGGACAATCAAAGGCTAAGGAAAGCAAACCTGAATAAAATATTGGCTGAAATCGGATGCACTGGGCCACTGGCGCAGAACACAGTTTCAACGTTTTAACAGGTATTCAATCAGAATGGATCTAACAGACTCTAATTGTGATGTTCTGTCTGTGGAGTCCCCCCCTGGCAGGTGGAATGCTCGGCCGCGTGCCACGAAGGGGTCCACCCCAAGTTACACAGACCTGAGAAGAGCAATGTGGTCCACACCCACCTCCCTGGAAGAGAAACTATATGGGGCAATCGATTCACTCAAACAGACAGTTGACTTCATGAGAGAGTCTGGAATCCTACTCTGATTGAGTCTTGATCGCAGAGAGAGAGAAAGAGAGAGAACATACCCTTGTTCAAATCTCGCTGCAATATTTTCTTTGTTGTGAGAACTATTGAGGACATGTCGAGTTAGGTAGCGCGTGAGGCTAAACTTGTCTCTATCCTCATCTTTGACTGATTTCACAAACAATAACTGTATATGATTCTTGTATGGTATATATATGAATGTTGGCAATACCATAGACAGCTAAGAAGAGTAATGAAAACGTTCTGAAAGAGGCCTAAGCAAAAATAGATCTAATTTTCAATATTAGGAAGAAACAATCATCATATTTTGGCCATGTAATGAGAAGGGAACAGCTGGAACATATTATGATAACTGGGAAAGTTGAGGGACGAAGAGATAGAGGGAAGCAAAGAGAAAAGATACCAGACAGCTTAAGAGAATGGCTTGGCAGAAGGTCAACAACAGAAATGATAAATAACTGTCGAGATCGAAAGTTGTGGAGAGACATGATCACCTACTCCAGCAGGCATGGCACTTGATGATGATAATGATGATGATGATGATGATGATGATGATAATGCATCTAAGTTTAGTAGTAGTTTGTATTGTTTTGTGCTGGTATTTTAGTTCTCGTATTCTGTGACTCATTTCACAAATAATAACTGTAGATGATTCATATATAGTGCATCCGAGTAGATCCAGTAGAAGAGGTGAGAACTAAAATAGTCCCGATATGTGTGGTAGAGAAATGGTCTATTCTGTAGCAGCGACAACAAGGGAGACAATATTTGGAATATTTCTTCTCATCAAATAGATGACCATTCGCATGTTGATAAACGGTTGGGTAGCCAGCAATCATGATAAGTCAGCAGTTTAGTCAAATATGAGTGTCTTATGTTGGATGTTGTTTTACTGAACAGCTTCTCTCGTGGCTGAATTTGCCAATATTGGATCGACATATCAGACCGTAGAACGAACGAAGGTCTCGTCTCCCCTCCTCCGCGCACTGGTCTGCCCTTTGGTCTCTTTCCGTCACCATACAATATTTGTTTGGGACTACGATTGTTTTTAATTCTTCTGACATGACCCAGCCACCTTAGTCTACGGCTCCTAAGTGTTGCCATGATGGATGGGAGTTTGGCTCGTTGTAAGACATTAGAGTTGGTTACTTTGTCCTGCCATGATGGATGGGAGTTTGGCTCGTTGTAAGACATTAGAGTTGGTTACTTTGTCCTGCCATGATGGGTGTGAGTTTGGCTCGTTGTAAGACATTAGAGTTGGTTACTTTGTCCTGTCATGATGGATGGGAGTTTGGCTCGTTGTAAGACATTAGAGTTGGTTACTTTGTCCTGCCATGATGGATGGGAGTTTGGCTCGTTGTAAGACATTAGAGTTGGTTACTTTGTCCTGCCATGATGGATGGGAGTTTGGCTCGTTGTAAGACATTAGAGTTGGTTACTTTGTCCTGCCATGATGGATGGGAGTTTGGCTCGTTGTAAGACATTAGAGTTGGTTACTTTGTCCTGCCATGATGGATGGGAGTTTGGCTCGTTGTAAGACATTAGAGTTAGTTACTTTGTCCTGCCATGATGGATGGGAGTTTGGCTCGTTGTAAGACATTAGAGTTGGTTACTTTGTCCTGCCATGATGGGTGGGAGTTTGGCTCGTTGTAAGACATTAGAGTTGGTTACTTTGTCCTGCCATGATGGGTGTGAGTTTGGCTCGTTGTAAGACATTAGAGTTAGTTACTTTGTCCTGCCATGATGGATGGGAGTTTGGCTCGTTGTAAGACATTAGAGTTGGTTACTTTGTCCTGCCATGATGGGTGTGAGTTTGGCTCGTTGTAAGACATTAGAGTTGGTTACTTTGTCCTGTCATGATGGATGGGAGTTTGGCTCGTTGTAAGACATTAGAGTTGGTTACTTTGTCCTGCCATGATGGATGGGAGTTTGGCTCGTTGTAAGACATTAGAGTTGGTTACTTTGTCCTGCCATGATGGATGTGAGTTTGGCTCGTTGTAAGACATTAGAGTTAGTTACTTTGTCCTGCCATGATGGATGGGAGTTTGGCTCGTTGTAAGACATTAGAGTTGGTTACTTTGTCCTGCCATGATGGGTGTGAGTTTGGCTCGTTGTAAGACATTAGAGTTGGTTACTTTGTCCTGTCATGATGGATGGGAGTTTGGCTCGTTGTAAGACATTAGAGTTGGTTACTTTGTCCTGCCATGATGGATGGGAGTTTGGCTCGTTGTAAGACATTAGAGTTGGTTACTTTGTCCTGCCATGATGGGTGGGAGTTTGGCTCGTTGTAAGACATTAGAGTTGGTTACTTTGTCCTGTCATGATGGGTGGGAGTTTGGCTCGTTGTAAGACATTAGAGTTGGTTACTTTGTCCTGCCATGATGGATGGGAGTTTGGCTCATTGTAAGACATTAGAGTTGGTTACTTTGTCCTGCCATGATGGTGGGAGTTTGGCTCGTTGTAAGACATTAGAGTTGGTTACTTTGTCCTGCCATGATGGATGGGAGTTTGGCTCGTTGTAAGACATTAGAGTTGGTTACTTTGTCCTGTCATGATGGATGGGAGTTTGGCTCGTTGTAAGACATTAGAGTTGGTTACTTTGTCCTGCCATGATGGATGGGAGTTTGGCTCGTTGTAAGACATTAGAGTTGGTTACTTTGTCCTGTCATGATGGATGGGAGTTTGTCTCGTTGTAAGACATTAGAGTTGGTTACTTTGTCCTGCCATGATGGATGGGAGTTTGGCTCGTTGTAAGACATTAGAGTTGGTTACTTTGTCCTGCCATGATGGATGGGAGTTTGGCTCATTGTAAGACATTAGAGTTGGTTACTTTGTCCTGCCATGATGGATGGGAGTTTGGCTCGTTGTAAGACATTAGAGTTGGTTACTTTGTCCTGCCATGATGGATGGGAGTTTGGCTCGTTGTAAGACATTAGAGTTGGTTACTTTGTCCTGCCATGATGGATGGGAGTTTGACTCGTTGTGAGACATTAGAGTTGGTTACTTTGTCCTGCCATGATGGATGGGAGTTTGGCTCGTTGTAAGACATTAGAGTTGGTTACTTTGTCCTGCCATGATGGATGGGAGTTTGACTCGTTGTAAGACATTAGAGTTGGTTACTTTGTCCTGCCATGATGATGGGAGTTTGTCTCGTTGTGAGACATTAGAGTTGGTTACTTTGTCCTGCCATGATGGATGGGAGTTTGGCTCGTTGTGAGACATTAGAGTTGGTTACTTTGTCCTGCCATGATGGATGGGAGTTTGGCTCGTTGTGAGACATTAGAGTTGGTTACTTTGTCCTGTCATGATGGATGGGAGTTTGGCTCGTTGTGAGACATTAGAGTTGGTTACTTTGTCCTGCCATGATGGATGGGAGTTTGGCTCGTTGTAAGACATTAGAGTTGGTTACTTTGTCCTGTCCATGATGGGTGGGAGTTTGGCTCGTTGTAAGACATTAGAGTTGGTTACTTTGTCCTGTCATGATGGATGGGAGTTTGGCTCGTTGTAAGACATTAGAGTTGGTTACTTTGTCCTGCCATGATGGATGGGAGTTTGGCTCGTTGTAAGACATTAGAGTTGGTTACTTTGTCCTGTCATGATGGATGGGAGTTTGTCTCGTTGTAAGACATTAGAGTTGGTTACTTTGTCCTGCCATGATGGATGGGAGTTTGGCTCGTTGTAAGACATTAGAGTTGGTTACTTTGTCCTGCCATGATGGATGGGAGTTTGGCTCATTGTAAGACATTAGAGTTGGTTACTTTGTCCTGCCATGATGGATGGGAGTTTGGCTCGTTGTAAGACATTAGAGTTGGTTACTTTGTCCTGCCATGATGGATGGGAGTTTGGCTCGTTGTAAGACATTAGAGCTGGTTACTTTGTCCTGCCATGATGGATGGGAGTTTGACTCGTTGTAAGACATTAGAGTTGGTTACTTTGTCCTGCCATGATGGATGTGAGTTTGGCTCGTTGTAAGACATTAGAGTTGGTTACTTTGTCCTGCCATGATGGATGGGAGTTTGACTCGTTGTAAGACATTAGAGTTGGTTACTTTGTCCTGCCATGATGGATGGGAGTTTGGCTCGTTGTAAGACATTAGAGTTGGTTACTTTGTCCTGCCATGATGGATGGGAGTTTGGCTCGTTGTAAGACATTAGAGTTGGTTACTTTGTCCTGCCATGATGGATGGGAGTTTGTCTCGTTGTAAGACATTAGAGTTGGTTACTTTGTCCTGCCATGATGGGTGGGAGTTTGGCTCGTTGTAAGACATTAGAGTTGGTTACTTTGTCCTGCCATGATGGGTGTGAGTTTGGCTCGTTGTAAGACATTAGAGTTGGTTACTTTGTCCTGCCATGATGGTGGGAGTTTGGCTCGTTGTAAGACATTAGAGTTGGTTACTTTGTCCTGCCATGATGGGGTGAGTTTGGCTCGGTGTAAGACATTAGAGTTGGTTACTTTGTCCTGCCATGATGGATGGGAGTTTGGCTCGTTGTAAGACATTAGAGTTGGTTACTTTGTCCTGCCATGATGGATGGGAGTTTGGCTCGTTGTAAGACATTAGAGTTGGTTACTTTGTCCTGCCATGATGGATGGGAGTTTGGCTCGTTGTAAGACATTAGAGTTGGTTACTTTGTCCTGCCATGATGGATGGGAGTTTGGCTCGTTGTAAGACATTAGAGTTGGTTACTTTGTCCTGTCATGATGGGTGGGAGTTTGGCTCGTTGTAAGACATTAGAGTTGGTTACTTTGTCCTGTCATGATGGGTGGGAGTTTGGCTCGTTGTAAGACATTAGAGTTGGTTACTTTGTCCTGCCATGATGGATGGGAGTTTGGCTCGTTGTAAGACATTAGAGTTGGTTACTTTGTCCTGCCATGATGGATGGGAGTTTGGCTCGTTGTGAGACATTAGAGTTGGTTACTTTGTCCTGCCATGATGGATGGGAGTTTGGCTCGTTGTGAGACATTAGAGTTGGTTACTTTGTCCTGCCATGATGGGTGGGAGTTTGGCTCGTTGTAAGACATTAGAGTTGGTTACTTTGTCCTGCCATGATGGGTGGGAGTTTGGCTCGTTGTGAGACATTAGAGTTGGTTACTTTGTCCTGCCATGATGGATGTGAGTTTGGCTCGTTGTAAGACATTAGAGTTGGTTACTTTGTCCTGCCATGATGGATGTGAGTTTGGCTCGTTGTAAGACATTAGAGTTGGTTACTTTGTCCTGCCATGATGGATGTGAGTTTGGCTCGTTGTAAGACATTAGAGTTGGTTACTTTGTCCTGCCATGATGGATGTGAGTTTGCCTCGTTGTGAGACATTAGAGTTGGTTACTTTGTCCTGCCATGATGGATGGGAGTTTGGCTCGTTGTAAGACATTAGAGTTGGTTACTTTGTCCTGCCATGATGGATGGGAGTTTGGCTCGTTGTAAGACATTAGAGTTGGTTACTTTGTCCTGCCATGATGGATGGGAGTTTGGCTCGTTGTAAGACATTAGAGTTGGTTACTTTGTCCTGCCATGATGGATGGGAGTTTGGCTCGTTGTAAGACATTAGAGTTGGTTACTTTGTCCTGCCATGATGGATGGGAGTTTGGCTCGTTGTAAGACATTAGAGTTGGTTACTTTGTCCTGCCATGATGGATGGGAGTTTGGCTCGTTGTAAGACATTAGAGTTGGTTACTTTGTCCTGCCATGATGGATGGGAGTTTGGCTCGTTGTAAGACATTAGAGTTGGTTACTTTGTCCTGCCATGATGGATGGGAGTTTGGCTCGTTGTAAGACATTAGAGTTGGTTACTTTGTCCTGCCATGATGGATGGGAGTTTGACTCGTTGTAAGACATTAGAGTTTGTTACTTTGTCCTGCCATGATGGATGGGAGTTTGGCTCGTTGTAAGACATTAGAGTTGGTTACTTTGTCCTGCCATGATGGATGTGAGTTTGGCTCGTTGTAAGACATTAGAGTTGGTTACTTTGTCCTGCCATGATGGATGGGAGTTTGGCTCGTTGTAAGACATTAGAGTTGGTTACTTTGTCCTGCCATGATGGATGGGAGTTTGGCTCGTTGTAAGACATTAGAGTTGGTTACTTTGTCCTGCCATGATGGATGGGAGTTTGGCTCGTTGTAAGACATTAGAGTTGGTTACTTTGTCCTGCCATGATGGATGGGAGTTTGGCTCGTTGTAAGACATTAGAGTTGGTTACTTTGTCCTGCCATGATGGATGGGAGTTTGGCTCGTTGTAAGACATTAGAGTTGGTTACTTTGTCCTGCCATGATGGGTGGGAGTTTGGCTCGTTGTAAGACATTAGAGTTGGTTACTTTGTCCTGCCATGATGGATGGGAGTTTGGCTCGTTGTAAGACATTAGAGTTGGTTACTTTGTCCTGCCATGATGGATGGGAGTTTGGCTCGTTGTAAGACATTAGAGTTGGTTACTTTGTCCTGCCATGATGGATGGGAGTTTGACTCGTTGTAAGACATTAGAGTTGGTTACTTTGTCCTGCCATGATGGATGGGAGTTTGGCTCGTTGTAAGACATTAGAGTTGGTTACTTTGTCCTGCCATGATGGATGGGAGTTTGGCTCGTTGTAAGACATTAGAGTTGGTTACTTTGTCCTGCCATGATGGGTGGAGTTTGGCTCGTTGTAAGACATTAGAGTTGGTTACTTTGTCCTGTCATGATGGATGGGAGTTTGGCTCGTTGTAAGACATTAGAGTTGGTTACTTTGTCCTGCCATGATGGATGGGAGTTTGGCTCGTTGTAAGACATTAGAGTTGGTTACTTTGTCCTGCCATGATGGATGGGAGTTTGGCTCGTTGTAAGACATTAGAGTTGGTTACTTTGTCCTGCCATGATGGATGGGAGTTTGGCTCGTTGTAAGACATTAGAGTTGGTTACTTTGTCCTGCCATGATGGATGGGAGTTTGGCTCGTTGTAAGACATTAGAGTTGGTTACTTTGTCCTGCCATGATGGATGGGAGTTTGGCTCGTTGTAAGACATTAGAGTTGGTTACTTTGTCCTGCCATGATGGATGGGAGTTTGGCTCGTTGTAAGACATTAGAGTTGGTTACTTTGTCCTGCCATGATGGATGGAGTTTGGCTCGTTGTAAGACATTAGAGTTGGTTACTTTGTCCTGCCATGATGGATGGGAGTTTGGCTCGTTGTAAGACATTAGAGTTGGTTACTTTGTCCTGCCATGATGGATGGGAGTTTGGCTCGTTGTAAGACATTAGAGTTGGTTACTTTGTCCTGTCATGATGGATGGGAGTTTGGCTCGTTGTAAGACATTAGAGTTGGTTACTTTGTCCTGCCATGATGGATGGGAGTTTGGCTCGTTGTAAGACATTAGAGTTGGTTACTTTGTCCTGCCATGATGGATGGGAGTTTGGCTCGTTGTAAGACATTAGAGTTGGTTACTTTGTCCTGCCATGATGGATGGGAGTTTGGCTCGTTGTAAGACATTAGAGTTGGTTACTTTGTCCTGCCATGATGGGTGGGAGTTTGGCTCGTTGTAAGACATTAGAGTTGGTTACTTTGTCCTGTCATGATGGATGGGAGTTTGGCTCGTTGTAAGACATTAGAGTTGGTTACTTTGTCCTGCCATGATGGATGGGAGTTTGGCTCGTTGTAAGACATTAGAGTTGGTTACTTTGTCCTGCCATGATGGATGGGAGTTTGGCTCGTTGTAAGACATTAGAGTTGGTTACTTTGTCCTGCCATGATGGATGGGAGTTTGACTCGTTGTAAGACATTAGAGTTGGTTACTTTGTCCTGCCATGATGGATGGGAGTTTGGCTCGTTGTAAGACATTAGAGTTGGTTACTTTGTCCTGCCATGATGGATGGGAGTTTGGCTCGTTGTAAGACATTAGAGTTGGTTACTTTGTCCTGCCATGATGGATGGGAGTTTGGCTCGTTGTAAGACATTAGAGTTGGTTACTTTGTCCTGTCATGATGGATGGGAGTTTGGCTCGTTGTAAGACATTAGAGTTGGTTACTTTGTCCTGCCATGATGGATGGGAGTTTGGCTCGTTGTAAGACATTAGAGTTGGTTACTTTGTCCTGCCATGATGGATGGGAGTTTGGCTCGTTGTAAGACATTAGAGTTAGTTACTTTGTCCTGCCATGATGGATGGGAGTTTGGCTCGTTGTAAGACATTAGAGTTGGTTACTTTGTCCTGCCATGATGGATGGGAGTTTGGCTCGTTGTAAGACATTAGAGTTAGTTACTTTGTCCTGCCATGATGGATGGGAGTTTGGCTCGTTGTAAGACATTAGAGTTGGTTACTTTGTCCTGCCATGATGGGTGTGAGTTTGGCTCGTTGTAAGACATTAGAGTTGGTTACTTTGTCCTGCCATGATGGATGGGAGTTTGGCTCGTTGTAAGACATTAGAGTTGGTTACTTTGTCCTGCCATGATGGATGGGAGTTTGGCTCGTTGTAAGACATTAGAGTTGGTTACTTTGTCCTGCCATGATGGGTGGGAGTTTGGCTCGTTGTAAGACATTAGAGTTGGTTACTTTGTCCTGTCATGATGGATGGGAGTTTGGCTCGTTGTAAGACATTAGAGTTGGTTACTTTGTCCTGCCATGATGGATGGGAGTTTGGCTCGTTGTAAGACATTAGAGTTGGTTACTTTGTCCTGCCATGATGGGTGGGAGTTTGGCTCGTTGTAAGACATTAGAGTTGGTTACTTTGTCCTGCCATGATGGATGGGAGTTTGGCTCGTTGTAAGACATTAGAGTTGGTTACTTTGTCCTGCCATGATGGGTGTGAGTTTGGCTCGTTGTAAGACATTAGAGTTGGTTACTTTGTCCTGTCATGATGGATGGGAGTTTGGCTCGTTGTAAGACATTAGAGTTGGTTACTTTGTCCTGCCATGATGGATGGGAGTTTGGCTCGTTGTAAGACATTAGAGTTGGTTACTTTGTCCTGCCATGATGGATGGGAGTTTGGCTCGTTGTAAGACATTAGAGTTGGTTACTTTGTCCTGTCATGATGGATGGGAGTTTGGCTCGTTGTAAGACATTAGAGTTGGTTACTTTGTCCTGCCATGATGGATGGGAGTTTGGCTCGTTGTAAGACATTAGAGTTGGTTACTTTGTCCTGCCATGATGGATGGGAGTTTGGCTCGTTGTAAGACATTAGAGTTGGTTACTTTGTCCTGCCATGATGGATGGGAGTTTGGCTCGTTGTAAGACATTAGAGTTGGTTACTTTGTCCTGTCATGATGGATGGGAGTTTGGCTCGTTGTAAGACATTAGAGTTGGTTACTTTGTCCTGCCATGATGGATGGGAGTTTGGCTCGTTGTAAGACATTAGAGTTGGTTACTTTGTCCTGTCATGATGGATGGGAGTTTGTCTCGTTGTAAGACATTAGAGTTGGTTACTTTGTCCTGCCATGATGGATGGGAGTTTGGCTCGTTGTAAGACATTAGAGTTGGTTACTTTGTCCTGCCATGATGGATGGGAGTTTGGCTCGTTGTAAGACATTAGAGTTGGTTACTTTGTCCTGCCATGATGGATGGGAGTTTGGCTCGTTGTAAGACATTAGAGTTGGTTACTTTGTCCTGCCATGATGGATGGGAGTTTGGCTCGTTGTAAGACATTAGAGTTGGTTACTTTGTCCTGCCATGATGGATGGGAGTTTGGCTCGTTGTGAGACATTAGAGTTGGTTACTTTGTCCTGCCATGATGGATGGGAGTTTGGCTCGTTGTAAGACATTAGAGTTGGTTACTTTGTCCTGCCATGATGGATGGGAGTTTGGACTCGTTGTAAGACATTAGAGTTGGTTACTTTGTCCTGCCATGATGATGGGAGTTTGGCTCGTTGTAAGACATTAGAGTTGGTTACTTTGTCCTGCCATGATGGATGGGAGTTTGGCTCGTTGTAAGACATTAGAGTTGGTTACTTTGTCCTGCCATGATGGATGGGAGTTTGGCTCGTTGTGAGACATTAGAGTTGGTTACTTTGTCCTGTCATGATGGATGGGAGTTTGGCTCGTTGTAAGACATTAGAGTTGGTTACTTTGTCCTGCCATGATGGATGGGAGTTTGGCTCGTTGTAAGACATTAGAGTTGGTTACTTTGTCCTGCCATGATGGATGGGAGTTTGGCTCGTTGTAAGACATTAGAGTTGGTTACTTTGTCCTGTCATGATGGATGGGAGTTTGGCTCGTTGTAAGACATTAGAGTTGGTTACTTTGTCCTGCCATGATGGATGGGAGTTTGGCTCGTTGTAAGACATTAGAGTTGGTTACTTTGTCCTGTCATGATGGATGGGAGTTTGTCTCGTTGTAAGACATTAGAGTTGGTTACTTTGTCCTGCCATGATGGATGGGAGTTTGGCTCGTTGTAAGACATTAGAGTTGGTTACTTTGTCCTGCCATGATGGATGGGAGTTTGGCTCGTTGTAAGACATTAGAGTTGGTTACTTTGTCCTGCCATGATGGATGGGAGTTTGGCTCGTTGTAAGACATTAGAGTTGGTTACTTTGTCCTGCCATGATGGATGGGAGTTTGGCTCGTTGTAAGACATTAGAGTTGGTTACTTTGTCCTGCCATGATGGATGGGAGTTTGACTCGTTGTAAGACATTAGAGTTGGTTACTTTGTCCTGCCATGATGGATGGGAGTTTGGCTCGTTGTAAGACATTAGAGTTGGTTACTTTGTCCTGCCATGATGGATGGGAGTTTGGCTCGTTGTAAGACATTAGAGTTGGTTACTTTGTCCTGCCATGATGGATGGGAGTTTGGCTCGTTGTAAGACATTAGAGTTGGTTACTTTGTCCTGCCATGATGGATGGGAGTTTGGCTCGTTGTAAGACATTAGAGTTGGTTACTTTGTCCTGCCATGATGGATGGGAGTTTGTCTCGTTGTAAGACATTAGAGTTGGTTACTTTGTCCTGCCATGATGGATGGGAGTTTGGCTCGTTGTAAGACATTAGAGTTGGTTACTTTGTCCTGCCATGATGGGTGGGAGTTTGGCTCGTTGTAAGACATTAGAGTTGGTTACTTTGTCCTGCCATGATGGATGTGAGTTTGGCTCGTTGTAAGACATTAGAGTTGGTTACTTTGTCCTGCCATGATGGTGGGAGTTTGGCTCGTTGTAAGACATTAGAGTTGGTTACTTTGTCCTGCCATGATGGATGGGAGTTTGGCTCGTTGTAAGACATTAGAGTTGGTTACTTTGTCCTGCCATGATGGATGGGAGTTTGGCTCGTTGTAAGACATTAGAGTTGGTTACTTTGTCCTGCCATGATGGATGGGAGTTTGGCTCGTTGTAAGACATTAGAGTTGGTTACTTTGTCCTGCCATGATGGATGGGAGTTTGGCTCGTTGTAAGACATTAGAGTTGGTTACTTTGTCCTGCCATGATGGATGGGAGTTTGGCTCGTTGTAAGACATTAGAGTTGGTTACTTTGTCCTGTCATGATGGATGGGAGTTTGGCTCGTTGTAAGACATTAGAGTTGGTTACTTTGTCCTGCCATGATGGATGGGAGTTTGGCTCGTTGTAAGACATTAGAGTTGGTTACTTTGTCCTGCCATGATGGATGGGAGTTTGGCTCGTTGTAAGACATTAGAGTTGGTTACTTTGTCCTGCCATGATGGATGGGAGTTTGGCTCGTTGTAAGACATTAGAGTTGGTTACTTTGTCCTGCCATGATGGATGGGAGTTTGGCTCGTTGTAAGACATTAGAGTTGGTTACTTTGTCCTGCCATGATGGATGGGAGTTTGGCTCGTTGTGAGACATTAGAGTTGGTTACTTTGTCCTGCCATGATGGATGGGAGTTTGGCTCGTTGTAAGACATTAGAGTTGGTTACTTTGTCCTGCCATGATGGATGGGAGTTTGGCTCGTTGTAAGACATTAGAGTTGGTTACTTTGTCCTGCCATGATGGATGTGAGTTTGGCTCGTTGTAAGACATTAGAGTTGGTTACTTTGTCCTGCCATGATGGATGGGAGTTTGGCTCGTTGTAAGACATTAGAGTTGGTTACTTTGTCCTGCCATGATGGATGGGAGTTTGGCTCGTTGTAAGACATTAGAGTTGGTTACTTTGTCCTGCCATGATGGATGTGAGTTTGGCTCGTTGTAAGACATTAGAGTTGGTTACTTTGTCCTGCCATGATGGATGGGAGTTTGGCTCGTTGTAAGACATTAGAGTTGGTTACTTTGTCCTGCCATGATGGATGTGAGTTTGGCTCGTTGTAAGACATTAGAGTTGGTTACTTTGTCCTGCCATGATGGATGTGAGTTTGGCTCGTTGTAAGACATTAGAGTTGGTTACTTTGTCCTGCCATGATGGATGGGAGTTTGGCTCGTTGTAAGACATTAGAGTTGGTTACTTTGTCCTGCCATGATGGATGGGAGTTTGGCTCGTTGTAAGACATTAGAGTTGGTTACTTTGTCCTGCCATGATGGATGGGAGTTTGGCTCGTTGTAAGACATTAGAGTTGGTTACTTTGTCCTGCCATGATGGATGGGAGTTTGGCTCGTTGTAAGACATTAGAGTTGGTTACTTTGTCCTGCCATGATGGATGGGAGTTTGGCTCGTTGTAAGACATTAGAGTTGGTTACTTTGTCCTGCCATGATGGATGGGAGTTTGGCTCGTTGTAAGACATTAGAGTTGGTTACTTTGTCCTGCCATGATGGATGGGAGTTTGGCTCGTTGTAAGACATTAGAGTTGGTTACTTTGTCCTGCCATGATGGATGGGAGTTTGGCTCGTTGTAAGACATTAGAGTTGGTTACTTTGTCCTGCCATGATGGATGGGAGTTTGGCTCGTTGTAAGACATTAGAGTTGGTTACTTTGTCCTGCCATGATGGATGGGAGTTTGGCTCGTTGTAAGACATTAGAGTTGGTTACTTTGTCCTGCCATGATGGATGGGAGTTTGGCTCGTTGTAAGACATTAGAGTTGGTTACTTTGTCCTGCCATGATGGATGGGAGTTTGGCTCGTTGTAAGACATTAGAGTTGGTTACTTTGTCCTGCCATGATGGATGGGAGTTTGGCTCGTTGTAAGACATTAGAGTTGGTTACTTTGTCCTGCCATGATGGATGGGAGTTTGGCTCGTTGTAAGACATTAGAGTTGGTTACTTTGTCCTGCCATGATGGATGGGAGTTTGACTCGTTGTAAGACATTAGAGTTGGTTACTTTGTCCTGCCATGATAGATGGGAGTTTGGCTCGTTGTAAGACATTAGAGTTGGTTACTTTGTCCTGCCATGATGGATGGGAGTTTGACTCGTTGTAAGACATTAGAGTTGGTTACTTTGTCCTGCCATGATAGATGGGAGTTTGGCTCGTTGTAAGACATTAGAGTTGGTTACTTTGTCCTGCCATGATGGATGGGAGTTTGGCTGGTTGTAAGACATTAGAGTTGGTTACTTTGTCCTGCCATGATGGATGGGAGTTTGGCTGGTTGTAAGACATTAGAGTTGGTTACTTTGTCCTGCCATGATGGATGGGAGTTTGTCTCGTTGTAAGACATTAGAGTTGGTTACTTTGTCCTGCCATGATGGATGGGAGTTTGGCTCGTTGTAAGACATTAGAGTTGGTTACTTTGTCCGGCCATGATGGATGGGAGTTTGGCTCGTTGTAAGACATTAGAGTTGGTTACTTTGTCCTGCCATGATGGATGGGAGTTTGGCTGGTTGTAAGACATTAGAGTTGGTTACTTTGTCCTGCCATGATGGATGGGAGTTTGTCTCGTTGTAAGACATTAGAGTTGGTTACTTTGTCCTGCCATGATGGATGGGAGTTTGGCTCGTTGTAAGACATTAGAGTTGGTTACTTTGTCCTGCCATGATAGATGGGAGTTTGTCTCGTTGTAAGACATTAGAGTTGGTTACTTTGTCCTGCCATGATGGATGGGAGTTTGGCTGGTTGTAAGACATTAGAGTTGGTTACTTTGTCCTGTCATGATGGATGGGAGTTTGGCTGGTTGTAAGACATTAGAGTTGGTTACTTTGTCCTGTCATGATGGATGGGAGTTTGGCTGGTTGTAAGACATTAGAGTTGGTTACTTTGTCCTGCCATGATAGATGGGAGTTTGTCTCGTTGTAAGACATTAGAGTTGGTTACTTTGTCCTGCCATGATGGATGGGAGTTTGGCTGGTTGTAAGACATTAGAGTTGGTTACTTTGTCCTGCCATGATGGATGGGAGTTTGGCTCGTTGTAAGACATTAGAGTTGGTTACTTTGTCCTGCCATGATGGATGGGAGTTTGGCTCGTTGTAAGACATTAGAGTTGGTTACTTTGTGCTGCCATGATGGATGGGAGTTTGTCTCGTTGTAAGACATTAGAGTTGGTTACTTTGTCCTGCCATGATGGATGGGAGTTTGGCTCGTTGTAAGACATTAGAGTTGGTTACTTTGTCCTGCCATGATGGATGGGAGTTTGGCTCGTTGTAAGACATTAGAGTTGGTTACTTTGTCCTGCCATGATGGATGGGAGTTTGGCTCGTTGTAAGACATTAGAGTTGGTTACTTTGTCCTGTCATGATGGATGGGAGTTTGGCTCGTTGTAAGACATTAGAGTTGGTTACTTTGTCCTGCCTTGATGGATGGGAGTTTAGCTCGTTGTAAGACATTAGAGTTGGTTACTTTGTCCTGCCATGATGGATGGGAGTTTGGCTCGTTGTAAGACATTAGAGTTGGTTACTTTGTCCTGCCATGATGGATGGGAGTTTGGCTCGTTGTAAGACATTAGAGTTGGTTACTTTGTCCTGCCATGATGGATGGGAGTTTGGCTCGTTGTAAGACATTAGAGTTGGTTACTTTGTCCTGCCATGATGGATGGGAGTTTGGCTCGTTGTAAGACATTAGAGTTGGTTACTTTGTCCTGCCATGATGGATGGGAGTTTGGCTCGTTGTAAGACATTAGAGTTGGTTACTTTGTCCTGCCATGATGGATGGGAGTTTGGCTCGTTGTAAGACATTAGAGTTGGTTACTTTGTCCTGCCATGATGGATGGGAGTTTGGCTCGTTGTAAGACATTAGAGTTGGTTACTTTGTCCTGCCATGATGAATGGAGGTTGGCTCGTTGTAAGACATTAGAGTTGGTTACTTTGTCCTGCCATGATGGATGGGAGTTTGGCTCGTTGTGAGACATTAGAGTTGGTTACTTTGTCCTGCCATGATGGATGGGAGTTTGGCTCGTTGTAAGACATTAGAGTTGGTTACTTTGTCCTGCCATGATGGATGGGAGTTTGGCTCGTTGTAAGACATTAGAGTTGGTTACTTTGTCCTGCCATGATGGATGGGAGTTTGGCTCGTTGTAAGACATTAGAGTTGGTTACTTTGTCCTGCCATGATGGATGGGAGTTTGACTCGTTGTAAGACATTAGAGTTGGTTACTTTGTCCTGCCATGATGGATGGGAGTTTGTCTCGTTGTAAGACATTAGAGTTGGTTACTTTGTCCTGCCATGATGGATGGGAGTTTGTCTCGTTGTAAGACATTAGAGTTGGTTACTTTGTCCTGCCATGATGGATGGGAGTTTGGCTCGTTGTAAGACATTAGAGTTGGTTACTTTGTCCTGCCATGATGGATGGGAGTTTGTCTCGTTGTAAGACATTAGAGTTGGTTACTTTGTCCTGCCATGATGGATGGGAGTTTGGCTCGTTGTAAGACATTAGAGTTGGTTACTTTGTCCTGCCATGATGGATGGGAGTTTGTCTCGTTGTAAGACATTAGAGTTGGTTACTTTGTCCTGCCATGATGGATGGGAGTTTGGCTCGTTGTAAGACATTAGAGTTGGTTACTTTGTCCTGCCATGATGGATGGGAGTTTGTCTCGTTGTAAGACATTAGTGTTGGTTACTTTGTCCTGCCATGATGGATGGGAGTTTGTCTCGTTGTAAGACATTAGAGTTGGTTACTTTGTCCTGCCATGATGGATGGGAGTTTGGCTCGTTGTAAGACATTAGAGTTGGTTACTTTGTCCTGCCATGATGGATGGGAGTTTGTCTCGTTGTAAGACATTAGAGTTGGTTACTTTGTCCTGTCATGATGGATGGGAGTTTGGCTCGTTGTAAGACATTAGAGTTGGTTACTTTGTCCTGCCATGATGGATGGGAGTTTGGCTTGTTGTAAGACATTAGAGTTGGTTACTTTGTCCTGCCATGATGGATGGGAGTTTGGCTCGTTGTAAGACATTAGAGTTGGTTACTTTGTCCTGCCATGATGGATGGGAGTTTGGCTCGTTGTAAGACATTAGAGTTGGTTACTTTGTCCTGCCATGATGGATGGGAGTTTGGCTCGTTGTAAGACATTAGAGTTGGTTACTTTGTCCTGCCATGATGGTGGGAGTTTGTCTCGTTGTAAGACATTAGAGTTGGTTACTTTGTCCTGCCATGATGGATGGGAGTTTGGCTCGTTGTAAGACATTAGAGTTGGTTACTTTGTCCTGCCATGATGGATGGGAGTTTGGCTCGTTGTAAGACATTAGAGTTGGTTACTTTGTCCTGCCATGATGGATGGGAGTTTGACTCGTTGTAAGACATTAGAGTTGGTTACTTTGTCCTGCCATGATGGGTGGGAGTTTGGCTCGTTGTAAGACATTAGAGTTGGTTACTTTGTCCTGCCATGATGGATGGGAGTTTGGCTCGTTGTAAGACATTAGAGTTGGTTACTTTGTCCTGCCATGATGGATGGGAGTTTGACTCGTTGTAAGACATTAGAGTTGGTTACTTTGTCCTGCCATGATGGATGGGAGTTTGACTCGTTGTAAGACATTAGAGTTGGTTACTTTGTCCTGCCATGATGGATGGGAGTTTGGCTCGTTGTAAGACATTAGAGTTGGTTACTTTGTCCTGCCATGATGGATGGGAGTTTGGCTCGTTGTAAGACATTAGAGTTGGTTATTTTGTCCTGCCATGATGGGTGGGAGTTTGGCTCGTTGTAAGACATTAGAGTTGGTTATTTTGTCCTGCCATGATGGGTGGGAGTTTGGCTCGTTGTAAGACATTAGAGTTGGTTACTTTGTCCTGCCATGATGGATGGGGGTTTGACTCGTTGTAAGACATTAGAGTTGGTTACTTTGTCCTGCCATGATGGATGGGGGTTTGACTCGTTGTAAGACATTAGAGTTGGTTACTTTGTCCTGCCATGATAGATGGGAGTTTGGCTCATTGTAAGACATTAGAGTTGGTTACTTTGTCCGGCCATGATGGATGGGAGTTTGGCTCGTTGTAAGACATTAGAGTTGGTTACTTTGTCCTGCCATGATGGATGGGAGTTTGGCTCGTTATAAGACATTAGAGTTGGTTACTTTGTCCTGCCATGATGGATGGGAGTTTGGCTCGTTGTAAGACATTAGAGTTGGTTACTTTGTCCTGCCATGATGGATGGGAGTTTAGCTCGTTGTAAGACATTAGAGTTGGTTACTTTGTCCTGCCATGATGGATGGGAGTTTGGCTCGTTGTAAGACATTAGAGTTGGTTACTTTGTCCTGCCATGATGGATGGGAGTTTGGCTCGTTGTAAGACATTAGAGTTGGTTACTTTGTCCTGCCATGATGGATGGGAGTTTGGCTCATTGTAAGACATTAGAGTTGGTTACTTTGTCCGGCCATGATGGATGGGAGTTTGGCTCGTTGTAAGACATTAGAGTTGGTTACTTTGTCCTGCCATGATGGATGGGAGTTTAGCTCGTTGTAAGACATTAGAGTTGGTTACTTTGTCCTGCCATGATGGGTGGGAGTTTGTCTCGTTGTAAGACATTAGAGTTGGTTACTTTGTCCTGCCATGATAGATGGGAGTTTGTCTCGTTGTAAGACATTAGAGTTGGTTACTTTGTCCTGCCATGATGGATGGGAGTTTGTCTCGTTGTAAGACATTAGAGTTGGTTACTTTGTCCTGCCATGATGGATGGGAGTTTAGCTCGTTGTAAGACATTAGAGTTGGTTACTTTGTCCTGCCATGATGGGTGGGAGTTTGTCTCGTTGTAAGACATTAGAGTTGGTTACTTTGTCCTGCCATGATAGATGGGAGTTTGTCTCGTTGTAAGACATTAGAGTTGGTTACTTTGTCCTGCCATGATGGATGGGAGTTTGTCTCGTTGTAAGACATTAGAGTTGGTTACTTTGTCCTGCCATGATAGATGGGAGTTTGTCTCGTTGTAAGACATTAGAGTTGGTTACTTTGTCCTGCCATGATGGATGGGAGTTTGGCTCGTTGTAAGACATTAGAGTTGGTTACTTTGTCCTGCCATGATGGATGGGAGTTTGGCTCGTTGTAAGACATTAGAGTTGGTTACTTTGTCCTGCCATGATGGATGGGAGTTTGGCTCGTTGTAAGACATTAGAGTTGGTTACTTTGTCCTGCCATGATGGATGGGAGTTTGACTCGTTGTAAGACATTAGAGTTGGTTACTTTGTCCTGCCATGATAGATGGGAGTTTGTCTCGTTGTAAGACATTAGAGTTGGTTACTTTGTCCTGCCATGATGGGTGGGAGTTTGGCTCGTTGTAAGACATTAGAGTTGGTTACTTTGTCCTGCCATGATGGATGGGAGTTTGGCTCGTTGTAAGACATTAGAGTTGGTTACTTTGTCCGGCCATGATGGATGGGAGTTTGGCTCGTTGTAAGACATTAGAGTTGGTTACTTTGTCCGGCCATGATGGATGGGAGTTTGACTCGTTGTAAGACATTAGAGTTGGTTACTTTGTCCTGCCATGATGGATGGGAGTTTGACTCGTTGTAAGACATTAGAGTTGGTTACTTTGTCCTGCCATGATGGATGGGAGTTTGACTCGTTGTAAGACATTAGAGTTGGTTACTTTGTCCTGCCATGATGGATGGGAGTTTGGCTCGTTGTAAGACATTAGAGTTGGTTACTTTGTCCTGCCATGATGGATGGGAGTTTGACTCGTTGTAAGACATTAGAGTTGGTTACTTTGTCCTGCCATGATGGATGGGAGTTTGGCTCATTGTAAGACATTAGAGTTGGTTACTTTGTCCTGCCATGATGGATGGGAGTTTGGCTCGTTGTAAGACATTAGAGTTGGTTACTTTGTCCTGCCATGATGGATGGGAGTTTGACTCGTTGTAAGACATTAGAGTTGGTTACTTTGTCCTGCCATGATGGATGGGAGTTTGACTCGTTGTAAGACATTAGAGTTGGTTACTTTGTCCTGCCATGATGGATGGGAGTTTGGCTCATTGTAAGACATTAGAGTTGGTTACTTTGTCCTGCCATGATGGATGGGAGTTTGGCTCGTTGTAAGACATTAGAGTTGGTTACTTTGTCCTGCCATGATGGATGGGAGTTTGGCTCATTGTAAGACATTAGAGTTGGTTACTTTGTCCTGCCATGATGGATGGGAGTTTGGCTGTTGTAAGACATTAGAGTTGGTTACTTTGTCCTGCCATGATGGATGGGAGTTTGGCTCGTTATAAGACATTAGAGTTGGTTACTTTGTCCTGCCATGATGGATGGGAGTTTGGCTCGTTGTAAGACATTAGAGTTGGTTACTTTGTCCTGCCATGATGGATGGGAGTTTGGCTCGTTATAAGACATTAGAGTTGGTTACTTTGCCCTGCCATGATGGATGGGAGTTTGGCTCGTTGTAAGACATTAGAGTTGGTTACTTTGTCCTGCCATGATGGATGGGAGTTTGGCTCGTTATAAGACATTAGAGTTGGTTACTTTGTCCTGCCATGATGGATGGGAGTTTGGCTCGTTGTAAGACATTAGAGTTGGTTACTTTGTCCTGCCATGATGGATGGGAGTTTGGCTCGTTATAAGACATTAGAGTTGGTTACTTTGTCCTGCCATGATGGATGGGAGTTTGGCTCGTTGTAAGACATTAGAGTTGGTTACTTTGTCCTGCCATGATGGATGGGAGTTTGGCTCGTTATAAGACATTAGAGTTGGTTACTTTGTCCTGCCATGATGGATGGGAGTTTGGCTCGTTGTAAGACATTAGAGTTGGTTACTTTGTCCTGCCATGATGGATGGGAGTTTGGCTCGTTATAAGACATTAGAGTTGGTTACTTTGTCCTGCCATGATGGATGGGAGTTTGGCTCGTTGTAAGACATTAGAGTTGGTTACTTTGTCCTGCCATGATGGATGGGAGTTTGGCTCGTTGTAAGACATTAGAGTTGGTTACTTTGTCCTGCCATGATGGATGGGAGTTTGGCTCGTTGTAAGACATTAGAGTTGGTTACTTTGTCCTGCCATGATGGATGGGAGTTTGGCTCGTTGTAAGACATTAGAGTTGGTTACTTTGTCCTGCCATGATGGATGGGAGTTTGGCTCGTTGTAAGACATTAGAGTTGGTTACTTTGTCCTGCCATGATGGATGGGAGTTTGACTCGTTGTAAGACATTAGAGTTGGTTACTTTGTCCTGCCATGATGGATGGGAGTTTGACTCGTTGTAAGACATTAGAGTTGGTTACTTTGTCCTGCCATGATGGATGGGAGTTTGGCTCATTGTAAGACATTAGAGTTGGTTACTTTGTCCTGCCATGATGGATGGGAGTTTGGCTCGTTGTAAGACATTAGAGTTGGTTACTTTGTCCTGCCATGATGGATGGGAGTTTGGCTCGTTGTAAGACATTAGAGTTGGTTACTTTGTCCTGCCATGATGGATGGGAGTTTGGCTCATTGTAAGACATTAGAGTTGGTTACTTTGTCCTGCCATGATGGGTGGGAGTTTGGCTCGTTGTAAGACATTAGAGTTGGTTACTTTGTCCTGCCATGATGGATGGGAGTTTGGCTCGTTGTAAGACATTAGAGTTGGTTACTTTGTCCTGCCATGATGGATGGGAGTTTGGCTCGTTGTAAGACATTAGAGTTGGTTACTTTGTCCTGCCATGATGGATGGGAGTTTGGCTCGTTGTAAGACATTAGAGTTGGTTACTTTGTCCTGCCATGATAGATGGGAGTTTGGCTCGTTGTAAGACATTAGAGTTGGTTACTTTGTCCTGCCATGATGGATGGGAGTTTGGCTCGTTGTAAGACATTAGAGTTGGTTACTTTGTCCTGCCATGATGGATGGGAGTTTGACTCGTTGTAAGACATTAGAGTTGGTTACTTTGTCCTGCCATGATGGATGGGAGTTTGACTCGTTGTAAGACATTAGAGTTGGTTACTTTGTCCTGCCATGATGGATGGGAGTTTGGCTCGTTGTAAGACATTAGAGTTGGTTACTTTGTCCTGCCATGATGGATGGGAGTTTGGCTCGTTGTAAGACATTAGAGTTGGTTACTTTGTCCTGCCATGATGGGTGGGAGTTTGGCTCGTTGTAAGACATTAGAGTTGGTTACTTTGTCCTGCCATGATGGATGGGAGTTTGACTCGTTGTAAGACATTAGAGTTGGTTACTTTGTCCTGCCATGATGGATGGGAGTTTGACTCGTTGTAAGACATTAGAGTTGGTTACTTTGTCCTGCCATGATGGATGGGAGTTTGACTCGTTGTAAGACATTAGAGTTGGTTACTTTGTCCTGCCATGATGGATGGGAGTTTGGCTCGTTGTAAGACATTAGAGTTGGTTACTTTGTCCTGCCATGATGGATGGGAGTTTGGCTCGTTGTAAGACATTAGAGTTGGTTACTTTGTCCTGCCATGATGGATGGGAGTTTGGCTCGTTGTAAGACATTAGAGTTGGTTACTTTGTCCTGCCATGATGGATGGGAGTTTGGCTCGTTGTAAGACATTAGAGTTGGTTACTTTGTCCTGCCATGATGGATGGGAGTTTGGCTCGTTGTAAGACATTAGAGTTGGTTACTTTGTCCTGCCATGATGGATGGGAGTTTGGCTCGTTATAAGACATTAGAGTTGGTTACTTTGTCCTGCCATGATGGATGGGAGTTTGGCTCGTTGTAAGACATTAGAGTTGGTTACTTTGTCCTGCCATGATGGATGGGAGTTTGGCTCGTTGTAAGACATTAGAGTTGGTTACTTTGTCCTGCCATGATGGATGGGAGTTTGGCTCGTTGTAAGACATTAGAGTTGGTTACTATGTCCTGCCATGATGGATGGGAGTTTGGCTCGTTGTAAGACATTAGAGTTGGTTACTTTGTCCTGCCATGATGGATGGTAGTTTGGCTCGTTGTAAGACATTAGAGTTGGTTACTTTGTCCTGCCATGATGGATGGGAGTTTGGCTCGTTATAAGACATTAGAGTTGGTTACTTTGTCCTGCCATGATGGATGGGAGTTTGGCTCGTTATAAGACATTAGAGTTGGTTACTTTGTCCTGCCATGATGGATGGGAGTTTGGCTCGTTGTAAGACATTAGAGTTGGTTACTTTGTCCTGCCATGATGGATGGGAGTTTGGCTCGTTGTAAGACATTAGAGTTGGTTACTTTGTCCTGCCATGATGGATGGGAGTTTGGCTCGTTGTAAGACATTAGAGTTGGTTACTTTGTCCTGCCATGATGGATGGGAGTTTGGCTCGTTGTAAGACATTAGAGTTGGTTACTTTGTCCTGCCATGATGGATGGGAGTTTGGCTCGTTGTAAGACATTAGAGTTGGTTACTTTGTCCTGCCATGATGGATGGGAGTTTGGCTCGTTGTAAGACATTAGAGTTGGTTACTTTGTCCTGCCATGATGGATGGTAGTTTGGCTCGTTGTAAGACATTAGAGTTGGTTACTTTGTCCTGCCATGATGGATGGGAGTTTGGCTCGTTGTAAGACATTAGGTTGGTTACTTTGTCCTGCCATGATGGATGGGAGTTTGACTCGTTGTAAGACATTAGGTTTGTTACTTTGTCCGGCCATGATGGATGGGAGTTTGACTCGTTGTAAGACATTAGGTTTGTTACTTTGTCCTGCCATGATGGATGGGAGTTTGGCTCGTTGTAAGACATTAGGTTGGTTACTTTGTCCTGCCACGATGGATGGGAGTTTGACTCGTTGTAAGACATTAGGTTTGTTACTTTGTCCGGCCATGATGGATGGGAGTTTGACTCGTTGTAAGACATTAGGTTTGTTACTTTGTCCTGCCATGATGGATGGGAGTTTGGCTCATTGTAAGACATTAGAGTTGGTTACTTTGTCCTGCCATGATGGATGGGAGTTTGGCTCATTGTAAGACATTAGAGTTGGTTACTTTGTCCTGCCATGATGGATGGGAGTTTGACTCATTGTAAGACATTAAAGTTGGTTACTTTGTCCTGCCATGATGGATGGGAGTTTGACTCATTGTAAGACATTAGAGTTGGTTACTTTGTCCTGCCATGATGGATGGGAGTTTGACTCATTGTAAGACATTAGAGTTGGTTACTTTGTCCTGCCATGATGGATGGGAGTTTGACTCATTGTAAGACATTAGAGTTGGTTACTTTGTCCTGCCATGATGGATGGGAGTTTGACTCATTGTAAGACATTAGAGTTGGTTACTTTGTCCTGCCATGATGGATGGGAGTTTGGCTCATTGTAAGACATTAGAGTTGGTTACTTTGTCCTGCCATTTGATGTTCATAATCTTTCAAAGGCAACACACACGACAGCTGTTTAACCTTTTCTCCTGCCCTACATAGGTAGTCCAAATTTCTGATCCGTATAGACGTGTTCTAAGCACACAACTTTGGTAAATTTGAATCTTAGCCCTGAGTGTTAAATTGGTGTTGGTCCATGCTCTATCTTTAAGTTTACCAAATGTGGAAGCTGCCTTTCCAATTCGGGAATGTATTTCTCCCGGAAGGGAGACAGTGGTTGTGACCATAGAACAGAGATAGGTGAACATTCCCACAGACCTAGGCGGTGAACAATCGCATTCTCATAAACACTCATCTACTAACACGTCACTCAAACAACAACTCACTCAACTTGAACATTCACATTTTGTTGTGCTCTCACAAATTGGAACCACCCCCTGACAATATCCGTTAAGTCAATTATCAAATATCAGAAACTAATGATCGTCTCTCCATAAACTTGCAAACACTTCTTCTCCTTCTTCTATGTAACAGCAACTGTCAAAAACTCAACAGCTATCAACAACAACTATCAACAACAACTATCAACAACAACTATCAACAACAGCTATCAACAACAACTATCAACAACAACTATCAACAACTATCAACAACAACTATCAACAACAACTATCAACAACAACTATCAACTTTTCCTTCCCAGAACAAACTATTTCTGGCATGGCCGACTGGACTGGGACCCCACCACCTCGTCTGGGCGATACGTCAGGGAAAACTGCAAGCCACTGTTTGTGAGTAGGGCACGCTGGGACGGGGGTAAAAGGGCACGCTGGGACGGGGGTAAACGTTATGATTTTACGACAAATTGTATGTCTTTCTTGGAAATGGGGTCTGGTTGTTTGTAGGCAAGTTTAGGGAGACTCTCAATGGGATTCATTGACGATCTTCAGGGCTTGCTTGAGCTAACGACTTCGATAGGGGTCCATGATGGCTCAGTGTTTGTTGGATATCAAAGGGGTCTATAATAGTTCAGTGTTTGTTGCATATCAAAGGGGTCTATAATAGTTCAGTGTTTGTTGGATATCAAAGGGGTCTATAATAGTTCAGTGTTTGTTGGGTATCAAAGGGGTCTATAATAGTTCAGTGTTTGTTGGATATCAAAGGGGTCTATAACAGCTCAGTGTTTGTTGGATATCAAAGGGGTCTATAATAGTTCAGTGTTTGTTGGGTATCAAAGGGGTCTATAATAGTTCAGTGTTTGTTGGGTATCAAAGGGGTCTATAACAGCTCAGTGTTTGTTGGGCATCAAAGGGGTCTATAATAGCTCAGTGTTTGTTGGATATCAAAGGGGTCTATAATAGTTCAGTGTTTGTTGGATATCAAAGGGGTCTATAACAGCTCAGTGTTTGTTGGGTATCAAAGGGGTCCATAACAGCTCAGTGTTTGTTGGGTATCAAAGGGGTCTATAATAGCTCAGTGTTTGTTGGATATCAAAGGGGTCTATAATAGTTCAGTGTTTGTTGGGTATCAAAGGGGTCTATAATAGTTCAGTGTTTGTTGGATATCAAATGGATCTATAATAGCTCAGTGTTTGTTGGATATCAAAGTGGTCTATAATAGGTCAGGGTTTGTTTATATCAAAGGGGTCTTCTAAAGGGATCTATAATAGCTCAGTGTTTGTTGGATATCAAAGTGGTCTTCTAAAGGGGTATATTATAGTTCAGTGTTTGTTGGATATCAAATGGATCTATACTAGCTCAGTGTTTGGTGGATATCAAAGGGGTCTATAATAGCTCAGTGTTTGTTCGATATCAAAGGGGTCTATAATAGCTCAGTGTTGTTGGGTATCAAAGGGGTCTATAATAGGTCAGGGTTTGTTTATATCAAAGGGGTCTTCTAAAGGGATCTATAATAGCTCAGTGTTTGTTGGATATCAAAGTGGTCTTCTAAAGGGGTATATTATAGTTCAGTGTTTGTTGGATATCAAATAGATCTATACTAGCTCAGTGTTTGTTGGATATCAAAGGGGTCTATAATAGCTCAGTGTTTGTTGGATATCAAAGGGGTCTATAATAGCTCAGTGTTTGTTGGGTATCAAATAGATCTATAATAGCTCAGTGTTTGCTGGATATCAAAGTGGTCTTCTAAAAGGGCCTATAATAGTTCAGTGTTTATTGGATATCAAAAGGGCCTATAATAGCTCAGTGTTTGTTGGATATCAAAAGGGCCTATAATAGCTCAGTGTTTGTTGGATATCAAAAGGCCTACAATAGCTCGGTCTTTATTGGATATCAAAAGGGCCTATAATAGCTCAGTGTTTGTTGGGTATCAAAGGGGTCTATAATAGTTCAGTGTTTGTTGGGTATCAAAGGGGTCTATAACAGCTCAGTGTTTGTTGGGCACCAAAGGGGTCTATAATAGCTCAGTGTTTGTTGGATATCAAAGGGGTCTATAACAGCTCAGTGTTTGTTGGGTATCAAAGGGGTCCATAACAGCTCAGTGTTTGTTGGGTATCAAAGGGGTCTATAATAGCTCAGTGTTTGTTGGATATCAAAGGGGTCTTCTAAAGAGATCTATAACAGATCAGTGTTTGTTGGGTATCAAAGGGGTCTATAATAGCTCAGTGTTTGTTGGATATCAAAGGGGTCTTCTAAAGAGATCTATAACAGATCAGTGTTTGTTGGGTATCAAAGGGGTCTATAATAGTTCAGTGTTTGTTGGATATCAAATGGATCTATAATAGCTCAGTGTTTGTTGGATATCAAAGTGGTCTATAATAGGTCAGGGTTTGTTGGATATCAAAGGGGTCTTCTAAAGAGATCTATAACAGATCAGTGTTTGTTGGGTATCAAAGGGGTCTTCTAAAGAGATCTATAACAGATCAGTGTTTTTTGGGTATCAAAGGGGTCTATAATAGTTCAGTGTTTGTTGGATATCAAATGGATCTATAATAGCTCAGTGTTTGTTGGATATCAAAGTAGTCTATAATAGGTCAGGGTTTGTTTATATCAAAGGGGTCTTCTAAAGGGATCTATAATAGCTCAGTGTTTGTTGGATATCAAAGTGGTCTTCTAAAGGGGTATATTATAGTTCAGTGTTTGTTGGATATCAAATGGATCTATACTAGCTCAGTGTTTGGTGGATATCAAAGGGGTCTATAATAGCTCAGTGTTTGTTGGATAACAAAGGGGTCTATAATAGCTCAGTGTTTGTTGGACATCAAAGTGGTCTATAATAGGTCAGGGTTTGTTTATATCAAAGGGGTCTTCTAAAGGGATCTATAATAGCTCAGTGTTTGTTGGATATCAAAGTGGTCTTCTAAAGGGGTATATTATAGTTCAGTGTTTGTTGGATATCAAATGGATCTATACTAGCTCAGTGTTTGGTGGATATCAAAGGGGTCTATAATAGCTCAGTGTTTGTTGGATAACAAAGGGGTCTATAATAGCTCAGTGTTTGTTCGATATCAAAGGGGTCTATAATAGCTCAGTGTTTGTTTATATCAAAGGGGTCTTATAAAGGGATCTATAATAGCTCAGTGTTTGTTGGATATCAAAGTGGTCTTCTAAAGGGGTATATTATAGTTCAGTGTTTGTTGGATATCAAAGTGGTCTTCTAAAGGGGTATATTATAGTTCAGTGTTTGTTGGATATCAAATGGATCTATACTAGCTCAGTGTTTGTTGGATATCAAAGGGGTCTAGAATAGCTCAGTGTTTGTTGGATATCAAAGGGGTCTATACTAGCTCAGTGTTTGTTGGATATCAAAGGGGTCTATAATAGCTCAGTGTTTGTTGGATATCAAAGGGGTCTATAATAGGTCAGGGTTTGTTTATATCAAAGGGGTCTTCTTAAGGGATCTATAATAGCTCAGTGTTTGTTGGATATCAAAGGGGTCTATAATAGCTCAGTGTTTGTTGGATATCAAAGGGGTCTATACTAGCTCAGTGTTTGTTGGATATCAAAGGGGTCTATAATAGCTCAGTGTTTGTTGGGTATCAAATAGATCTATAATAGCTCAGTGTTTGCTGGATATCAAAGTGGTCTTCTAAAAGGGCCTATAATAGTTCAGTGTTTATTGGATATCAAAAGGGCCTATAATAGCTCAGTGTTTGTTGGATATCAAAAGGGCCTATAATAGCTCAGTGTTTGTTGGATATCAAAAGGCCTACAATAGCTCAGTGTTTATTGGATATCATAAGGGCCTATAATAGCTCAGTGTTTGTTGGGTAACCAAAGGGGTCTATAATAGTTCAGTGTTTGTTGGGTATCAAAGGGGTCTATAACAGCTCAGTGTTTGTTGGGCATCAAAGGGGTCTATAATAGCTCAGTGTTTGTTGGATATCAAAGGGGTCTATAATAGTTCAGTGTTTGTTGGATATCAAAGGGGTCTATAACAGCTCAGTGTTTGTTGGGTATCAAAGGGGTCCATAACAGCTCAGTGTTTGTTGGGTATCAAAGGGGTCTATAATAGCTCAGTGTTTGTTGGATATCAAAGGGGTCTTCTAAAGAGATCTATAACAGATCAGTGTTTGTTGGGTATCAAAGGGGTCTATAATAGTTCAGTGTTTGTTGGATATCAAAGGGGTCTTCTAAAGAGATCTATAACAGATCAGTGTTTGTTGGGTATCAAAGGGGTCTATAATAGGTCAGGGTTTGTTTATATCAAAGGGGTCTTCTAAAGGGATCTATAATAGCTCAGTGTTTGTTGGATATCAAAGTGGTCTTCTAAAGGGGTATATTATAGTTCAGTGTTTGTTGGATATCAAATGGATCTATACTAGCTCAGTGTTTGTTGGATATCAAAGGGGTCTATAATAGCTCAGTGTTTGTTGGATAACAAAGGGGTCTATAATAGCTCAGTGTTTGTTCGATATCAAAGGGGTCTATAATAGGTCAGGGTTTGTTTATATCAAAGGGGTCTTCTAAAGGGATCTATAATAGCTCAGTGTTTGTTGGATATCAAAGTGGTCTTCTAAAGGGGTATATTATAGTTCAGTGTTTGTTGGATATCAAAGTGGTCTTCTAAAGGGGTATATTATAGTTCAGTGTTTGTTGGATATCAAATGGATCTATACTAGCTCAGTGTTTGTTGGATATCAAAGGGGTCTATAATAGCTCAGTGTTTGTTGGATATCAAAGGGGTCTATACTAGCTCAGTGTTTGTTGGATATCAAAGGGGTCTATAATAGCTCAGTGTTTGTTGGGTATCAAATAGATCTATAATAGCTCAGTGTTTGCTGGATATCAAAGTGGTCTTCTAAAAGGGCCTATAATAGTTCAGTGTTTATTGGATATCAAAAGGGCCTTTAATAGCTCAGTGTTTGTTGGATATCAAAAGGGCCTATAATAGCTCAGTGTTTGTTGGATATCAAAAGGCCTATAATAGCTCAGTGTTTATTGGATATCAAAAGGGCCTATAATAGCTCAGTGTTTGTTGGATATCAAAAAGGCCTATAATAGCTCAGTGTTTTTTGGATATCAAAAGGGCCTATAATAGCTCAGTGTTTGTTGGATATCAAAAGGGCCTATAATAGCTCAGTGTTTATTGGATATCAAAAGGGCCTATAATAGCTCAGTGTTTGTTGGATATCAAAAGGGCCTATAATAGCTCAGTGTTTATTGGATATCAAAAGGGCCTATAATAGCTCAGTGTTTGTTGGATATCAAAAGGGCCTATAATAGCTCAGTGTTTGTTGGATATCAAAGGGGTCTATACTAGCTCAGTGTTTGTTGGATATCAAAGGGGTCTATACTAGCTCAGTGTTTGTTGGATATCAAATAGATCTATAATAGCTCCGTTTTTGCTGGATATCAAAGTGGTCTTCTAAAAGGGTCTATAATAGCTCAGTGTTTGTTGGATATCAAAAGGGCCTATAATAGCCCAGTGTTTGTTGGATATCAAAGGGATCTAAAATATTTCAGTGTTTGTTGGATATCAAAGGGATCTATAATAGCCCAGTGTTTGTTGGATATCAAAGGGATCTATAATAGCCCAGTGTTTGTTGAATATCAAAGGGGTCCATTGTAGTTCAGTGTTTGTTGGATATCAAAGGGGTCTATAATAGTTCAGTGTTTATTGTATATCAAATGGGTCTATAATAGCTCAGTGTTTGTTGGATATCAAAGGGGTCTATAATAGTTGTGTTTGTTGGATATCAAAGGGGTCTATAATAGCTCAGTGTTTGTTGGATATCAAAGGGGTCTTCTAAAGGGTTCTATGTTAGCTCACTATTAATAGGATATGAAGGGGATCTCCAATATTTTTTTAAATAAGCTAAGTCAGTTCGACACCAAATGGGTCTTTAGTTAAGCTCCGGGGGTCTTCAATGAGGGTCTTTGAGAGCTTACTTTGAGATGGATATAAAAGGGTCTTCATTTAAGACTTTGGGGACTTGAACAGGGGTCATTGATGATTGACTGTGAGCTAAACATCAAAGGAGGTTTTCGGTTAAAGTTTCTGGGGTCTTCTGTAGGGGTCTTCTGTAGGGGTCTTCTGTAGGGGTCTTCTGTAGGGGCCTTTGATGATTGGAGGTGAAGTGAACACAAAAGGATGTTTGCTTAGGAAAAAAGTGTGTGTATAAGCAGCAAGCTACCGGAATCATCAGTGTGCACCCCTTATCATTTGCTTAAAGAAAGTGACCATCTAGTGGTTTACCCAGAATGCTGTGATGTCAACTAAAGCAACAGTAAACAAAGACTGGACACTGACTTTTCATTGGCTGCTCACTTCTGTATGAGGTTATAAGAATAAGCAAATTAAGACACCCATTAAACATCAAGATCAAAGATAAAGAAATAAAACAAGTAGAGGAATTCAAGTATTTAGGCACAATGTTCACAGAAGATGGAAAACTAGACAGAGAAATTGACATGAGAATACAAAAAGTAAATGCTGTCACATACCAACTTTCACGATTGTTAAGACAACCAAACATTTCTATGGCAGCTAAACAACAAATGATAAATAGTATCTTCATACCAACTTTGTGCTATGAAAGTCAAACATGGACCCTTTCTAAATCACATTTAAGAAAGATCAATACATGTGAGATGTGTTGCTTGAGAAAAGTAACAAACAACACAAGAAGAGATAGAATACCAAATGAAACCATAAGAAAAATAGTAGGAACAAAAACCTGCCAAGAATATATAGAACAACAACTTAAATGGTCTGGCATCCAGACAAACTCTAGAACATATCCTGCAGGACTGTAGCACTCTCAACACAGGAGCATCCAGACACACTCCAGAACATATATTACAGGACTGTAGCACTCTCAACACAGGAGCATCCAGACAAACTCCGGAACACATCCTACAGAACTGTAGCACTCTCAACACAGGAGCATCCAGACAAACTCCGGAACATATATTACAGGACTGTAGCACTCTCAACACAGGGGCATCCAGACAAACTCCGGAACATATATTACAGGACTGTAGCACTCTCAACACAGGAGCATCCAGACAAACTCCGGAACATATATTACAGGACTGTAGCACTCTCAACACAGGGGCATCCAGACAAACTCCGGAACATATATTACAGGACTGTAGCACTCTCAACACAGGAGCATCCAGACAAACTCCGGAACATATATTACAGGACTGCAGCACTCTCAACACAGGGGCATCCAGACAAACTCTAGAACATATCCTACAGGACTGTAGCACTCTCAACACAGGAGCATTCAGACAAACTCTAGAACATGTCCTACAGGACTGTAGCACACTCAACACAGGAGCATCCAGACAAACTCTAGAACGTATCCTACAGGACTGCAGCACTCTCAACACAGGAGCATCCAGACAAGCTCCAGAACATATCCTACAGGACTGCAGCACTCTCAACACAGGAGCACCTAGACAAACTCCAGAACATATCCTACAGAACTACAGCACTCTCAACACAGGAGCATCCAGACAAACTCCAGAACATATCCTACAGAACTACAGCACTCTCAACACAGGAGCATCCAGACAAACTCCAGAACATATCCTACAGGACTGCAGCACTCTCAACACAGGAGCATCCAGACAAACTCCAGAACATATCCTACAGGACTGCAGCACTCTCAACATAGGAGCACCCAGACAAACTCCAGAACATATCCTACATGACTGCAGCACTCTCAACACAGGAGCATCCAGACAAACTCCAGAACATATCCTACAGGACTACAACACTCTCAACACAGGGGCATCCAGACAAACTCCAGAACAGATCCTACAGGACTACAACACTATCAACACAGGGGCACCCAGACAAACTCCAGAACAGATCCTATAGGACTGCAGCACTCTCAACATAGGAGCACCCAGACAAACTCCAGAACATATCCTACATGACTGCAGCACTCTCAACACAGGAGCATCCAGACAAACTCCAGAACATATCCTACAGGACTACAACACTCTCAACACAGGGGCATCCAGACAAACTCCAGAACATATCCTACAGGACTGTAGCTCTCTCAACACAGGAGCATCCAGACAAACTCCAGATCATATCCTACAGGACTACAACACTCTCAACACAGGGGCATCCAGACAAACTCCAGAACATATCCTACAGGACTGCAGCACTCTCAACACAGGAGCATCCAGACAAACTCCAGAACATATCCTACAGCACTCTCAACACCCCAAGAACACAAATATGACCCACATAAACAACCCTACACGACAAGTTATGAGGAAGCGGTGATGACTTCAAACACACCGGCTCGTTTATGACCCAAGCTGGTCTAAATGTATAAAGCATAGCAGGAGTTGACCGCTACAGAAGAAGTGAATCATAAGTGACCAAGATCCCACTTCTCGCGGTGTTCCAGAAAACATGCTAGTTGGTCTGGCTAAAAAAAGCTGAGACGGAAAAGGAAAAGTAATCCAGTACTCAATACTGTCACACTAAAATCGGATGCCTTGGGATGAAGAGCTGCTGTATCTCAGTTTGTTGTAAGCCACGACACAGCACAACAAATGAAGGGGAACAACCGCCTCACTAAAGCAAACTGGAGCATGTTAATCGCAATGAAGGAGCAGCTTTCTTTTCACGGAAGTTATTTCCCTTCTCCCGCCAAATCTCAAAAGGGATTTTCCCCGGGCTGCCAGATAACTCAGCTTTGAATGCCACTTTGATGTTTACCTGTCATGAAATGTCAAAATGATACTATGATGTCATTAATAAATGTTATGAATATGTGGTGACGATACATGTAATTTGAATGTTCCTTGTGTCATCTAAGTTGTCTGATCTCACGTAATGTCAATAAGAGATGTGCTAAAGTTGTTAGAGTGATGTTTGTGTCATTGAATGACATTAATGTCTGATCTCTGAGCATAAATGTGGTGACATTGCATGTCATTTGTCTAGTAACTAAAATAAACACATTCAGCCATTGGCAATCTCAACAAACACAACAACCCAACAAACAATAACTTCTCAACAAACAATAACATCTCAACAAAAAATAACATCTCAACAAACATCTCAAAAAACAATAATATCTCAACAAACAATAACATCTCAACAAACTATAACATCTCAACAAACATCTCAACAAACAATAACATCTCAACAAACAATAACATCTCAACAAACTATAACATCTCAACAAACATCTCAACAAACAATAACATCTCAACAAACAATAACATCTCAAAAAACAAAAAAACTCACCAAACAAAACAACTCATCAAACAAAACAACTCACCAAACCATAACGCATAACCAAACAGTAACATCTCAACAAACAATAACATCTCAACAAACAATAACATCTCAACAAACTGTAACATCTTAACAAGCTATAAAATATCTACAAAATATAAGATCACAACAAGCTATAACAATTTCAACAAACTATAACAATCTCAACAAACTATAACAATCTCAACAAACTATAACATATCAACAAGCTATAACATCTCAACAAACTATAACAATCTCAACAAACTATAACAATCTCAACAAACTATAACATCTCAACAAGCTATAACAATCTCAACAAACTATAACATTCTCAACAAACTATAACAATTTCAACAAACTATAATAATCTCAACAAACAATAACATCTCAACAAACAATAACAATCGCAAGAAACTATAACAATCTCAACAAACAATAATATCTCAACAAACAATAACAATCTCAACAAACTATAACAATCTCAACAAACAATAACATCTCAACAAACAATAACAATCTCAACAAACTATAACAATCTCAAAAAACTATAACATCTCAACAAACTATAACAATCTCAACAAACTATAACATCTCAACAAACTATAACAATCTCAACAAACTATAACATCTCAACAAACTATAACAATCTCAACAAACTATAACATCTCAACAAACTATAACATCTTAACAAACTATAACAATATCAGCAAACTATAACAATCTCAACAAACTATAACATCTCAACAAACTACAACATCTTAACAAACTATAACAATCTCAACAAACTATAACAATCTCAACAAACTATAACAATCTCAACAAACTATAACAATTTCATCAAACTATAACATCTCAACAAGCTATAACAATATCAGCAAACTATAACAATCTCAACAAACTATAACATCTCAACAAACTACAACATCTTAACAAACTATAACAATCTCAACAAACTATAACATCTTAACAAACAGTAACAATATCAACAAACTATAACAATCTCAACAAACTATAACATCTCAACAAACTATAACAATCTCAACAAACTATAACATCTCAACAAACAATAACAATATCAACAAACTATAACAATCACAACAAACTATAACAATCTCAACAAACTATAACAATCTCAACAAACTATAACATCTCAACAAACAATAACAATATCAACAAACTATAACAATCTCAACAAACTATAACATCTCAACAAACTATAACAATCTCAACAAACTATAACATCTCAACAAACTATAACAATCTCAACAAACTATAACATCTCAAGAAACAATAACATCTCAACAAACAATAACATCTCAACCAACTCTAACACCTCACTAAAGTAAAAGATGTCAGCCAACGATGAGCTTCTATTTCCCGCCCCCCAGCACTACCTTCGAGACAAGGGACAGGACCACATCCAAGTTCTGGAACTTGTCGAGCAAATGTTGGAGTACATCCCGGAACAGAGAACTTCCCTCAAAGATGCTCTCCGACACTCCCTCTTTGAGTCTATCCGACATAAAGAGAGAGAGAATACCTTAATGAGTCTCCCTCCTGAGAATGCACCCCCAGAAACCTCCATTAGCACTAACCGGAATGAGCTTGCAAGTAGCGATGCTTCCCTCCAGCCCAACGGGGTTCTCTGTGACAGCTCTTCTATATCTGATGCCAAACCTGGTGAAGGAAAAGGGGTTAGTCTGGACGCGTTGTCAAAAAAGGAACAAGAAAAGACGACCGACAAAAAAGTCACAGGACCCACAGACAATGCAATGCCCGGAGTGTCCAAGTCAAAAGAGGAAACGCTTGGGGAACTCTCTGGTTTTGCTGCAGCTGACTCCAAACGGGATCGATTTAATCGATTTGGCAGGTTCCACACGATGGAGGACCCAATGGACGGCAGCGGATTTCATGCGGTTGGAGATTACCTCGATGAACCAGATGCTGGTTTGGCCAAGTCTAAAAAGATTGATTCTGATGCCAGTGCAAAAGTCGAGGAGCAGAATAAAATAGCTGCTAAAGATTTAACTAAAAACCTGGCTAATGAGAAACCAACTGGAGTGCTTGCTCGTCACAGAGCTGCTCACCAAGAACAGCTGAAGCAAACCAAAAGTTTGGACTTCGGAGAGTTGGGTCGTGTTGACTTTGAGCCTGAAGAAGTGCCAAAGAGCGTTCTGGACAGACCCATCCCTCGACAAAGAACCGAGTCAAAAGGGGAAGCTCCGGTAACAGCGAGGCGGAGGCGCCGGGAGAAACAGTTCAGGGAGAAGACACCTCCATCAGGGGCTAAACCTTCCGAAGGATCTTTCGAAGATGAAGTTTTTGATACGCCAGTCTCTCGGAAGGCGGGGGATGCAAGTGCCGGCTGTAGCCTGAACCCAAGCGCGTCGGAGTTTGTTCCAAAGTCCACGTACGTTCGTAGATTACCGCACGAGATTCTAGAGCTGGAGAGAGAACGCAACGCTAAATTACAACAGGCAAACACAGAGAAAGTCGAAAATAAATCCCTGACTCTTCCAGATATGAAGTTCCCAGGCAAAGAGAAACAGACTACACAGGAGACACAGACTTTGCACGATCGAGTCACGCGGATATTCATGGAGAAAAGCACGCAGACTCCAGAGAGCTTCTATCCACCGATTCCCACTCATGACAAGGCTATCGACGCCAATCAGTTCTCGGATGGGGCTCAGTCTGTTACCAGGACCTGGTCCTTCGATTCCGTGGCAGATCTCAGTGTGGAGCTCAATGATCCAGGTGAAGTTCTACATCTGGAGGTAGAAATTCCATCAATACCAGCAGCCAGTGCTTCACAACAAAACAACGCAACAAAAAGTTCAAGCCAAATGAAGGCAGGAGATGTACAACCTGGCCCTTTAGCAACTTCAGGGAGCAGCATTCAAGAGCAGCGAAGCAGCACTTCTGAGAATGTTGTCGCTGCAGCAGGAGTAGCCTCAAAAGCGACACCACAAACAAGCGGCAAAGCAAAACCAGACACGGTTGTAGTCACTCCTTCAACGGTTAGTAAGACAGCACCTCCCCAGAACACATTTAGTGGCAGGGTTGTAGAACAACCAGTGATTACATCAACTCCCATCAAACAACAGATGAACGTGGAGATCGTCCAAGAAAACTTTATCACTCTAGAAAGCCCAGTTGTCATTCTTCCAATCAACAAACTCCCTCAGCCAGTCAAGGGCATAGCGCAACCAATCCAAGTAGTGACAGCTCCGCCGGGACCCACATCCACCCCCCAGGTACACACAATCCAAGTTCCCCCCTCCCAGGTTGTCACAGCACCCAAAATTGTGTCAGCTCCTCAGAAGGAGACTGTCCCCAAGAACCCTGTCCCCATTGAAGAGCCACCAAGCCAAGCTCAGGTCTGGAGCGAAGTCCAAGGCGTTGAATCCGGCAGTGAAGTTGTTCTACCAAAACTTGAAAAGGCAAGAGCTCGCAGGCGGCGACGGATGGACAGAAAGAAAAAAGTCGAAGGCGAAGGAAGTGAGGGAGCTGAAGCCTCAGAAACAAGCCAGAGTTCTGCGGGAAGAGGAGCCACACCAGAAGAAAAAAAAAGTCCAATCCGGCAAGCACTGTGAATGCCAGTAGCCACGCAAACAATGGAGCTCCTGAAGACACTAAACGAAAGTTAAGCATTGAAAGCAATGGCTCGGATGTTTTTGTGCTTGCCCCTGATAACATAGAGAATGACAGATGACTGTAGGGGGGTTGGGGTTTGTAGTGGTGGTTGTTTGCAAATGTAGATTTATTATTTCTTGGTTAAATTGGTGTGAACATTTTTTTTTTTCATTTTGACTGGCAATGTGATTCACTCCCCTCCCCCTGCCTGTATTAATGCCCTGTATACGAGTAGTTGCCTTATGTACAGAACTATTGTGTGACTAAAGATTGGTGTTGTTGTACATATCAATATTTGACTATTTGCACGCATTTACCATTTTCGTGGACATCTATATATATAATATCTATAGTCTGTGAATCGTGTCAGAAAAATTAACAAGAAAAATAGTCTGAAATTTAATTTAAGACAAGGTTATAACCATATAATGTACATTTTTGTACTTAACTATTCGCACGCATTCAGACCATTTTTGAGTATCAACATATATAACATCTATCGCCTGTGAACTATTTAAGAAAAGTTAACCCTTACAATAACTTACATTTTAATTCAGGTTAGATTATAACCCTTGAATGTACATTAGTAATTGACTATTTGCACGCATACCAGTATATATAGCAGCATTCGTCTGTAAATCATATCAAGGGAAGTAACCTTCTAGTGTAGTTGGCTTGCTAGCTTATGTGACAGAGCTTAGAGCGTTTAAGAATGTTTGGTTAGACTCATACGTGTAGCTTACTATGATCTGCCGAGTTGCAGTGACAAATGTGGAGATAAGGCGTATAGTTGCAGTTTTATGGAAGGTGGATACAATGTGATCCAGCGTTGCGGTTTATAGCGCGTCTTTAGCGGCGGTTCATGTACAAATACAAAAAGTATAGTGTGAATGATTTAGGTCTATCCCCTAACATACCAAGATAGAGAGAATTGCAGAGGTGAAGGCACTGAAGATAGTAACAGTTTAAAAAAAAATCCTTTTTTAAGTCTTAAAACAATAAAAAAAAAATACGGTCTACAACTGGGAAAGGGGGGGGGGGTATACATGTTTTGTGGACAACCCGTAGAAAAAGTTCGATAAAAATAATTTGAATTTTGATGAAAACATGATCTCCTACATGCCAAGGGAGGAGCCGTGATAGCTCAGTGGTTAGTCAACTGGACTACAATGAAAACATGATCTCCTACATGCCAAGGGAGGAGCCGTGATAGCTCAGTGGTTAGTCAACTGGACTACAATGAAAACATGATCTCCTACATGCCAAGGGAGGAGCCGTGATAGCTCAGTGGTTAGTCTACTGGACTACAATGAAAACATGATCTCCTACATGCCAAGGGAGGAGCCGTGATAGCTCAGTGGTTAGTCTACTGGACTACAATGAAAACATGATCTCCTACATGCCAAGGGAGGAGCCGTGATAGCTCAGTGGTTAGTCTACTGGACTACAATGAAAACATGATCTCCTACATGCCAAGGGAGGAGCCGTGATAGCTCAGTGGTTAGTCTACTGGACTACAATGAAAACATGATCTCCTACATGCCAAGGGAGGAGCCGTGATAGCTCAGTGGTTAGTCAACTGGACTACAATGAAAACATGATCTCCTACATGCCAAGGGAGGAGCCGTGATAGCTCAGTGGTTAGTCAACTGGACTACAATGAAAACATGATCTCCTACATGCCAAGGGAGGAGCCGTGATAGCTCAGTGGTTAGTCAACTGGACTACAATGAAAACATGATCTCCTACATGCCAAGGGAGGAGCCGTGATAGCTCAGTGGTTAGTCAACTGGACTACAATGAAAACATGATCTCCTACATGCCAAGGGAGGAGCCGTGATAGCTCAGTGGTTAGTCAACTGGACTACAATGAAAACATGATCTCCTACATGCCAAGGGAGGAGCCGTGATAGCTCAGTGGTTAGTCAACTGGACTACAATGAAAACATGATCTCCTACATGCCAAGGGAGGAGCCGTGATAGCTCAGTGGTTAGTCAACTGGACTACAATGAAAACAACATGATCTCCTACATGCCAAGGGAGGAGCCGTGATAGCTCAGTGGTTAGTCAACTGGACTACAATGAAAACATGATCTCCTACATGCCAAGGGAGGAGCCGTGATAGCTCAGTGGTTAGTCAACTGGACTACAATGAAAACAACATGATCTCCTACATGCCAAGGGAGGAGCCGTGATAGCTCAGTGGTTAGTCAACTGGACTACAAAGGACACCCTGTAGGGTTCGATCACAACCGACGGCTTCCGGGTTCACCCAGCCTTAAATGGGAACCGGAATTTTTTCTAGGAAAGTAAAGCGGCACGGGCGTAATACCGACCACATTACCCCAAAAAATCATGTGCTGAAGGTCTGTAAAATTTATGATCACTAACACCATGTTCCCTATATGCCACTTGGCGTGACGGGGGTACTTTACTTTACTTTTTTACATGCCAAGAGACACAAACCTTGGTTTGTGGAGAACCTGAAGAAAGAGCTCAATATATGTTGTTGATGTTACCTGGCATTTGGAAGTCATGGAGCTAGTGTGAAGCCGTTGAGGTTTTGTGGAGAACTTGAAGAAAGAGCTCAATATATGCTGTTGATGTTACCTGGCATTTGGAAGTCATGGAGCTAGTGTGAAGCTGTTGAGGTTTTGTGGAGAACTTGAAGGAAACAACGTTAATTCATGAAAGTTTGACAATGCTGCTCCAACGATAACAAAGAACACATAACTCGTGGGCACAGACATTGTCATTCTTCGTTTCATGGTTTGGGTTTACCTCCCCTTTATTTAAAACCTCTTTGGCAATTGACTCGCTGGAGACAACTATCTGCAGTAGCGAAGTGGTTAGTGAGTTGCTTTACACACCAGAAGGGTCCGAGTTGAGTTCCCAATTTTTTCTTGGGATCGACACCGTCTGCCCAAAGCCTAAAAAGGTACCAGAGATTTTATTCTGTGAATGAAAGACGACCTGACTTCATACTGACCACGTCATTCACAAATGTGTTGATGGTCGTTATGGGCGCTAATAACGTATTACCCATACGCCATAAGGCGTGACGGGTCTATTTTATTTTTCCCCCTCCATTTTCTTCTTTTCTTTCTCTCCCCAACAAATCCTATTGTGATTCTGTCTCAACATTGTGATCTCTCTCAACATTGTGATTCTGTCTCAACATTGTGATTCTGTCTCAACATTGTGATTCTGTCTCAACATTGTGATTCTCTCTCAACATTGTGATTTTTGTCTCAACATTGTGATTCTGTCTCAACATTGTGATTTTTGTCTCAACATTGTGATTTTTGTCTCAACATTGTGATTCTCTCTCAACATTGTGATTGCCGGATGTGATAACTCACCATATTTGACGACAAGCTTGTGTGTGACGTATTATTGCCTCTAATTTGCATATTATTTATTGATGATTCTCATTCGCTTTGTTTTCTGTGTGTACATATGTTGTTTGTCTATTTGTTTTCTGTGTGTTTTCTGTGTGTACATATGTTGTTTGTCTGTAATTTTTCTGTGTTTTCTGTGTGTTTTCTGTGTGTACATATGTTGTTTGTCTGTTTGTTTTCTGTGTGTTTTCTGTGTGTACATATGTTGTTTGTCTGTTTGTTTTCTGTGTGTACATATGTTGTTTGTCTGTTTGTTTTCTGTGTGTACATATGTTGTTTGTCTGTTTCTTTTCTGTGTGTACATATGTTGTTTGTCTGTTTGTTTTCTGTGTGTACATATGTTGTTTGTCTGTTTGTTTTCTGTGTGTACATATGTTGTTTGTCTGTTTCTTTTCTGTGTGTACATATGTTGTTTGTCTGTTTGTTTTCTGTGTGTACATATGTTGTTTGTCTGTTTGTTTTCTGTGTGTACATATGTTGTTTGTCTGTTTGTTTTCTGTGTGTACATATGTTGTTTGTCTGTTTGTTTTCTGTGTGTACATATGTTGTTTGTCTGTTTGTTTTCTGTGTGTACATATGTTGTTTGTCTGTTTGTTTTCTGTGTGTACATATGTTGTTTGTCTGTTTGTTTTCTGTGTGTACATATGTTGTTTGTCTGTTTGTTTTCTGTGTGTACATATGTTGTTTGTCTGTTTCTTTTCTGTGTGTACATATGTTGTTTGTCTGTTTGTTTTCTGTGTGTACATATGTTGTTTGTCTGTTTGTTTTCTGTGTGTACATATGTTGTTTGTCTGTTTCTTTTCTGTGTGTACATATGTTGTTTGTCTGTTTGTTTTCTGTGTGTACATATGTTGTTTGTCTGTTTCTTTTCTGTGTGTACATATGTTGTTTGTCTGTTTGTTTTCTGTGTGTACATATGTTGTTTGTCTGTATGTTCTTATATTTCTGATTTTTTAAAATTAAAAAGTACACCCGCTGTAGAATGTGAAAGACAATTTCGTAACAAATAAATAGCAAACAGTTAACATCTGAATTTGAAATATTGATCACTTTAGTGTCAGTGTTACCTTATTGAGGTAAAGTATCGACAATTAATAGCATTAATAACGTGTTCATGTGTATAATAATAATAAATAACAAGAAAAAGGAGAGGGAGAGGCAGGTAGGGAAAGAGCCGGAGAGTGAAAGTTTAGCCTACAGAAATGAGATTACAGAGAAAACTATGAGACTAAAGAATTAGTTTAGTCTACATAAGTGAGATTACAGAGAAAACTATGAGACTAAAGAATGAGTTTAGTCTACAGAAGTGAGATTACAGAGAAAACTATGAGACTAAAGAATGAGTTTAGTCTACAGAAGTGAGATTACAGAGAAAACTATGAGACTAAAGAATGAGTTTAGTCTACAGAAGTGAGATTACAGAGAAAACTATGAGACTAAAGAATGAGTTTAGTCTACAGAAATGAGATTACAGTGAAAACTATGGGACTAAAGAATGAGATTAGTCTACATAAGTGAGATTACAGTGAAAACTATGAGACTAAAGAATGAGTTTAGTCTACAGAAGTGAGATTACAGAGAAAACTATGAGACTAAAGAATGAGTTTAGTCTACATAAGTGAGATTACAGAGAAAACTATGAGAATAAAGAATGAGTTTAGTCTACAGAAGTGAGATTACAGAGAAAACTATGAGACTAAAGAATGAGTTTAGCCTACAGAAGTGAGATTACAGAGAAAACTATGAGACTAAAGAATGCGTTTAGCCTACATAAGTGAGATTACAGAGAAAACTTTGAGACTAAAGAATGAGTTTAGTCTACAGAAGTGAGATTACAGAGAAAACTTTGAGACTAAAGAATGAAAGTTTAGCCTACAGAAGTGAGATTACAGAGAAAACTTTGAGACTAAAGAATGAGTTTAGTCTACAGAAGTGAGATTACAGAGAAAACTTTGAGACTAAAGAATGAAAGTTTAGCCTACAGAAGTGAGATTACAGAGAAAACTTTGAGACTAAAGAATGAGTTTAGCCTACAGAAGTGAGATTACAGAGAAAACTATGAGACTAAAGAATGAAAGTTTAGCCTACAGAAGTGGGATTACAGGGAGAACCACAGAAGACCTCATACATTTTGTCCAATTCGCGATACTTGTCGTTCTAAGCGGGAGTTGATCGAAATTAAAGTTCATGGAAGGCATTTTCTTCTGAGCTCGCTTTACAACCGGTCATTCGGGACACCTTCATCAGCGTATAACTCACTTTACAACCGGTCATTCGGGACACCTTCATCAGCATATATCTCACTTTACAACAGACATTTCATTATACCCTCTTCGGCAAAACAAAACAAAACAAAACAAAACAAAACAAAACAAAACAAAACAAAAAAAGTTTACAAATGTCTTAGAATTACCAGGATAGAAAATGAAAAATGAAAAAAAAAAAAAATTTGAAAAGATAGGACCACACAGGCTGAACCAAGCATCCAATGACTGGCAAACACTAACAACTTAGTACATGCTTTTTTTGAGAAGAGAACTTCAGTATAAAAGTGTAATTTACAACCAATATTACTATATGGGCGGCAATTATGGACAGTGATCACGATGTACACAATCACTGGCGACTTTAGAGATGTGGTGCCTGGAATATCGTGGAGTGGAAGGAACCGAGCTATGGGTGGTAACATGGCCAGGATGTGGTGCCTGGAATATCGTGGAGTGGAAGGAGCCGAGCTATGGGTGGTAACATGGCCAGGATGTGGTGCCTGGAATATCGTGGAGTGGAAGGAGCCGAGCTATGGGTGGTAACATGGCCAGGAAACGCAATTAAGAGAATACTGGCAGCAAGAAACAAATGGAAAATTACAGAAAGAATATAATTGATAATGGAAACAAGAATCCAAACGATAATGGAAATAATAATCCAAATGATAATGGAAATAAGAATCCAAATTATAATGGAAATAATAATCCAAATGATAATGGAAATAATAATCCAAATGATAATGGAAATAAGAATCCAAATGATAATGGAAATAATAATCCAAATGATAATGGAAATAAGAATCCAAATTATAATGGAAATAAGAATCCAAATGATAATGGAAACAAGAACCCAAAAGATAGTGGAAACAAGAACCCAAAAGATAGTGGAAACAAGAACCCAAAAGATAGTGGAAACAAGAACCCAAAAGATAGTGGAAACAAGAACCCAAAAGATAGTGGAAACAAGAACCCAAAAGATAGTAAAAACAAGAACCCAAAAAATAATGGAAACAAGAACCCAAAAGTTAGTGGAAACAAGAACCCAAAAGATAGTGGAAACAAGAACCCAGATGATAAAGGAAATAAGAATCCGAATAAAGCAAAAGCGAAAAAGGAAAAGATAAGTGAACATTGCCTGTTGAAAGTTGTCTATAAATGCTGGTGACATCACTATCATCATCATCAAGTGCATTGCATGTGGGGTGTTTTCGATCATATTCCCTCCACATACCTGGGGTCAAGGATAGGCAATGGAATGGACCCCAAATAGAAATGCAGCCTCAACGCCTTGTGGGATAGGTAGGCAGTCCTGGACAGGCGAAGACAACCGCGCACAAGTTGGTAGAAGGGAAGTGCAAAACCGGCGCTGGATTATTTCCCCTCGCTTAACAAAATATAGATAACAAATCAATCATAACTCGATAACAAAACAATCATAACTCGATAACAAAACAATCATAACTCGATAACAAAGCAATCATAACTCGATAACAAAACAATCATAACTCGATAACAAAACAATCATAACGCGATAACAAAGCAATCATAACTCGATAACAAAGCAATCATAACTCGATAACAAAGCAATCATAACTCGATAACAAAGCAATCATAACTCGATAACAAAACAATCATAACTCGATAACAAAACAATCATAACTCGATAACAAAGCAATCATAACTCGATAACAAAGCAATCATAACTCGATATCAAAGCAATCATAACTCGATAACAAAACAATCATAACTCGATAACAAAACAATCATAACTCGATAACAAAGCAATCATAACTCGATAACAAAGCAATCATAACTCGATAACAAAGCAATCATAACTCGATATCAAAGCAATCATAACTCGATAACAAAACAATCATAACTCGATAACAAAGCAATCATAACTCGATAACAAAACAATCATAACTCGATAACAAAACAATCATAACTCGATAACAAAACAATCATAACTCGATAACAAAACAATCATAACTCGATATCAAAGCAATCATAACTCGATAACAAAACAATCATAACTCGATAACAAAACAATCATAACTCGATATCAAAGCAATCATAACTCGATAACAAAACAATCATATTTCGATAGCAATCACTCATCGACCGAAAAAATTATGAGTACCTCCGAAGACGGAGTTATCTGCCTGTATGACGAGGGACCCTACTGCACACGGCTGCCAGGGAAGATACGGATCAACACGCAAAATTCAGTTCCTAGTCTCTAGGGACTTGGACAGAGGTGAAAGCTGGCGAACGAAAAAGGATATAAATAAATATATATAAACATATCGATAACAAAAACAATCATATACCGATAACAAAAAAAATCATTTAACGATAACCGAAACAATCATTTAACGATAGGAAAAAACATTAAAAGTGCAAAAGAGGCCAGAGAATTCAAAGAGAATTATCTTTAAAGAACGACAAAAACGGTAGTAGAGATAAGAAGTGAATGAAACATCGAAATCTCATGAAGGAGACATCTGGTAGTGGAGATAAGAAGTGAATGAAACAACGAAATCTCATGAAGGAGACATCTGGTAGTAGAGATAAGAAGTGAATGAAACATCGAAATCTCATGAAGGAGACATCTGGTAGTAGAGATAAGAAGTGAATGAAACAACGAAATCTCATGAAGGAGACATCTGGTAGTGGAGATAAGAAGTGAATGAAACATCGAAATCTCATGAAGGAGACATCTGGTAGTGGAGATAAGAAGTGAATGAAACATCGAAATCTCATGAAGGAGACATCTGGTAGTAGAGATAAGAAGTGAATGAAACAACGAAATGTCCTGAAGGAGACATCTGGTAGTAGAGATAAGAAGTGAA